>WBNH01002352.1:59367-200211 GCA_013401255.1 Urocolius indicus | reverse complement strand
CTTGTCAGCCTGTCCTGCCTAAAGAATCCATAGCCCTCCATGTGCTCCGGTTATGGCAGCTGACCCACCACGTCTCTATGCATGCAAAGAGATTGTAGCCCCGCATCTGCACCCACATCTCCAGCTCCTCCTGCTTATTCCCCAGGCTGCGTGCATCGGTGTAGAGGCAGTGCAGGGGCTTACTCAAACACATAGGTTTCCCTGCGTGGATGCAGGAGGATTCTCCTCAGTTTGGCTCTCCTTCAGAGTGATCAGCCTTCCTCAACTCAGCACAGTGTGCGGATGAAGGGCACTTATCATTGCATTCCCTGTCCTGCCCTGTTTCCCAGCTAGAGGGGACAGCTTGTTCTATTTTGCTTCTCCCTACACCCTGAAAGTTCCTTATTTTAAAGACCTCTTTATTAAGTTTGCTAGCCTACTCCCAAATACTCCAGTGCCCTTATGGGAGAGATGAATTCCATCCTGTCCTATCAAGCTGTAGTCCCCAAGGAAGGATCCGTTGTCAAAGAATCAAAAGTTCCCCCTAGGGCAGGAGACTTACTGTAAACAAGGCTGTGTTTGGCTGGAAGGAAAGGAGTGAGCAGAGGGAAACTGGAAGATGTGCCTTATCAGGCCTAGAGGAGAACCCACAGTTCCTGTCTTCTGATGAGAGGAAGGTAATAAGTTTGTGGTACAGATTAAGTACTTTGCAAGCTCTTTTATGAGCTTGAAGGAAGGATCTATGCCTGTTTCACTCTTTGCCACTCTATCTTTCTGCAGCAATAGTAAGAGCAAAGAACAGACCAAGTAGCATTTTAATTTTTTTTTATTTTATTTTTTTTTTTACAAAATGAGATGTCAAACAGAAGTGGCACTGCTTTTTGATGAGTGTAAGCTGTTTCCCACTTTACCCTCTTTTCTTCATCATGGCCTACTAAAGCACTATAGTACATGAGAGAAGCAAAATTGTTTGTTAACAGTAGCCACTGATTTAGTCAGTCTTTACCCTTGTCTTGCTGGCAGTGTATTAACCCAGATGTGTGCTGTATATCTGTATCTGGTATCTAAGGTAGGAAAATGCTTTCTTCCAGCATTCTTGTGTCTCAGAGTTGTTCTGCCTGTGTCTTCACTCAGGCTTGATCTGTGCTGCTGCTGTTGCCATTCAGAAATAAACTAACATTTTAATCGGCAGCCACATCTCAAAATAAATTATCTCCTGTTGCACATGGATCTGAGTAACTTTAAAATCCCTGTCTCGGAGAAAGCAGCGCTTTGAACCATTGAATTCATGCCGTGATTTACGTCCGGAAAGATTCTGAGTGTAAAGAAAGGATGACTTTATTTTCATGAGATACTCTTGGATAACAACATCAACACGATTCTTGTTGTTAATAAAAACAGAGAAACAACTGGGTTTTTGTAGTAAAGCGTACTGAAAGTAAATGATGGGGACACATAGCATTTCCCATTTGATGCCACTAAACAATAGACTCTGAAATGGCTGTCTTGATGCATAACCATGCAGGCTAATTAGCAACCCAGGGACCAGGTTGCTGATTGTAACATCTAAGAATGTGCTTCACAGACTAGTCTGGCCACGTAACTGACTTTTCCAATGTTGAGAAAGATTTATTGTATTAAATGCAATCACAGTGATTTTTTTTTTTTTTGTAATTTTACTATCCTTGATAATTCAGAGCTTTTGGGGAAGGAGAAGAGGAATTGGCTGTAAGCCCTTTTGTATTAAAAAAAAAAAGTACAAAATTGCTATGTACAGAGAAAAATTGGACAAGAAGGATTCCAGGTGTTTCTTTGGTAAAGATATTATTCGGCTGCCTTTTCCAGAAATACAAATTAAAATGACTGTGTTCATGCACAGCATCCAATTAGTCTTTTGCTTTGTTTTGTGTGTTGCACCAGCAAGCTATCCCAGAATAATACCCTGAATTGTCAATTGGTGTAATTCATTGTAGTTCCATTAACTTGCAGAGAGGCTACTCTGGTCTATTCTGGTTTCATTTCTGGCTAAAGTGTTCAATTCTGAATATGTAATAAAAGGGATAGCTGTTTTAACAGCTGTTATTCACATTAGTATTTTGCATTCGGTCCTGGCAGTTTTAGTGTTTTTTTGTTGATCAACAAAGAGGTTGTTGTGCAAACACAGTATATATGAGCAAAGATTAGATATATCCTTCTCTGCCTTTGAACTTTATTCTGGCATTTTTACTCTTCTGCATAGCATTCTGCTCCATAAGTAATCAGAGCTGGTCTTCCTGGAAGGCATGCTGTCAAAATAACAGTCAGTACCACTGGCCATAGGACTAGGGTAGTACTGTGACAACTTCCTTGCTTAAACCTAAACATACAAGGAAAGAAAACTTTTTTTTTTTTAATGTTTAATTTGGAACTCTGTGGGATTTTTAATTTCTTTTTAAGTACAAGAATGACTAATACTAGTACAATAATGACTAATCTGTTCCAATAAAAGAAAATTACAGGTTCTGAAACATCTTTTTAGACAAGTATTATGATTGTTAGAAACAATGTTCATTAAAGGCAAAAATTCTAACATTAAATAATATCAACATTCTTATTTCTAAGCATCAAGCTGTCAAATATAGTACTAATTAGGATAGCTGGAGTACTTGTAAGATGTAACCCTTAATGTGAGAAAATATGATATGAAGATTCTCTGTCATACGTATCCTTTTTTCTTGGGAAAAAAAATCAAATGATATAATATTTTCTGCTTTTAGAAACATATTATGGCTTTCTTTCATCCCACACATCAGACACTTAACCTAGTGATCTTATGCTGATTTTACTATGATGAATGTAATTCTGTCTTTGTAGTCTAAACCAAATTTTTTTTTTCCTCTTACCTTTTCAGAAAATGTCATAAAATCATGCATGCTTTCCAACATCTTGAGCAAATTTTGCTGGAGATAACCTACTAACTTTTTTTTTTTGAAGACATGATGTTTTTGTAGTATTTCTTTACTAGAATTTAGTATGTTGTTTGTATAACAGTGACTCATCCTTTCACATTCTCTCTGCAGCAAGATGCCAGAGGAAAACACTTTTCAGTCTAAATTGGTCTGTTAAATTGTCTGGGGCTTCTAGCATAGTGATTTTTTTTCTTAATTTCAAGCACTTTATATGTCATTTATTCCTTTTTTTTAAAAGTGTGGGAGCAGTTTTTGAAACCATTACATAACCAAAAGTTTTTAGACTGTTGTTGTCATTTATTGAATTAATTTCTGGATATACCTTTGCAGTTCTCTTGTAAGATCATGTTATCATGCTGCCTTTTCCCTACCTTTTTTCTTTCACAGATGGGCAGGCAAAGTTACTTTTTCTTTCAGATGTTTTTCTTTCACAGATCGGCAAAGTTACTTTTTCTTGCAGATATAATAGAATGGATTAACTAATTAATCTCCATGTATTTCTTTGCATTTATATGGAATGATTTGTACAGAAATTTGTGGATTTTCTCTATTTTTTTGGCACTGATGTCCTGGAGTGCTATTCTAATGAACTTAGTGTCTGCAGCCTAGATTTGAGCTGTGTTGCCTTCTGGTGAAGAGGATAAAGTGAGTTTACACTCACCAAAAAGCAGTGACACTTTTTTCTGTCTGACATCCATTTTGTAAAAAAAAAAAAAAAAAAAAAAATTAAAATGCTACTTGATCTGTTCTTTGCTCTTACTACTCCTGCTGCAGAGAGATGGAGTGGCATAGAGTGAAACAGGTATAGATCCTTCCTTCAAGCTCTTAAAAGAGCTTGCAAAGTGCTTAATCTGTACCACAAACTTATTACTATGCCTTCCACCAGAAGGCAGGAAAAAGGAGTATTTACACCCTTGTGCATTTAAATCTCATTTTCTGTAAGCTTTCTTTAGTTACAAGGAGACTGTATAACTCTTTTTTTTCACAAAAACACCTTACCATTACAGTGACTGTTATTTAGGAGGAATGTAAGGAAGTATTCAAATCTCCACAGGGCCTTATAATTGCAAATTATATTTTTGGTGGTAAAGGTACATGAAAATATAGATATTTTGAGGTTACATACAATATTAAGCAACCACAAATTATCTCCATATATGAATTGCCCTTTTTTGTTGTTTTAGAGTCATTGCATTTTGATTAAGGGGTACAGGACTTGCATGAAGTTTTTCCAGTCCTGTGTTCTGTCTTTAACTAATTTCTGAGGGTCCTTCATGCTACCAAAGGCTAATCTGAATATCAGAAAGACTTAGTAGTAAGTTTCTTTATCAGAAGAAAATAATGTTTCCCATGCTTGAATACATGTTCTTTTGTGTTATCAAGTAGGTTTGATGATTTAGGTAATGAAGAATCTATCATTCCCATTTTACTAAAGACTTTGTGTGATGTCTCTTGGCTCTGGTGACAGTAGGGACATTGGCTGGGGAAGGATACATGGAACATTAGCACAGCTCAGGGTGTGAGCCTGTTTTTTCTTACTAAGGAGTGGCATTTTTGCCATATGGAAAGACTATCCCAGAGTTAGTGCATCTCAGGGGAAAAAAGACAGTTCTGTATGATGAATCTGACTGTGACTCTTGCCATCACACCACACAATTACTTCATATTACATCCTTGTACATCTCAATTGTCTGATTAACTTGGTACCAGGCTATTTGCTGTAATCTTTTGTCATCTATCTTCCCCATTACCCTTAAAATTTCCCTAAGTATCTTCAAATTTGTAAGTAATAATGTGTTTCACAGACAATTTCATGAAGTGGGTTAAAGTTGAAGCTCAAGTTGAGCTCTTTTCTAGCTGCATCTTCAGCTGTGATCTGTTAGTGATGACCTCTGTGCATGTGAACAAACCAGCAAGATCAGGAAAGCTCTGCAGATGTTCAGAGGCTCAATGAAGAATAACAGTCCAGGTCAGAATGTAAACACAGCTCTTGAGTACCATCATAAGTTTTATGATTCATTCACAATGAATTGTAAATGATGAATAAATATGAAAATTGTGCTCTGTGTATGTCTTACAGACTGCATTAGAAGTGTTTAAAAGCATCTAAATAGAAGTTATTATAAACCAGCCTCATGATTCTGACTGAGGCAAGCTGACTGATATTTTTTTGTTTATTGTATTGTCTTGTACTTGGATTTCACATTAATTGTTCAGTAAATGTTACAATAAATATTAATATATTGCTCCTCTCAAAGTACTTATTGAGATCTTTAAATTTCTTCAAATATATTCTCAGAACCTCTTAGAGTAACCAAAATGATCTGTGGCATTTTCCACAGCAAAATCATCCTGTGATTTTGATTGAAATTGTGCTAGTGCATCTGCCATAAAAACGTTCATTTCCTGTCTGACTGAGACACATGCACCTTCTACGTTCATCATTTATGAATCCATTATAAAGACCTTGATGGCAGCTGTATATAAAGACATGCCATAATGACATCTTAAATGCTGCCTTTAAATCACAGCATGAAAAGCCTTTTAGAAACACTATAGGAAAAAAGCAGGTACCTAACAGCAATTTGTGGATAATCTTCATGGTATGTCTTTTATTTCGTGGAGGTTTTGTATTAATTTCAGTAGAAATAAATCACTTCTGTCACAAGGTTATTTGGAAAGGGCATGCGCATCTACTGAAACAATTTTTCAGAAAGAATGGGTTAGACTTTATTGTAATTCTGTCAAGGACACTGTATAGTCACTTTCTGGGCAATGACATCCTTTTACCAGTCACCACAATACATTCAGTTTGTCTCTGGTCTCAAATTTTGCTGAAGGCAGAAAGAGGAAAGGGGAATAGATGGGAAAGAAGAAAGTACTTATGAAATTTTTAGTAATGATCACTGAAACCCAGAGAACGTTGGAGCAAAGCATGGAATTTTCAGAGGATGTCTAGCTTCTTAGTTTTTCACTTCAGTATTCAAGACACTGACTGGGCAGTGGTTGAGTCTTTAAGATTTACTTCAAATAAAAATAAAAAATAAACAAACAAAGCCCACAGTTTTGATCCATAACTTTTCAAGTTTATTTTCTCTATTACACCAATTTTAATATTGACATGACCTTTGATCCTGTCAGGCATACTGTTTCTACTAATCAGGATTTTTCAAACGTTTTCTATGAGTATTGATTACGACCTTTCACATGTTTAGATACCCAAATCTTACTTTAATATTATCGAATAACAAATATTCCTTAGAGTGGGATAAAATTAAATAATTTCACACTAACCATGGAACAGACAATGCTATTGGTGACCACAACCATAGACAGAATTCAGATTGAGGTACTAAAGGTAATAATTACACTAGTATCTTTCTGAGTAAGCAGCCACCCTTGACTGCTTCCAGTGCTATTGTTAGTGTTGTAGAACCACTGTATAAACTGAAGATGTTCCATTTCCTTTTTGCTCTATCTATCCATTCATTATGTATGTTCACATGGAAAGACAATTTTAATGTAGCTGTTTTGTATTCAGAAGTTAAAATTACTTATCTTTATCAAAACATGTATTGCTTATGTCACTGACTTTTGCAATAAATGATATTTAAGCTTGATGGCTTTTTGTCTCTGAAAGAAAATGGATAGGACCACATATTTATGTTGCAATATAAATAATATACATAGCAAAATAGCTTCTGGTCTGAAATTAGTATTTACTTAAATATTATTGTACTTCCTTACTAATATATAGTGAAATATAGGCATTCAAAGTTACCGTTTAAATAGATTTTTTTTTTTAGGTTTTTCCAACTGAGACATTTTCTCAGTCTAAAGAAATGGAATTTTTAATATATTTTTTAAAAATCTAAGGCAGCTTAGAAGATACCACACAATGAAGTTATTGGTTAGTAATTTATCCACCAGAAAATGCCATCTTCATGAAAACATACATTTTCCAGAGTGATTGCAGCCTGTGACTTGTATTGATTTCCTCAAACGTTGTTTAATGGGGAAAGTAATAATTCTGGTGGTGTTTAAAACTCCAGCTATTTCAAAGCACTATGGTGCTACTTCAGGGCACTGGATAGGTTACAGCTCGAGTGTAGCTCACACTTGCTTTTTAAGAATACCTTCAGTACACAGAGGCAGATGTCTCTGGCTTCATGATCTCTGCAGGGTTCTTAATGAATAAAATATTTGTGTCAAGATGATGGTCTCTTAAAGCAGCTAGCTTTTATGTACATTTCCAGGAGGCAGACTAGGTAATCTAAAGACTGTTCAAGCACAAGGGCAACTGAGCACTTTATGCAAATAAAAAAAAAAAATATAAAAGGCTTTGTTGTTTACAGATATTTTCAGTCACATATTTCACCATCCATGAGATACATATTTGGAGTGAAGAAATAAGCACAGGAGTAGCTATATTTCATCCAAATGCATGCCTGAGGGGTTTGAGACTTACTGTTAGTATTAATTCAGAAGCCCTGTTTCAAAGTGCTCATAAATAGCTATGCTACTTTATATTCTAAATAAAATTATGGCTGACCATTCTACACAAAGGTTAACAAAATAATCTCTTACTGATTATAAATCAGTAAGCAATGTAATTACCATTATTTAAACTCTTCTTTAGTACTGACTGTTGAACATCTGGCTCCACATCCACACAGCCAGGAGTTAGGCATAATAATAAGTATTGTCTGACATATACAGTAACCTTAGAAATGACACTTGGAAGCCCACCTACTCTCAGTGCCAGGGCCTGGATTAGCTGAGCAGGCTTATCACCAAAAAAATTTAGTAGAGGAATAACGATGTCCATTGGAATTTCAAGCATGAGTATATGTTTCACATGCCTCACGAAAAATTACTTTGAGCTCCACTTTGACACTCATATTGAATCAAAAGATCACAGCCCAGAAACTTTTTCCAGAGCTTTTCTTAGCTTTATGTTTTTAATTTTTCCATCTGTCTGTTTTGTTGTTTTGTTTACTTGACCTGTATGCTGTTTAATGTCTCTTGGGAATGCTGTTGAGAAGCCTTCTACCTCCACCCTGGGTGGTACAGATGATCCAAATAGGACATCAGGGAAGTCCAGAGAATGATTCCAGCAGTCACACCCGGCACAGTTAGCTCATGGCAACCTTTTCAGACAACGACTGTTTTAATCCTCTTGCCTGAGCTCAGATGTATGGTGTGCTAGATGATGGTGCATCCAACTGTGGTACACAAAAATTAACCTCATCAGAGCATTAAAACAGAGTTTCAAAAAGATTCAAGAGTCAGAGATGGAAAAGCTGAACAGCCTAACTCATCGCCCTCACTGTTTGGCTAGTGAAAAGCCACGACAGCATCTGAGTTGCTAGGATTGCCATTGCTTCTGTCAAGCACCCAGAAAAAACAAGGCAGGGAAATCAACTTAAATCTTTAGGAGGTTTCAGGCTCAATCAAGATTGCAATCCCTTAGCTTTCACTGTTCCATAATGAAGCTTCTAACTGACCTACTTCAGGAAAGATTTTAGCATGTTATAAAGCTTTCTGTTTGTATTGTAAGGCAGGTACTGATTTTTAGGGGCTAGAGACACTACAGGTATATCATATATAGATGTACACTGTATTGTTGGGTTACTAATAAATCATAACATTTGGCAATGTTTATAACCAGTGACTTTCTTAGAATTATGGCTTTACTGAAATATTTTTAGCAACACACATTAATAATGATTATTGAAAATTAATATCTCCTCTGATAAGGTACATAGAATTCATTGAAATTCCTATAGAAAAATGTTTTTTAAAGAGGACTTTCTGTTAAACAACATGTTTCTAGTCATTAAAATTAACTCCTTCAGGGTCTCTGCAGATATTTGTAAAAACACTTTCGTTCTTTCCCCTCTGATATTTTCATATGTGAAAAGACTTTTTCATGCTTCCCTACTAAACTTATTATTTGCTTGTCAAATTTACTTTGATTTTTTTTGCCATCTAGCTTCAAGACAATATGAACAGGTAACATGTGAGTACCTGAGTTGTCTCCAAGAAATAGTTATTGAGAAGGAAAAAAAGAAACCAAATTGTTAAGTTTTCCCAAAGGTTTGAAATAAGGGGTTTTAGTTTTTTTAATTAAGGAAAATAATTGCATTCAAAGGATTTTTGAAAAAAAAAAAGTTTATATCAGGAAAAGAAATGGTTTTGCAAATAGTAAATTCTATTTGTTAAGATTTGGGATGCAACTGGATACAATTTGTGCCTTTGTGAACTTTTCTTGCTACAATTGTTTTAAAATCTGTCTTCATAAACACTTCCCATAGAGATATTCTTTATAAAAATAAATGTTAATAACTATCTGAGAATTTATAGAACTGCAGTCTTAACCACCTTTAGGCCCCAGAGGATTATAGTACATTAAACCCAAAAGAAAACAAAGAGAATGGAGAAAAGTTCTTGCTGTTTTCCTAAAATTGAAATAGTGACATATTTGTGTCACTTCTACTGAAGCATATACATAAGCTGTAAATACTAATGTTTCATTTTGGATCTCTGAGTGATCTAAATGGATCTATTTTTTATGAAAAATACCTAATTATGTCCAGAATGCATATATTCAGGATGATTTTAGCATAGGTAGAAGTAGTGTTTCCTAAATTGCCTGTCAAGAATGACTTAATCCCATTTTTCAGGAGTTGCCTACATCAGTGAGACACATTCATTTCCATACACATTCATTTAGGAGACTGCTGAGAATGTCAAAGAGATGCTAATTATTGTCAGCTATGTTAATCCCTTAGGAACTGGCTGAGATTGAGAAACCACGTAATTACTGAAGTTACACTGTAGTCAAGGATTAAAGTGATGAGTTCTGCTCTTTTTTTACCTTCGTGGCTTGGGGAGCAGCTGTCACAGACAGCTCTGGTGTTCCTTGGGTGACTGTTTTGTGACCATTTTGTCCTCTTTCCATCTATTTTATCTGCTACCAGTGCTGTACGAGAGTAGAATCAGTAATTATATGTGCGGCCTGATTGTTTCCCAAATAAATGGACCTATATAAAATGGCAAGAAATTTGAGCAAGGGACTGATTTTAAGTTAAATCTTCTGATTGACTAAAGTGAGACAGCAGAATTTGTTGTCTGAAGTTAAGCAAAAATAAACAAGGAAAATGTATTGTATTAACAGGAGGACTCTGAGAGTAATTTAGGGGATTTATGATAGCAATTCATATCTGAAAATCTGAACAAATTTTCATCTTTACTACTCTGATGAAAGAGTGATCAAGTAATTTTCACTCAGAACAGAGATTAAAATTGACAGACATTTGTGCAGCCAATCCCTTTCCTGTTCTTTCTGCTTTTTTTTTTTTTTTTTTTTTTAGTTTATTGTGAACAAAGGAAGTTTACAATGCCAAATGCATTTTTTTGGGGGTGGTACATGCCAAAAATGTGAATGTTCCTTGAATCCGTTTGACACTGCTCATTAGTTTTAAAATTATCATGTTACATCCTGATAATTCAATTATGCAAATATGTAAATCTGATACCAGTACAGTGTCCAAATGTGTTTTCCTTTGCAGAGTTCCCTTTTCTGCAGTGAGTGGTTAACAGAATGAGTCCTGTGCATTATAAACAGTGGGACTAATCACATGGAGGCTGTGGCTGTAGGAGTGTATTTGCACGTAGCTTAACATGCTGAGGAATACAAAGATTTAGAGAAAAAAAATATATTTTATCAAGCCAAACAAATGCTCAGTATTTGAGATAACAAAAAGCATGTGATACACTTGAGGCTAGTTACCAAAAGGATAGAAATATAAGCAAATGAGGACACTGATACAGTCTTTCCACTACAGACAGGAAGGTCCAGGTTCTGCTTTCACAAATACTGTATCAAAAGTCAGCAAGAGATTATTTGCAAAATACTATTAGAGTGCATGGCTTNAGTGATCATATCTCCTCTCAGCCTCCTCTTCTCTAGGCTAAACATCCCTGACTCTCTCAGCTGCTGATTCTAAGACTTGTTCTCCACACCCTTCACCAGCTTCATTGTCCATCTGTGGACACACTGTAGCACCTCAATGTCTTTTAATTGGGACCTACACCAGACAGTTGAGCTAAGGAAGTATAGCAGGTCTATCAGATGTTTTGCATTATAGGAATTAATTTAACAGGAGTGTTCAAGTTTGGAGATCCTTTACTATGTCTTGAATTTGTGCTAACAAGTTGAAGAGAACTCAAGTTATGACTGTGTTTTGTCTATGTAAGATCTCACAAACTTGTTGCTTGCAGTACACTTTTCAGGAATTTAGACATTGAGAACATTTTTTCTATCTTTGTGAAGTTAGGTCATTACAAGCAAACAGGTTGCTGAAATTTGGAATGCTTCTAGTCATTTTTTAGTCACTTCACACCCTGTATGGTGGGGTTTTTATGGCCGTTAAGCTTATACTGTGAGCTTTAGTCCTTTACTGAGAACAGAGCTTGTACTTAAAGAAGATGGATTCTGTTTTCTCAGGGAGTGCAGCACTACCATTACTAGAGGAGTCAAAGCTTTAGAATTTTCACTACAGGTCATGATACATAGAGAATGAAGGTAGGTAGGGTGGGGTATTTTTGAGACTGAAAGGTGAACAAGGTAGATTGGAAAGTATTTCTTTTTAAAAAATTGACTTCTGTATGTCAAAGTAATGCAAAGTCTATTTAAAATATAACTAGACTGCCTATCTTTAACCAAGCTACTAAAATTAATTTTAAAATCACTGTAGTTTCCAGAGATGATTATGCTGTTAGCACACCAAACAATACCAGAATCCAACCTCAATGGTGGCAGTTGAGCAAAGTTGTCTGCCCCCTCTCATTACTGGCACATTCTTTGCAATGATTTTGCTCTGTACCAGCTCAGCCAGGTGATTCCCCAGCCAGAGTCTGGCTGGCCAGAAACTGCTCTTAGACAGCTTGGAAGAGGTAGTGCTGTTGTTCTGTGTGGATGCAAGGTGTTGTATACCAATTGACTTGAGAATGCGTTCTGGCATTTTCTGTATTAAAGTCATCTTCTGTTTCTAGGACTCTTCATAATATCAAAGACAGAAGTTTAACTTCTGTTCAGGAGTTAAATTTAACTTCAAGGAAACTTCCTTGAAATGGTGATGAAAATTAGACAGAAAAGATTTTCAGATTGAAAAATTATGTTTATATTTGAGAACGTTTCTCATTTTTACAAATGATTTTGTATCAAACAGTGAATAATATTTTTCTGAAACCTTCTTTGGCTTTTAGTCAAGTATTATAAATGAATTCATTAATGGGAATTATTTTTGGGTAGTAGTAGTGGATGTATGTTTAAAGTCTCATGGTGATGCATGGTCATGCATGATACTTTGAACTTCGAGTGTGTGCCATCTTTACATTAACAGTTTTGACCTAAGAGGTAGTTTGATTTAAAAGAAAAAAACAATCAAAACAAAAAAAAAAAAAAGCCAAGTCTATAGTGATCCAGCAGTGTCTGTGAGCCAGTCTACTGCTATTCGTATGGCTGCATTCTAAGCTGCTTCAATGAGAGGCTTTCTTCTTGCTATTTTAAAAGAAACAGTCTCACAACAGAAATTGTCAACTTTATTGCAGAGTTTTACTTGGATCATTTAGGTCAGAATATTTTATTTTGCTTGGTTTTACTCTTGTAGTTCATAAGAACAACATTTATTTTCAGGGAAAGATTAGATTGAGATGTTTTTCTTAGGTTTGGCTGGGATAGAGTCAATTTTCGCAAGAAGCTGGGGTAAGGGCACAGCCAGGACAACTTACCCAAACTGGCAAAGAGAATATTCTATACCATATGATGTCATGCTCAGTATATGGCTAGGGGAGCTGGCTGTGGTGAGAGAGGAAGTATCTAGGCTTGGGAGTGGGTTGGGCATCTGGTTCTGAGTGGTTAGCAATTGCATTGTGCATCACTCTCTTTGTATATTCTTTTATTAGTAATATTGTTATTTTTATTTATTCTTTCTTTGTGCTGCCTTATTGAACTGCCCTTATCTTAGCCCATGAGTTTTTTACCTTTTTCTTGTGATTCTGTTCCTTATCCCACTGCAGGGGGGCAGACTGAGCAAGTGGACACATAGTGCTTAGTTGCTGATTGAACCTAAACCATGACAGATGTTTAAAAGAAAACTGGGACCATTTTCCAGCTTGAAGTTAGCACAAATGCAGAATGCTACTAAAATGAGCTTCCATTTTTCTTGCTCAAGCACCAATGAGACTCTTGTGGAAGACAAACATGATTCTTCTCTAAACAGTAGAGAGCTTGAGGGCCCTGAGCACCATTGTGTATTACACAAATAAAAGCACAGAGACATGATTTATTTAACATCAACATTAGGTACATTTTGTATATGTAGCTAACCTCTGGACTTACTTTTTAGCAAGAGCAGAGATTGTGGGAGGAGAACAGCAGCAAGAAAGTATAGGAGTTATTATAGTAATATTTTTCAAGTTTGTTTGGTTCTCAATGGTAAACTATTTTATGTGTATTAGTTAAGACGGGGCCAAATTTAGGAAATTGTGTTGGAATGTATATAATAGTATTAGGGTAAATGTTAAATATACTACCCTGAACATACTGACAGTAAATAGCAACTGTCAATCTTGAACATATTTTCAACATTTAGCACTGAGAAAGTATGCCTACCTAGTTAAAGTTTAGTATGGAGTATCAGGCTGTAATTTAACCCATTTCAGCATTTATTGTAGACAATGTGTGTTATCTGGACTAGACTTTGAAGCTTGTTAATTAGCTTGTGCCTTGGAAATGGTCAGCTAATACCTGTTGTCACCCTACAAAGTCCATGATGTAGTATGGTGGATGCTGGTGAAAGCTGAGATTTTGGTGTGTAAACATATTAATCATTGTAATCAGCGGTTCCACTGGTTCTAGAGAGCCTTGATTTACATGTTTAATTAACAGTGCTCTTGATCAGAAACACTTTTATTGAGAAGCAGTGAAAGTGTGACTTATGGGTTGCATATTTTTTTTCCTGCATCGTTTTCAGTAGACATGAATAACAACTATGAAAGTAATTAACAAACAGGATCCATTATTTACTTTCTGTGAAAACCTTCAGTACTGCATCTCAAATTATGGTGACTTTTAATCATATGAAGATTAAGCCTTCCAAAAACACACAGAAAGTAATAATCAAGGAAGTTACCATACAAGCATCTGCCACAATCACCACATTATTTCATATATTTCAGTTGAAATGTGTGCTGTTCTGGATATCATTATCTTGACTATTCAAAGTAATTAAAGTGGGCATATGAAATAAAAGCATGCTACAGGATGTTGATAACTAGAATAAAAATGTCAACACATCTTCTGACTTCATTAATAGCAAGGAAAGGGAGAGTTTTACTTAAGGAAGGATCCAGTTGTCTTGACATTTAAGTCTCAAGTAAATAACCGTCAAAGCAGAGAAGGGAATGTTAAGTATACATAATGCATCTTCTATGAATTTACATCATAATATAGATGTGAACTGGATGTGAAATTGTAGTTTATGCTGTAATGATGGAAATTAAAATGAACCTGGACAGAGCTTACTTTACTTACCTTCAGCAGAGGAGTCAGTGAAAACCTGGACAGCTTATCCAGTTTTGAGTTGGGAAATGTCAGGAATTCTTCCTCTTTTTCTCTTTAAGAAGTTTAGCGTGAACCAGGGTGACCTGTTCCAGGATATGAACCTGTTATGCATAGCTATGCACCAGATGGATTATTTCTTTCCTCTCCTAAGCTACAAGTGATACGACAAGAGGAAATAGCCTCAAGATGTGCCTAGGAAGGTTTAGATTGGATATCAGGAAAAATTTATTCACGAAAAGGGTTGACAAGCACTGGAACAGGCTGTCCAGGGGGCTGATAAAGTCACCATCCCAGGAGAGATTAGAAAGATGTGTAGATATGGCATTGAGGGACATGATTTGGTGCTGGAATTGGCAGTGCTGGGTTAATTGTTGGGCCCAGTCTTAAAGGTCTTTTCCAACCTGAACGATACAATGATTCTATGAGCTGACATGAGACTGTCCATCAGTCTTTCTGCCCATTGTCTTCAAGGAGTTTCCATCAAAAGATGTAAGATTTATTGCCTGGAAGTCTGTGGTAACAGAATGACTAGTGTATTACGAAATATAGTGCTTGATCACAACAATAAGCTTCTCTCAAGGGTTTATCCTAATGAATATTGAATATAATTTAACTGTTTTTTTGTTCAGAGTGTGTGTTCATGCAGAAACAAAGCTATGCAGTAGGCAGAACACGCAAACTTCTTTCCCTGTGCTACAGGGAAATCACTCTATTTAATCTGAATGTAAGAAATCACTCTATTTAATCTGAATGTAAGAAAGACTAACTTCAGATAGGTGAAAATGGGCTCTATAGGCTACCTCTCTAGTAACTGTAGAGTTTACAAAGAGGAATGAAGAGAACATCAGTATATTTCTGGCTTACAACTGCTCCTCTTTCTCTCCACTGGCTACAAAGAGATGTTGAGGGATGCTTATCTTTCCAATTCAAATTTGGTCATTTTTAATTTCCCTTTATGTCATCTGTTTGTTTTGACACCAACTGTGGTTAAATCTGAGCCCATCTTAGCAGTATAGAGATATTAATAAAGACAAAAAAATATATTTTAAGATTTGTCTTGTCATACATCATATTCATGTTTGTATCAACTTTAGTCTTTTTCCCGTTGGCAGCACCAGTACGAAGGGATTCCCTTCTGGGTAGCCCAGATGTCATTGATACTGCTCCAAGAAGAAAGCGAAGACAAAGGGCAGCAAAGCCAGATGGGACAAGAGCTAAGATGGCTACTTATGAGACAGAACTGCCAGACAAGGAAAAGTAAGTAGCTTTCAAATGTATTGAAATGTTTTTATATCTAGAGACGTAGAGAGGTTGTGGATTGGGGTTTCTATGTGTTTTCTTGTGCGGTTTCATATATCTGACTGAGTATTGCTGCTCTGCATTCCATATAGTTATTTACAGTAACTTTACCCAGCTTTGAATAGTTGTGAATAATTAAATTGTCAGGCCCAATGACTTATTGAATTTAATACACTTCTAAAGTGACAAATGTAAAATTCTTTTCTTTCATTGCCTTGGATAACTTTAAGAAAATATATTGAAGCCTATTAAAATTATGTTCTGTAGGTTACCATATATCCCTGCAGGCAAAGAAGGATATATTTATAGCAAGTGTCAAAACTGAGATGAACAGCTTCAGCTAAATTGTATCATAGAGTGTTGTGGCATTACGAGTGTCTTTTTTCACAGTAAGGGTGGTCAAACATAGGAACATGTTGTCCTGAGAAGTTGTGGAGTCTCCATCTGTGTAAATACTCAAAACCCAGCTGAGCATGGTCGTGGACAACTAGCTCTTGTTAAGAGAGAGATTTGTCTAGGCAATCTCCAGAAGTCCCTTCTAACTTCACCATCCTATGAATCTGTCTTTGTAATTTCAGTGGAGATTAATTCACAGTACTGTTTTTAATAGACCAGAGTGGATTGCCTTTGAAAGCAAGATCACTGAAGAGACAAAATAATTCACTTTTAAACACAAGTGTGTCATAATTTATAGCACTTAATAAAATTCTTTTTGTTCTTATGTCACTCTGGACTTCTGGAAATAATTTCACATAAGCTGGGAAGTGCTTAGTTATGCATAGAATTACATCAGGACTGCAATATGATTTGTGGTATTTTCCTTAAAAAAATATCTTTTTCTAAAGATTAGCTTTGAAAATACATACTTTCTCTTTTTATCTGTAATATCCAATGGATAACAAAATATTTTAACTGAACTGGACACAAGCAGACTATAAAGACTTTTCTCATGATTAGCAAAGGTTTGTGTTTAAATCAGAAAGAAAATGATCTTATTTTGATATAGAGAGTTGTGGCTTAATGCCAGCTAGGAATTTTTAAACTTACAATCCTGTTTTATTAGTTAAAATAAAAATATATGTTTTTTTAGATGGTCTAGAAAAACATCAAATTCTGCTCTTTTGTTCTTTTAAAATCTCATCTATTACCATGAACCATGCCCTTTCCTCACTGTTTGTAGTCACTTTGATTTTTGAGGCTCGGTTTCTGTTTGACTGAAATACAATTTCTTTCTTTTTGTGGAAGGAAAACCTACAGAGGTAATGAACTGAAAAGAAGAATGTAGAGGCCTTGAGCTGAGTACTCATCAGTGCATGAATATCTGAGACCTGTGTGTAGGGATGACTAAGAGAATATTGGTATTTTTGTTTTAATTCCTTTAAGTCAGATAAATTTTAGAAAAAAAAACAGAGCAACATGATGTTTTTCCTACTGTGCAAAGCATTTCTCATACATTTACAGAATCAAATAAGAGCTGAAGTATTCTTGGTTATAGCATATTTAGTCATATTTTAAGGATTACTGTATGGAACAACCGTATTATCAGTCTCTGTCCTGGTTTGATCTCTTCATGTTCTCTTCTAGAACATTACAAAAGCCAAACTGTAAGTTTCCATTTTGCTGGTTATTTTGCCCAGTGTCCCTGCTTAGTTTTTGGGTTTTTAACTTCATCAGAAGTCTTTTGCCAGCTACTTGTCAGGCTTTTAGTCAATATGCTTTGCTAATTTTCTCTTCTCTTCAGCCTGTCAAAATTAGGGAGATGTAGAATTAGTATCGCACTGCAGTTCACAAATGTAGATGTTTCTTTTTATGAAATCTTTTCAGTATTTTGAACCAATGGAAGGCTAGAACCTACACAATACAAAAGGCTTTTATCTTCAGTTCATGGTACATGGTATAGCTTATAGTCCTGCCCAAAATATTTTAGCAAAAATTTACTAATCCAGGCTAACCACCCCAGTCTGATAGGGTGATAGGGAGGAAGTTAACCTCTAAATTCCTTCACCTTTGGAAATACTCCATCACAAATATGGGAGATGTACAGCCCTTGAAAGCATATCATGCTTTTCTGTTTGACAAGAGGATCAAATGACAGATTGTGAATACATTTGCAAATGCATGAATGAATCCTCATTTCTGAGCTCTCCTGCACAGACCTGCAGAAAGATTTGATTCTTTATTCATAATGTTCAAATATTTTAAGGTGCTATCACATAAAATTGTATCCCACAGTTCTTGCTTTAACAAACTAAAGCTCATTTAAAATTATTTTCCATTTGTAACTTTAGTTGACATCATCAGTGTTTGTTTCATATTTGCTTTGTAAGAAAATGGCAGTTACAAACCAAACATCACGAATAAGGCTGTCTTTATATTATTGCATCATAAGTCAATTTACACAGTATCCTACTCTTTACTAAAGAAGAGGGGTTTTTTTTTCCTTTTGGTTTCAGATTGTTTTTTGAAAATACTATGTTTTTCACACAGTCATTGTTATCACATGGTATGATATAGGTTGGCTTGCTTTATCAGGAGTGTTGGACTAGATGATCTCTAAAAATCCCTTCCTACCCCTACAAGTCTATGATTCTGTGATATCTTAACTTTTATATATTTCTCATAAGATTTTCAAATACTGTAATAAAATATCGGTATGCTCAAAATTAAAAGCATCTAAAGCAAATACTGACTCATGAAAAATGAAAGGATTCTATTTCCACAAACATTTTTGATTTATGGATGTTGCGACTAGTTGTGTAGCAACTCTCTATTCCTTTGGAATGAAAATATATTCTTAGATATGACCAAGAACACTGAGAAGAATGCAAATAAAAATCTGTTTAACATAGAAATTAGAGCAAAAGGAGTACTGCCTTTCTCAAGCTTTGTGTGTGGGTCTGGTGGTAGGAAAAGTAATTCAATTGTATTTATCTATATAGACTTCTAGTATTACTGTGACAATTTATCCAAGGACTAAATCCACATTTTTAATGCAACTTGGAAATGTGCTTGGGATAATATTAATCTTTGTGAAAGTCATATGGGCGTGAGATGAGCAAAGACCTGCACTAGGATTTGTGGAACAAGGTCTGCTAAATCAACTATTTAACTGTTTGCGGAGATGAAGATGTTCTTTAGGATAAGGCAGAGATTCAGAATAATTAGTTGGTCAGTGAACTGCCAAGATATGGTTTTATCCACACCTTTAGTGGGATGTTTTTCAAATCTGAGACAGCCAACGAAATGCTTCTTTAAGCTGAGAGATTTTACTTATAGTTGATAACAGTCAAACTGTGGCTTGCAATTATACATTTTTAAAATGTGACAAAGGATGGTTTATACAATCCAAGACATGATGAGGTCAGGAAGTAAAATTATTCTAATTCTAGTAAACTGTGATGGTATTGGTGAAGATTTAACTGTAACTTAATATCTGGCAATTTCCTAAGGTGCAAAGCAGAGATAATATGTAAGCCAATTTAATAAGCACATTCTACTTTTCACAATTTACATTTCATATTTGGAGGAGAAAAAAATTAATAAGAGAAATCCTAATCTACAGTTAGAAATTATGCTTATTGTTGCATTACCCAGATCTCTCAGGGGGAACTGCATATGAGTAACACTATTAGCTATGTAGAATATGCGTTTAATATAGAGGCTTAAGTGTATGGCTCATCAGCCTGAACCCTACAAATAACTGGATGTTTCTATAATAATTTCACTTTAAAAGTATTTGAACCAGTTTGAAAGAAGATAGTACCTACTGAAGATCACTTTCTTTTCCTACATTTTTTTATTAAATTAAACATAGTCATTTAATATAGAAAACTTTGTGTAACTCATACAATCTGTAGTCACAGAGTACAATGGAACCAACCAATGCTGAAGTCTCTATATAAGTACAACAGAAGTAAAAAACTTACATTTTTTTAAAAACTTATGTCTTTTAGTTCAAAGGTTTTTATGGTCTTCATAAGTATCTGTCATTTATATGAAAAGAAAGCTTTTAGTGTTGTATTCCAATACTGTGATAAGCTGGACCTGCGTTTCTTTTGACAACTTCCCCCCTTTTAAAAACACTCAGAGCCTGTGGTGTGCCCGGAATCCCCTGGGGATCATCTCTGCATTTGTTTAGTTTATTGCTTGTGGTTCACATTTTTAAAGTCCTAATGCAAGGTTTATTTAAAGTGTGGTTTGCCACCACCAATGATTCAGGTAGCAAAACAGATTTGTCCTGGAATTTGGCATTCTCAGAGTGTTACACATAGATATCAGTGTTACTGACTCAAGCAACAAGTAATTCTTTCTCATAAAGTTTTAACCAAGTGAAATTTGGACTCCACTGAAAACGCTACCGTAACCTTCCATGGTCAAGAAGGAAGTTTACAACACAGTTGCCACCTTTTAAAAAAATTATATATTTTAGAGTTCATGTTCACACATCTCTTTTTTTTATTCATTAAGTGTATTTATTTAATACAATTGATGAGAACTTGCAGAGACTTGCGTGATGGGACAAAGCACTATGATCATTGGTATATTAGTGAGTCAATGTAATGTTTGTGCACAGGAGGGATATACTCATTCCTGCCATGATATATTTATGGAATGCTCTGTTTAGAAAGGTTTTGTGATAAACTCATTCAGGCTAAAAGGTAAACAGGTAGAGAAATCTCTTAGAAGTGGATAGGTTCATTTGAGACTCTGATGTGAGAATCAAACCAAATATTTTTAAAATACCTGAATTAAGTCCTTTTTCTGTTTCATTCATGTTCTGCATTTTCGTCCACTTTGGATGGCGTCTTTCTTTCCCTTTTTTGCCATGTTATTGGCAGCAACAATCAGTCACTGTTCATATCACAGACAGGCTGTTTTGACTCACCTGTGCAAACATTAAAAATAGAACTGTGTCTTTGTGTGGCATGATGGGAGATTTGATAAGCGATAATCATCTCTGAGCAGTCACCTATGAGAGTTTAAGGTTGCATCAGGTTGGATTAGAAAGAAGAGCTGTTTTTAATACTTGTGTTATGTGACTTGTGTCTGTACAAAAACGGTGTCATCAGAAGAAAAAAGGATAGAAACCTTTGATTAAAATGCATAGCAAAATTAGCAAAGAAAGAGATGAAGAACATTTAGAGTAATTCCATATTCAACTAGAATGAATAAGACAGAAATAAATACAACACACTACAGTTGCTTTTCTCTGGTGACACTCTGGCTTTCTGTGTAGGGAGTTTCTTTGTTTTAACTAACTGGTAGATAATTACAATTCCACCATCTGTGTGGGAAGGGATTATTTATATACACAGGAAGTGCAAGGAATTGGTATCCCCAACCAACATTTCACCTGACTCCTGAGGGAAAGATGGGAAAATAGGAAGGCTGAAAGCTCAGAACAGGGAAAAATGAACATTATCTGCTGACCTCCGAGGCTGCAGTTTCCCCTGAGCAAAGTCACTCAACTCTCTAGTTTGTAGCATATCTCATCAATTTTTGTCAGTAGCAATAGCCTAATAATTGACTGCTGATGAAGCTGTTGCTCAGTAAGACTGACAGGACTGTACCCTGTGTTTTCTTGGGGCATATACCTTAAAGCAGGATTTTATGGCTATGACAAATCTGGTGAGATATGTCTCAAATGATTAATCTATAATGTATTGCAGTGAACTAGTAGCTATGAGATTATAAAATAACTTTAAAAAATGGAAACAATATCTTCTTCCATTACCTTTCTGATAAAATTTTGGTATTTTTTTACTTTACCTTTCTTACAAAGTTTTTATATTTCAATGAAGTTTTAACTGAATTTAATATTTTAAGCTTCTCTTAGGTAGGTTATGGGTTGGTATAGTTTAATTTGTCTCACTGTGGATTAGTTTTGTTAAATACTGTGACCCCGGCTGGAGTATTTTAGTGTGGGAGGCAAAAGAATTGCTTCTCAGGAGTAAATTACAGTAAGAAGGAGGAAAGATTGTGTGTGGTTAAGATAACCAGCTGAAATATTTGTTGGCTTTTGATGTAGACCAAGCTACCATATTTACCATCTTTAGGGGGTAGGGTGGGAATTAAGACAAGGAGATTACATTAAAAACAACAAAGAAGGCAATATTTTAGATTCCTTTTGCATCTTTGTGATTAGTGTATGGCAGCAAATATGCATTCTCTTTCTGAGCCCTTTTGTAAAGGACTCTTGATGATGGTGTCAAACCTCAATCTCCTAAAACAACTCTTCAGACAGAATTATTTGCACATTCCTATTAATAGGAAGAAGTAGGTAATGTAGATGCCTAAGTTTTTGATCATACATGTTTGCCAGAAGATTTTTACTAGATTGATGGAAAGTTTAAGTAACTACGCTTGCTGGATCCATCCTGATGTCAAAGATAGACAGCATGGAAGAGAATGAGATGAATGCTTGGCTATATTATTAAGATACAGCTGGCTATGTTATTAAGATATGGCTGCTTCAAATATCTGTTTTTATTGTTCATTATCCTGATTGTTAAGTATGTCTTCTTTACTAGATTAAATTAGAGGATTCCAAATAGCACAACTGACTGTGAAGACCAGTAATCCCTCAATTCATTGTGAACACCCGTAATCCCACTATGGACCTCAGGAAATATTTTGGACAAAATCCCATATACAAAAATATATTAAAACTCAGGATTTGGGAAATGAGTTTACAAATATTTGCAATTGCTCTTGCTCAGTTGAGGAGATAGCTCAGCTTCTGCTCAGTTCAGTGTGGTTTTTAAAAGTCATATTCAATCCATTAAGCTATTAATCTTTTTATTTATACTTCTTTTTCTGCATTGTAATTTTGGCCAATAAGTCATCTGCTCTTCCTCTCTCTGCACCTCCAAAACTGTCCCACTTCAGCAAAGCAGGGCTAAAAAGCTACCATCTAGAATTAGTAATACTTAGTTTCTTTGCGCTAAAATAAGTGATTAATAGTCTGTAGAAAAAAAACACAAAACTAAATCCATGGAACTTGTTTTTCCAACAGCGACTTTGCTCCTCAAACAGAGAAAGATGTATATAGATTGACTATTTGTTTTCACCTGCTTAATTTCACTGAATACTGTTGACTACGAAGACCTACATCCAGCCAGTAAGAAGTAATGTATCAGACATCAGGGACCTTCTAGACCTCCTGTATGTAATGTATTATACAGAGCACATTCAGTGACATTTTCTCTCGTTTTCTCTTAATTTTCTTTCATGTCTTTAATGAGTGTTTCATTAAATTTGCTGTTTTCTGGCTGCCAAGGATACTGTTGAAACTGAATAAGGTACAAATGTCAGGACATTTTCTGTTCCAGAATGTTTGAAATCTAGAACAAAAAAACAAGGAGAAAAAAAAAAAGAGGGGAAAAGGACTCCAAATAAACAGACTTGTGCTGCATTTTGTTTTAATCCTGTACTTTCTCTCTCACAAAGCAGATTGATCTTTCAAAGCGACTTGCAGAACAGACAAGAAAAGGTCTATAGAGGGGTACACAAATGAGTGAGAAATTACAGTATGCACATAACTGAGCAGACAGATGAGAGGTGAGAGGCATTGACTTGTGCATTTTTTTTCCTATTTATCACATATATACGTTTCCCCAAAGCAGAAAATTAGGCACTTGAAGTCTATGACAACGGATTTTCAATAAAATTTAGAGCATCCCCAAATCCGGTGTGCATGGGTAAATATTCCTAAAGATATACACTGTGACTAATACATTAAGTATCAGCAAATGCATTTTCATGGTTGGTTGAGAGGATTCATCCGTTTAATATTCTTTATGATGAGTTCTGCCACTTGCAGGAGGGTATATAACACATTTTTATGTAGCAATGTAAAACTTGCAGCATAAGAGAAAGAGTTGGACAAATTTCACATTATGGGTCTCTTAAAATAATTTAATTACTCTTTCAATTTCCTTGAATGTAAATAAAAACTACAGCTTACTAGAAACTGCAGGATTTACAGAATTAGCTTAGTACCATCATTATTTACAAAGAATACTGCTGGAACATTTCCTTGATTTCTTAATAACACTTCAAAAAAATCACTTACTGTCAGTGATTTTCAGCTGTCAAACCATTCATAACAGTTTCCATCTGTCAGACCATTCATAACAATTTTCATATAACTATTGCATCATTGTACATATGAATAGAAATTTGAAAATTAATTACATGCTTGTATTTTCTTCAGGTTAACTGTCTACCAGCTATTATAATTAGACTTGGCATAAAACTGACAGAAAAGCTCAATACTCAAAAGCGATCAGCAAAAGAGTCAATGTTGTAATGTAGGTTAAATAGCAGAAGCAAGATAAAATAAAAGGCTCTTTTCAGAGTTATCTCAATGATTCAAAAGATGTCAAGTACTGACTTCAGATATGACAATGATCTAGCTATTGACATCAGTGTTTAATCCTGTACGTCTAGAATGTGCACAGTGATAATGACTAAAACTGAGGAAAACTGCCCAATATTCATATAAACACTGCTGTTTGATGAGGGTACATTTCATTCTAGAAACAGATGAAACCTCTAATGTGCTTCATTAAAAGCTGATAATTATTCAGAAGACTAGAAAGAAATGTTTTGTATGCCACTTCTACCACTTACGTATAGATCAGAATTTGACAACAAAGTAAGAGATCTGTTGAATTTAAAAATAGTGCGTCTGGCCTAGCATTTCTCTGAAAAACATTTAACTTGAGAAAAATAGTTTGAGAGAATATTGTTGAAAAGGATGAGAATTGTAGAAAAAAAGTTGAAAGAAATTTAAGTTTCAGAACATCCATATCACCGAGAGTGCTTTGGAGGCATGATGGATCTCTTTTCCATATTGAGAAATTACCACATAGTACTTGAAATTTAAAAGCTATTTAGGTGAGGTGCTTAGGGATATGATTTAGTGTTGAGCTTAGCAGTGTTAGATTAGTAGTTATACCCAATGATCTTAAAAGTCTTTTTCAAACATAGTCATTCTGTGATTCTATGAAAATTATCAGGTTCTGAATTATTATTTAGATGCAGGAGGAAAACTGCTATCAACATTTAATTCACATTGCAATATACCCCAACTCCCCAGATTCCTGAGAAACACTTTAAAACATTTTCAAAGGAGTGCTTTTTTTCACAGAGAGGTATATGATACATTCTTCATCAGTTCAATATTTCAGTGCAAGCCACTAAACTTTGAAGTTCCAAAAGTGTAAAACTGGAGTAAAGTAATGTTAGATCATGTCATTTAGTTTCTAGTGGTGTTGTGACCCATCTAGACTGTTATTACTTGTGTCTCTCTGGAGTTGCTCCCTAGATAATTATTAAAATATCTTTAAAAAAATTCTACTTTTATTAATGTATTTAGAAAAATCACAGATTTTTGTAAAGAAATTCCTCAAGCCTGTAGGCTCAATTGCACCACTAAATAATAAAACATTTTTACAAATAGTATACCTACTGGATTATTTTTCTGCTGAGGTGCTGTATCACTGTTAAGTTGTACTGAAACATCAGGTTATGATGTCACTACTCCCCTTTCTATATCTGTGTAGCTACAGAGCCTGAAGATGCTCAGTGAGGAAAACAATGAAACTATACCCAATTGTGTTGATAAAATTCAAAGTGATAGAGTGTGAATGGCTGTTTCAGTGAAAGTGAAACCAGTCTTGAAAATACAAGCAGAAGGTCTCCAAATAAAAATAAAATATCATCAGGATATGATGAGTTCCCTGTTGACTTTTAAAAGAACTCAAAATATTTTGTGAGCTTCAGATTCAAAGTTTTTAAAAGAGCCAAAAACCATCAGCTTTTTATCAACATTACTCAGAGCTATCCCAGAGCTAGTAGAAGCGAAACTGCCAAACTAATATCCCAAAACCAGTGATAATGGTGTGGGAGAGAAGCAAGAGAAAGAACAAGAGCAGAGAGGAATGAAACAGTCTTTCTACAGTATACATCAAGTTTGTGCAACTTACCATCAGGATACATTTTATACATCTCAAAGCTGGGAGCAGCAATGATTGGCTGGGCTTGATGGGCCACTGGGGACCACTGTCCTGTTTACTCCTTCATGAGCATGTGATGGCCGACAAGTCTAAACACAGATACTTATGGATCTGACTGTCTGTGGATTCAGTTGTACTGCCAGTAACCAAACAGGCAGCATGACTGCAGCTCTCATGATAAGACTGTTGTCACACCAGTTTGATTTCATCCAGTTAGCACCTTTGATTGATACCTGGGAGCACACTAGTGAAGAAGTAATGGACATGGTCGTTTTGCTATGGCAGGGTAAGGAAATTAAAAACAGTTTTGTATGTGTCAGGAGTCTTAAATTATGTCATAGTANCACTAAACTTTGAAGTTCCAAAAGTGTAAAACTGGAGTAAAGTAATGTTAGATCATGTCATTTAGTTTCTAGTGGTGTTGTGACCCATCTAGACTGTTATTACTTGTGTCTCTCTGGAGTTGCTCCCTAGATAATTATTAAAATATCTTTAAAAAAATTCTACTTTTATTAATGTATTTAGAAAAATCACAGATTTTTGTAAAGAAATTCCTCAAGCCTGTAGGCTCAATTGCACCACTAAATAATAAAACATTTTTACAAATAGTATACCTACTGGATTATTTTTCTGCTGAGGTGCTGTATCACTGTTAAGTTGTACTGAAACATCAGGTTATGATGTCACTACTCCCCTTTCTATATCTGTGTAGCTACAGAGCCTGAAGATGCTCAGTGAGGAAAACAATGAAACTATACCCAATTGTGTTGATAAAATTCAAAGTGATAGAGTGTGAATGGCTGTTTCAGTGAAAGTGAAACCAGTCTTGAAAATACAAGCAGAAGGTCTCCAAATAAAAATAAAATATCATCAGGATATGATGAGTTCCCTGTTGACTTTTAAAAGAACTCAAAATATTTTGTGAGCTTCAGATTCAAAGTTTTTAAAAGAGCCAAAAACCATCAGCTTTTTATCAACATTACTCAGAGCTATCCCAGAGCTAGTAGAAGCGAAACTGCCAAACTAATATCCCAAAACCAGTGATAATGGTGTGGGAGAGAAGCAAGAGAAAGAACAAGAGCAGAGAGGAATGAAACAGTCTTTCTACAGTATACATCAAGTTTGTGCAACTTACCATCAGGATACATTTTATACATCTCAAAGCTGGGAGCAGCAATGATTGGCTGGGCTTGATGGGCCACTGGGGACCACTGTCCTGTTTACTCCTTCATGAGCATGTGATGGCCGACAAGTCTAAACACAGATACTTATGGATCTGACTGTCTGTGGATTCAGTTGTACTGCCAGTAACCAAACAGGCAGCATGACTGCAGCTCTCATGATAAGACTGTTGTCACACCAGTTTGATTTCATCCAGTTAGCACCTTTGATTGATACCTGGGAGCACACTAGTGAAGAAGTAATGGACATGGTCGTTTTGCTATGGCAGGGTAAGGAAATTAAAAACAGTTTTGTATGTGTCAGGAGTCTTAAATTATGTCATAGTATCATAAAATCATTTCAGTTGGAAGTGATAGGTTGAAAACTGAAATGCAAAGCACTGAAATAAATGGAAAGAGGACTATAAGAGCTGGGGCCTAATAAGAGTTGTTGTAATATGAGATTTATTGTTAGATATAGTGTTCCTCAGCTGTGTCATATTGACTCTTGTGTGTAAGACCTCTCATTCTCCTATTTGTCTTCCTACTTTCTCCTATTCAGTGTAACACTTGAGAGGTGTGTAATGATGGCTTTCTGCATGTCTGATATGCATCTATACCTTTCCTGTTCTAAATATTACCAAATCAACCATGATATTTTAAGACAGAAGTGTGAATAGTTCTTATACTCTTTATTCAGTCTGATTTGGTGTAGGATGTTGCCAGAGACCAAAATCCTAATTTCACAGTGCCTCTAATGAAATGATTTGCAAGGTTGAGAGGTTACTGATGCTGCTATAAACTTTTCTTATGCTAGATTTAAAAAAAAAAAACCTCAAAAAGTCAATGTTTCATGTTACCCTAAGACAGTGTTAGCTAGACACTCCTATTTTTTTATGGTTTCTTGCATACCATTCCCAATTCTGCACTGTGTCCTGGCATGTACTACTTTTGTCAAGATAGAAAGATATAACTTTTTCATTACTTCTAACCTTACTGTTGCTCAGGTCCCTTTGCAAAACCAGGTCATGTGGTAGGTAAGTCACACTGAATATGATATTATCTTACTGGTCTGTGTATCTTCTGATTGTAGCATTTGACTGGGCAGAATTTTTCCATGTAGCAAGATAAAGTTAACTGCAAAATTATTTGCCTTTTTGAAACACTGAAAGTGCTTTTCAAATGCCTTAAAGGTTTGCGTACTTTTCAAATCAGTGGCAAAACTCCTTTAAGAACAAAGTTGAGCCTCGTTGAGTGCTTGAGAATTTTCCAAACACTGTTTAAGCTTCTTGATATATCAACTAAGAAATATATTTCTATTCAGTAGAGACATATGTTAGTGAAGCAACTGCTAGTTTAAGGAAAATTTGTGTTCATAAAGTTCAGTATAAATTTCTGTAGATGATCAACAG
This sequence comes from Urocolius indicus, assembly GCA_013401255.1. Taxonomy (NCBI): domain Eukaryota; kingdom Metazoa; phylum Chordata; class Aves; order Coliiformes; family Coliidae; genus Urocolius; species Urocolius indicus. The sequence goes on along the minus strand of WBNH01002352.1, from coordinate 171,759 downwards.
GCTTGAATGTTGCTGGCCAGGTAAGTTTGCATATTTTCTGAATCTAAGCTGAGTCCTCATATTTTTGTTTCACATCTTCACTTTTTTACTAGGCATTCCTATCTTGAGTAGTATTTAAACATAGTATTTAATTTTCAAGCATTCATCTGCTATTTATTTAAATGTATAACATTAAAAAGTTGAGTCTCAGTTAGGACTTCCAAAACATTAGCTTTAAAAATTCTGTCACACCTAAAATTACTGTCCTTAGTAGGTCACAGACATTCCAAATGTAATTGCGTTCTCTGCTTTTAAATATATTCCTTGGCTGAGTCATGTTGACAAGTGCTTTTCATCTTGAAAACTTTCCAGTTGTTAGACTTAGTCAATTTGACATGGAATTCAGAAAATGAACCAAAGTGGGGCCTAACACTGTCTATATAAAGGGGCACCTGTGCGTAGGTTAACTTGCTGTCACTTGACATCTCCAAATATTATTCTTCCATTGTATGTTCTTACAAAAGTATGTTGTCTCCTATAACACAGTCTCTATTGTCTGATAGAGTAAAATGTGACTGCCTTAATATATGTAAAAAAACAAGGATGAAAAGATAAGTCAGATTGTTTTTCTGAGCAGTTTCACCTGAACACTTAGTTGTACAAGTTGGAAACAGAAATAAAAGATCCATGGCTGCAAATATTTTCTTGAGGCAGCTCATAACCTTGTCAGTAGCATCATGGAATAGCTTTTGGAATCCAGTCTACTCCATTTATGGTGTTTAATTCACAACTCTAATTACCTCACCTCAGTTTTAAGTCTGGCCCAAGATAAACTAGATCCTGTCTGACAGACATTATCAGCTTAAATTTCTTATAAGATCAATTGACAAAAGTACCTTGAAAGAACTGTGAAGAATAATCTTATAAAGGGGCACAATGTGATGTGATGTCAAGCTTAATCACAGAATCATAGAATAGCAGGGTTGGAAGGGACCTTTAGAGATCATCTAGTCCAATCCCCTTGCTAAAGCAGGTCCATCTAGATCAGGTCACACAGGAACGTGTCTCAGCGGATTTTCAAGACCTCCAGAAAAGGAACTTCCACAACTCCCCTGGGCAGCCTGTGCCAGGGCTCCTTCACTCTCACAATAAATAGTAACATTTATTTCATTTGACTTCACTTAAGTTTCTGAGCTTCTCAGAATATTTTGCTGATAGTCCTGGAGCTTCACTGCTATCTCTATATTATCAGACTTCAGTGCAAAGGCACTGCCGGACACATATGTGTAGCTAATAGTAAATTCCCAAGGAACTTTTAGGCTCTCAAGGGATCTGCATAATCATTTCATATGCTTAGGAAGTTGGGCATTCCTAGAAACTTTGTAAACCAAATGACTGGGGCTCTTGGTAATCCAAACTCATCCAGAGATATACAAAATTTTATAAATTTTAATAGTTTATAAGTAAATTTTGTAAAACAAATTATAGATTATTGATTCTAATGTATTGAAACATATTAATAGTGTGAAATCACATTAGAACTAAAAATTCCTGAATTAATTTTTCAAGATGAATTACAGGCTTGGATGACAAGTTCTATAGTATTGAAAGTCTGATACTCTTCATACATCAGACTTTGTAGTATAGAACACATTAAATAAGGTCAGCAGAGTGACAGGAGGTAATCAGGGTCTTCAGTCTTTAATAAGTTCTTGCAGACATTATTAGCATGTCAGTTCTTCAATAATGTTGTCATAAGTATATTGACAGAGACAAATTTGCAAGTCTTAGAGAAGAAGGTAAGTTGTTTTTTTTGGTTTTTTAGGATTTTTTTCCAAAGATTATTTTACACTATGCAAAATTAATATTTAGATAACCAGGGAAGGGAGCCATGCCACAAGGTAGGAAATTACTGGGCTGTAATTGATGAATTAAACTTTTATTATAAATGTATGAGCAAGACCTCTCCCTAGACTTCTGTATTTTTCTTCTCACAAACAAGAAAATTCTCCTTCAAGTTTCATTCTCCTTCCTTGTTTTATATTCTTTCCAGTATGGTACTTTTGATTTCTTATTCTTCTTCATCTTTCAGCAAAATCAATTCTGCTGCTACTAACCACGCTGTCAAATAAACCATGATAAAATGTATATTAACTTGAAAAGGAACTAAAAGAGTAATCCACATTAAAGTATACAATGATATATATATATCATATATATATATTGTATATATATATATATACAATGATTCCATATTCAATCTGTATATGAAGCTTACATGAGAACTCATAGATAATACCAACTCAGAAGCTACTATTTCTATTATAACACTACTTGGTTTTGGGAAAATTTTGATCTTGATTTTAATGTACAGAAATTAAATTAAATGGTACAGGGCTTCAGCATCAGGAGAGTACTCAAGAAAAAAAGTGCAGTACACTGAGAATGTATACTTCTTTAATTGGGTAAATAGGACAACTTCCTAGATAAATGTCAAGTAGCAGGTCATACAGCTCTTTAGTGTTTAAATATAAATGAACTGACATCACAAGGATGGTACAAACATATGACAAGGGCTGGCAGCAGTCTTCAATTTTATTAAAAAGCACTTCTGCAGAAAACATCTCAGGAATAAACAGTTAACGGATATAGATAGGAAACAGAAAAGTTATTGGTCTGTTTAGAGACTGCATTAAAGAAACTTCTAGGAAGCTGGAGGTGTAGATGGTTTCCTCTTCTTTTTCCAAATCTCAGGTTGTGTCTTGTTGCTGACTGGCCCATACCATTTCTCTATACTCACCAGCTCCTGTTGTACCTTCTACGTTAGAGATATGACTGTCAATGTTCTACCACAGTAGACTTTGCCTATTGGGAGGTTTCCAAAGTTACAGCTGTGATAAAAATTGAATAGTATCCATTCTATGCAACTTTGTTTTTTCTGATACTGTGAAGACAGCAGAAAACCTAGTCCAGTCTTTTCCTCCCAGGAAAGTTTCTTCTTGCTCCTGTCTGTTTCAGGCAAGTAGCTATCCAATACAGATGGTAGACTGTCTTACAGACTATTTCAGTATCCCTTTACTGCTGGCAGGTTGCTGAGCTTTCTCTGGTTTTTCAGCTGAGCTATGGCTTATCTGTTTCCCTGCCTACCAGATCAACTCATGATTATATAGTGTAAAGAAACAGTAGCAACTGTAGTGGAATAATCCCATTCGTCTGTGTCCTTTACTTAGGCCATTCAAATCCTTCGTTCATCCAACCGGGTAATTGTTTTCTGTGTATTACAGATAGTTAGGATGTGCAATACATGGTTGTCCTGTGCTAGAGAAGCTGCTTTAGAATATACAGTTTTCATTGCCTCCCTTTACTGTTGTACCCTCATTCCAAAGCTAGTTTCACTCCTTTACTTTTGATGCAGTAGACATTGAAGGGAGCAGACATTTTCCTTGTTTATCACTGTACATGTCTGATTAAGAACAGAGTACCTCTTCTTCAACTATGGATGGGTGATCAGTCTCTGATAGGCCTAAGACGTCCTGGATCCGTGGAACAACGAACTGCACGGCACTGTGTCAATCATATCACAAGTCAGTGCCTGGTAGGATGCCTCATCTGATCTGATCAGTCAGAGATTTATCTTGCCACAGTACATTGGTGCATAACACCTATTTCAGTATCTTCCTGTGATTACTGTAGGCTGAAGTCTAATTCAAAACAAATAAATATATTCTGTGTATAATCTGTGGGTTGTTGCATTGGCCAGCAGTTGATCGTTAGCCAACTTAGTAATGATTTTGCTAACAAAAGGTTCAATTTTAAAGAAGCTGCATTTTGCCTGTATTCAAAAATCAGGGTGAAATACTTAATGAACTGAAAAAGCAGCTATTTCCTTGGGGATGGGAGGGGTGGTGTGGAAAGTCTGCTAGAGTTACTCTGAATTCAGAGTTAAATTTCTTTTTGAACTATAAACTCCATCACTGGAACATCCATGCATTTTCATTTTTGCTCATAACCTATTAATTAACAGTATACACTTTGAAAGAGACATTTTTTCTTGGTTTTCTATTTTAATATTTCTTATCTTTTCTTCCTCATACCTCTAGCTATCTGAGTACTCCCACTGCTTTTCCCTGAAGCTAATGCAAGAATTTAAAATTCAAATTACTGACTGACATGGATTGCTGTTCAAACAAGGCATCTAAATGTTCTCAAACACTTTGATGAGTTATGCATTCAGAGGCTATTAGATCAAGGAAATCTGTTATGCATTTTTATTTATAGTCTTTTCCTATCAACGGAATTGTCTTTACCATAATGTCCAAAGCACAATCTAACAATAGCTATAGTGTTTCAGGTATTTTATGTACTTACCTCTGAAATATAAAGAACAGAGTAATAAATATTGCATGCATGACACTTAGTCCCTAGACTTGCTAATCACACAGAAGGTTAACTGTTCACCCTTTACATTTCTCTCTTTATAGTCAGAAAATACCAATATTTTCTCTATTGAATGCACCCAAGATTTTTTTTACTAATTTTATTGTACCATGTATTCTAGTGCACTATACTACTATTCATAATATTAAATGATGCAAAAATATTATACAGATGATATGATGCCTTTGTAACCTCAGCTAGAAAGCAACTGATGGTTTATTATGCACTCATTTGCTGTTCTAGTAATAAAAAATTGTATGCAGCTCATTCTCTGAAAAAAAATGCTTAGAATACTAAAGTGTAAGAGAATGAGCCTCTAGAAAGGGCATCACTTGGATTAGGGAAAAAATTCTTTCTACGTAACACAGGATCAGTATAGTGCGATTAAATGGATGAGTATAGGTATTACCAAGTTTGAAATATATTTTTTCCTTTGATATATGGACCTAACCTTCTCACTCAGCATCATCAGTTATAAACATCATTTGGAGGGGTACCTACTTTGTCATTGTGTGTATGCTTTTCTGAGATTTTTAATCAGAAAGAGAGTGAGCATGAAAGTATTAATTGAGGAGGACTGAATCCTCTGCTATTTCAGAATGTAACTCTTATGTTGGGCAATGCCGTAATTACATGGAGCTGTATTAAACTACTAGATTTGAACTTTTGTGGATTGAAAATTAAATTTCTTATTATACATTACACGGGAATTATTTTCATAGATGATTTTGCTGTGGGAGGGAAGATGCGACCAAAACCATAAGACAGCAGTTCTTAGTTAACCTGCAAGGCTTCGGTAAAGAAAGATCTTTTTTTGGATGTAAGCAGAATTTCATCTTTATTTCTGTTACATAGCATGAAATTTTTTATCTGGGAAACAGAAAAGCAGTTTGTTCTCCAACGCGAAAGAATAATGATGGAAAATATAATTACTGGTCTTTCTTCCTGTGGTCACAGAAACCATTAGGACACTCATCAAAAGATAATTTCATGAAGACACTGTCTGAAAAAGCTTAAAATCAACCCAAAAGTCAGTGGCAACAACCTAATCTTTACCTGATTTGGAATTTAGCCTATGACATCCATTCAAGTAGACGGAAACAAAGTAAGATAGGAAGCCACTACATCCTATGTCTCCCTGAAACACTGCATAAATCCAGTGTGAGTTAAGAACAGTAGGTCTTGTGTATAGTCATGTAACAGAAGTCCATCATGTATCTGGAGACTGTTCTTTTGAGAAACTCCACCTTCTCAGAAAGCCACTGTTACTTTGGAAGGCAATGCATCTACTTTCTAAGGGAAAAGTTTTTATGGCAGAATATTAAAGCATAGGCTGCACTCTTGTAAATGAGAACAGTTTCAGTGACATCAAGCACAAGATGCTGGAATGTCATACTTCAAGCTGATATATGGTGAAGAAATCAGCACCCATGTGATGTCCCCCTGACACCACCAGTTTGAACTGCACTGGGCATAAATATTTGTGTTGCTGCTTTAGGTTAGTGAAAACATAATAATACAACAAGAAATCCTCCAAAATGCTGATGACAGGCAGACAATACTCATAATGCAGCTGTGGAGAAGTACTAAATTCGTAAATATGGATTAACTTTGAATTTTGCTTGCTGGTAATCCACTATAATTCCCATGAAAGACCACTGTGAGACATCTATTGTTTTCAGAGGAGTTAGATGAGGATCTTAATAAATTAGAAATGTACTATGTTCATCTATGGAGAAAAAAAGCTTTTATCTTCATTCCCTCAGGTCCCTGTGCCTTCCTAGGGAGAATCGTCACCTGTTGAATTCACTGTGCTGAAAATTACTTAACAGGAGGAGAAGCAATTTATCACTTATCTGTTTCAGTCTTGCCAGAGGTTATCTCTCATTTTGGACTGTAGCTGTTGAGGTGTCAGAGGGATAGTGAATGAAAACAGGCAGGTGAAATTATTTGACATAAAAACTGCTTGACAGAAGCTGCATTCCTAGCAACGAGAAGCATAAGTACTGTTTAGACATCTAACTCTCTTAATTATCAGTGGAAGGAAGATGCCTAATCATCCATGGCAAGTTTAAAAACCTCTTCCTTCACCTTCCTAAGAAATTGTCTGAATAGGAAGTTTGAATTTCAGCAGAGTGAATATAATGAGGTCAGGGCAGCTGCAGAGCACTCACCATTCTTCAGAAAAAAAAGCCACTCTGTGCTCTCAGTGTGGATCATTTCCCGTCCTCAGACATGCATTTTATCCCCTTTCTCTCTCTGGCTTTTTCAACTGAACAGCTTAGTCATCCTTGCATTAACAGTTCTTGTATTCTGTGCCTTAGTACAAGCTTGATTACGCAGACAAATAATTGCAAAATAAGCTATTCGTTTAATAAGTGAATTTAAAGAATGCTGGTATTGCACAAGACCCCAAATGACACTGTTACTCAACGACTATCCCTTTTTCTGCTTCATCTTTCCCCATCTCCAGAGGACACAAAGATGGACCCTGGGGAAACTGTCTTATAGCAGAAAGTCTCCACCTAAAGAATTGTTCTCCCATTGCTCTTGAGGGTACTTAAAAAACAGAATGGCCCTGATTATTTCAACACCTTTGAAAAATGTTATTTTATCAAGGAGATGTGCTATAAGATCTATAAGCCTATTGACAGTGTTAATTTCTGGGAGGTAGTTCAGCCTGATCAGCTTTGAAAAAAAAATGTTTCTGCATCTGAGAAACCCAAGCATTTCATTTGTTTGGAGCCAAATGAACTGAAGTAATCTGATTCAATCTGATTTGTTTTATTTCAGCGCCTGGGTAACATTAATAAAGTTATCTGTTCTGTGCATACACTAATGGTACATTTGGCATTTAACTGTCTGATCTGTATTTTTTAGCGTTTCGGTGGCTTAACCCACATGACTGCAGCACCAGCTAAGAGTAGGCAATGTTTCAGGGCAAGAATTGTAGTGCTGCTCAGTCTGTACACAACACAGCTGGAGAAATGATGCAAAAAGTATTTACAATTATTATGGAAAACATGAAGAATTCTTTGAGAACTGCAGGCTTCTGAAGCACAAGAAAATGTACCATATGTGGAGCTGGCAGAGAGTGGTTTTGAGGGAATATAATCCTTGGAGGAACTAGTCCTGACAGTTTATCAAAGGCACAAAGCAAGACAAACTGTGAAAAGTCAATAGATGGACAGAGCTGCCTTTGTCAGGACAAGTTTTGGATACAGTGACCTTGTGTTGTTGCTGCTTCCTGTTATAGCTGGAGTGAGTGTTCCTGCCCCATCTCTGCTAGTTAAGTGCTTTTAGTGTGCCTGATTACTCCTCTTTCATCTCGCTGCTCCCCTCTTCAGTTGGGGTAAAAGGGAGAGGGTGAGGAGGGCATAAAATAAGAGTTTGACCAGGAATTGATGCTGTTGTGCTGCAAGGTTTTCCACAAATTAGCTCATTTTCTATGTCTTTTTTTCAGTGAGATGTCAGAATTCTGGTCAGGTACAATAAAGCATGAGCTTCAGTAGTCCCCAAAGGCTGGCTTTTTTAATGGTGTCTGGATTTCTATGGATGCAGGCAAACATTTATTGGGATACTTGTATGTGCCTTGGCTTACAAACTCCCAGGGGAACAATTTGCTGTGTTCAGTCAGCATCTAAGAAAAGGAGTAAACCTATAGCATCTGCAATACAGTAAACATCTTGAATGAAATTTAAAAAAAAAAAAAAGGTATAAAGTATCGTTATAGGCTTTATTCACTCCTTAGAGCTCATCTGGGACAGAAATAAAGTCTTACACACTCTGAGTGTGTATAAGTGTGTGTAAGTGGTTGTTTTCAACCAGTACACATGCATTCATTAATTTTATTCATTATTAGAAATAGATTGTTTTTTCAATGTTGAGAAAGCCTTAAAAAGGCAGAGTAGAGCAAATTTAGAGAAAAAAAACAGCACACATTATATATTATTTACAGATCATCTGGAACATCTTTGCTTTATCCAACACGAGTTAGACATTTTCTTTCAAATAATTTACTGTTTAATAATTCTTTTATTCCATAAAACCCTAAAAAACCCTAATTGTTACTGTTTTGCCTGCAGGCAAATTATAAAACTTCATGCTCTAAATACAAAGAGGACTTGATACTTTTATATTTTCATGATTTTATTAGAACACACTTTGGCAAGCTGATTCTACAAGAAGGATACGGGGAGCAAAGGACAAAAGAAGGAGACACATTTACATCTTTTTTTCTTGCAAGATTTAAAGACAAAAATCTTATATACCAATGTCTGCAGCACCATAAGAAGCCATTTTTTTTAGTCAGGTACTAGCTGCAAGAGGGCCACCGGAAATGTCGTTCATGGCAAACTGCTTTGCTTTGAGTGTAGGAAATGCAAGTACCCAAACTTGTAATCTAGTCTTCCATGTGGAAAGATGTTTTGGTTTAGCTTTTTTTGACCTATTGGCTTGAATATTAAAGTTAATTGTAATCAGAAAGTCAGATTTGCAAATGCAGTAAATCTACTGTAATTAGAAATTTCAACTTTGGAGGAAGGACCAGCCAAGTAATAACAGCCACAAAACTTCAGTGAGCTCTGTAATCCTGTTCCTGTTTACAAACCATATAAACTGACATCAGGAGCTGTCTGCTTCTCCTTTTCTTCTCTAAAGTGCAGTGGTGAGCTATAAAACCAATCCAATGAAAGCTCTTAAGGTCTAGTGGGCAATAACTGAAACAAAAGGTACACTTTTCTTTCAGCACAACCAACACAACATTTCTTTGATTAGACAGCTGAAAGTCCAAGTAAATAAAGGAAGAAGATCATCACTTGTTCTTACTTTGGGAGCAATTAATAGTCCTTTGATAACAAACTATTTCCTTTTTTCCGGCTTTTGCATTGCCCTTCCTCTCCTTTTGCTGGTTAAGCACTCTCAATAGAGCTTCATCTAAAGTTGTGGGCAGTAGAAATCCCTACAGTTTGTTATCTTTTCCAGGTGATTAGTTTTCAGAGGTTTTTGTCTGTTTGAGAGACAAAGACTATCTTTTTAAAAAGTAAAATATAGACTGTTTTCACACATTACTTTTAACTTTCTTCTGTAGCTGACACAGACTAATACATCATATATATCCTGGATGGAAAAAAATTCATAACTTCATTTTGTTCTTTTACACACTTATTTTTATCTACTTCCAATTTGAGTGTTATAAAGTTCCTATGTATCTTACTGGATTAAACAAAAAGCAGATGAGGGAGATGGATGAGAAAGATACAACGGAACATGTTTCTGAAAATAGAAAATATTCTGAAAAGTTTTTTTCCTTTTTTTTTTTTTTTTTTTCTCTCCTAAAGAATTTTTGTTTTCTTAAAGCCATGCTCTATGCCATACATCAAAGAATTTTGTTGCTACAAGTGCCATAAAATTAGATATACCGTTGTTGCACTTATGATTGAGGATACTTCTTTAGCAAGAAAAAAAAATGCTTAGCAATCGTGCATAAATCTTTGTCCCTTGCAATAATTTAGCTGCATACAGTTTAGACCGGATGTTTGATTTAGTGCTAACATAAAAGCTGTTTTCCTCTTGTGGTAATGATATAAAGCTTGAAGCTTTTAATTTATTTTGTAGTTTTTCTGACCATATTTTTAGACAGATATCTCCCAATCTGTAATTTCATATTGGATATATTTATAATCTATAAAGTCTTTGTTTTGCATGTGGTCACAAGAGGAAAGCCCTGCAGCAGCCATACAGTAACCCCTTTTCAGATTTGTGCATACATTTTATCAATGTTGGAAGTAGTGGCTCAGAACAGCCTGTTGATTGGTAATAAGGAACTGCAAGTAAGCGAAGTTTTGCAGGAACAAATTAAACAAGCATGTTTTTTTCCTGCCAAAACCTAGGAATTATTCACAGCAGACAATCCCTTGGGCTGCACAGGGTATTTTGTAATACCACTCTATTTCTCTAGTCTTATTCTTGTGAATACGCATATTTCTGATCGTTTTTTTAAATCTTTTGAGCTGTGTTCCATGGTTAGAACATATTGTCCCCACCATTCTGCAGTTTTCACCTTAACTGGAAACGTTAAGTCATAGAACCAGTCTTATTTTTAAAATTAATGAAAAGCTACACTGGAATTACAAAGCTTTATACCCAAAGCTTGATGTGATCTGTTGAAATCACTGTAAGGATCCAGCTGATGATTCTTGATGAATTGTAGAATTCTCGTAGTATGAGGTTACAGGACTGGGTTATCCATACCCAGGCTGAAACATAATCCATGCCTCGTTCAAAGTCTATGACATGGTTTGGAGGTGCTTCCTTCCCACTGCTCTTGCATGTGGATGGCCAAGTAGTCATTTGGAAAGGTCTGTGTCATGGGAGAGCATCTACATGGTTGGTCCTTCTTTCTTCTTTTATCCTTTTTTTATTTCTATGGCCTTGTGTATTTATGGCAAAGAGTTTTCAGTGCTCTACAAATTTATTACCATCAGATGACTAGTGTTACAGCAATGCTGAGACTGGATCACCCACTTTGAGGGTAAGACAGAAGGTGTCTCTCAGTTCCCCCTGTGCCAGCATGACAGCTCTTTGAGTCATGGTCTGACTCATCTTTCACCCCTCAGAAACCCCAGACCTACAGCACAGGAGACACAGAATTCCTCCTTCTTTTTCTTTTTCTTTTTTTTTTTCCTTAATTTCTTATCAGGCATAAAATTACCAGTCTTATAAAAATAATTATTGTAAACAGATTGTTTTCTGCCCTTAGTCTGTACAGAAAGTCCCTTCTGCTACTGCCCTCACCTTATATCACTGCTTAATAACAACTCTGAATCTCTCTGTTTGGAGAGGTTAGACACAGTAACTCCCATTCTGTCTACTTCTCTGAGAGAACACAAACCTTTGCTGATAGTCTTTATTAACTTCTAAAAGCTTTTCCAAGAAGCTTGCTGGGTTTTTTCTTGGTTTTTGGGGTTTTTTGGGGGGTTTTGTGTTTTTTTTCTATTTTATTTTGTGTGTGTACTGGTTCTGTTTCCTGGATTAAGTCTTAACCAGCAGCTTTTAACCAAAACTCTGTTTCCCAAATACTGTATTTCGTCAACTTATTGCAGTGACACTGATTTTGTCTAGTGTTTTTAATATTTCTTCTGTGAAACAAGGCTCAATTCTTGTCTCTATTCCAGACAGGTAACATCTGATACTTTTAGGGAATTAAATGGTTCTCTTCATTAAGTAGAAGGAACATTTTTAACCGCTACCACAAAACCTGGGTCTCTGAAAGGACTGAATGCTTTAGGGAAATGCAGTAGCTGAAGGCATGTATTTGAATACCTGGTGATATTGGGTTACTGCTAGATATTATAAATAGCATTTATTTCAGTGACCCAAGCTGTTATGCCAGCAGTGATTAGATTTCAGTTTTGGTGAAGAAAATGACTGCATTCTCTTTCTTTTTTTAAAAAAGCGTTATTTGCTAAGTACTTTGCCTGCAAAGCGACTGAGTAGAAGAGACGGTAGAAGAGTATATTGCAAGTTACATCTCAGTCCTTCAGCTCCTGATGGAGCAGAGAGATGGCATGCTTTCCTTTCTGCTCTGAATACCAGTGTTAACCCAATTTTCAGAATCTCAACAGCTGAAACACTGGACCCTGTACATCCATGTCTCCCACTTATGTCTGTTTCTTTTTCACACTGCAGCTTTAGCTTGCAGAGATCATTGTTGAAAAATTAACTAACTGCATATTTTTGAAACTCACAGCTTTAAGGAGGAAAATGTAAAGTTTTTTATGATTAAATGATTGTTTATATTAATAAAGAACTGTAAGTGCTATTAATTAATATTTCTGAATTTAGATAAACTTCATTTGTGCTGTTACGACATGGGTTTGATACTGTTCAGAAAAGGCACATATTGTAAAGATGAGGGCTACTTTTTATTCATCTGTTTCAGAATTTTGTGATACAAATATAGTAGCCTGAGAAACAACATATCTTAGCAGACACACAATGACCGACCATATGGTTACCTTGAGATATTTTTGCTTTATGATGATATCGATAAAGTCTCTGCAAAATCTCCCAAGAAATTTTTAGGACTTTTCTCTTGCTTCTTAACTGAAAATCATTCCTTGGAGTCACGTTCTATATCCAAATTAAGAAGAACATGCTTTCTAGTCCATAAAGGGTAACATATACTGAAGATTTTGATTGTTTTATTTTTTAATCAAAGTAAGAAAACTGAGAAGTAAGTGACATCTTTGTGGCTAAAAGCTGTACCATTTACTTCATGTTACCTGAACGTCTACAGTGAGGTCAAGAAAACAAGACTGAATAACGGTGTTAGGTTTTTTTTCAGACCTATGGTTTTTAAGCCATATTTCACATACTTCACATACAATACTATATATGCAGTGCTCTATTTTAGGCTTTGGAGGGGGAATGGGATAAGCCAAATGAAAAAGGATAAAATGTACATATCAGGAAATCAGTAGGACTTAGTGAAAACAATCTAATATTAAAAAAAAAAAAAGCAGTAACACTTCTACAGATCTGATTGATTTGTTAGAAGATAGGATTTCTACACATTCATTGTATAATTAATTATAAGGCTGTGCATAATATTTAAATTACTGCTTGCACCTAAAATGAAATATGCACTCACACATATAGTCAACATAGTTGACCTCTAAATATTTAGAGATACCCACCACATTGGTCTGGAGTTGGGACAACCAGTTGTTTTGAGGAACACCAGAAAATCTTTGACTTGTGTCCAGTTGGGGATAATTTTGTATTGCAATTGGAAATGTGATTATTTTTGTGCAAATGAAGTTCTTGGTTAGTACTTTTTATTATATATTTCAGTAGACCAAAAAAAATCTTCATATCAAATGTTTCCTATTCTGGTCATGTTAGGAAATGACTCTTCATAGCTCTAGCTCTTCTACTTGTCAATTATAGTATTACATGCATCTATATTAGTGAATATATTTTCATCACTACTAGGAACTGTATCAGCTGCTATAGTTCTGGTTTTGTTATCAATGATACCCAATTTTTGTCATAGGTTTATTACTTGAAACTTCTTCAAAGAGAGATTATGTCTCACTGTTGTAAAAAAAAAAATAAATTGCTGGTGTATAAGAGTTTAAAATAGCTTCGTACTTTCCTAGCAATGCCTTTACAGGTAAAGTATGAAGGAGTAATATAACCATGATAATTGATGCTAGTATTTTACATTTGTACACTGGAAGGAAATTATTATGAGTTGCCTTAAATGGTGAAATGCAAATGTTGACAGTATTCAGGCTGGTCTGCATAGGAGATTTGGTTTTTAGAGTTGCCATGTTGGTAACACAGGACTTTTTTATTAAAAAAAGACAAAACCAAATAAAACTGAGAAGGATAAATCTCTGGTTTGTTTCTACATCCTCGTTTGATTTGATACTTTAGCTTATGTAAATCAGTGGAGTATGCTAATTGATATTGGCTTAATACTCTCACCTGAATCTTCCAAAGTAAACTTTAAAAAACAGCTAGAAGGAGGCAAGCAGATAACACATTTTCCAAGGCATTTTACCTTTATTTATTTTTATTTCCAGTGCTACTCATGGCAAATAGAGACTTAAGTTCTTCACAGTATTATGCAACTGATATGCAACTTATTTTCTGCTGCCAGACTCATTAACACAGTAGACACAGCCATTTGTTTCCTCTCTTTTTCTGTTTTATTTCTTTGATCATTGCCTTACAAAGCATTATTAATACTTCATTTCTTCATTTGGTGAGTCTCTTTTAAAAAAGAGTCAATATCTGATTTAACTCAGTCCTATCTTTCTCTCAGTGAAGCAGCTCACATACGCACACTGAGTTTCAGGACAATGCACAGCTTTTGTGGATTATCCCTATCTTTAATGTAACGAGAAAATGCAACTTAAATTCCATGCCTGCGGTAGGATGAAGTTTTGGAGGCTCTGTATAAGCTAGTTTTTAAAGTTTGACTGATGAGCAGAATTTTTTGTGGTTTATCATAAGAGTTGAAACAGGAGACATTATATATTATAAGGGAACACAGTAGGAATAATACTCTGTAATCTTCATTGATTGGGGGTGATGTCACTTACTGTCCACAGGTGTCTTTGAACATCATTTTCATCCAGCCAAGACCAAAAAGCATATTTCAGTATGTGCAAAGACTGCCCATATGCCAAGACAAAAAAATTGTTATTTAACAAGAAGTTGACAGGTTTTTTTCTTCTTCAGTTTATGCCACTATTGTGCTTTACATTTACATTTTTCAACCATACTTTCTAGGGTCATTAAACCTGTATTTAGAAGGGGAACCATGGGGACTGGAATGAGTGACAGCTCATAAAATTCAGAGGCATTGGAGACTTCTGAATATGCTTGACATGAAAAGCATCAAATTGCTTGATTTTAAGAGTGTAGAGGCTCAAGGCATAAGGCTATGTATTTTTTAAACTCTCTTTTCTGATACACTGTGTAAAATACTCATGTATTTTGGTTTTGTTTTGCATCAGAATCATCTGTATCTGGTACAATAACTAATGGAAAGAACAAAAGGGATAGAGACTAGCATATTTCTGAGAAGGGGGGAAGCAGGGGAGAAAGAAGGAAAACAAAAAGAAAAGAAACTCCCTGGTGGAAAATGCTTTTCTCATTATTTTAAAGTAGATAATTGTTTCATTGTCTGAATGCTACAACTTCTTTTTCCTTTTGTGATTTACTTGCCTGCTTTTCATACAAGCTATTAAACATAGAGAAACTTTATTCACCTACTGTCCTCTGTAGGATACAGTGAGTCATTTGGTTAAACATGTATTTTGTACAATTTGAGTACTTAACTCCACTGACTTCTTTGGCGTGGGTGTAACATGTACTTGGATGTTGTGTAGGTAGCTCTTGCACTCTTGAGCAACACGGTGCTGGTTTATCGCATGGAAGAAAGACAGTGTTTGTATGGGAAGCTCTCAACAGCCTCCTAGCACCCACCATGCCCATGGTTGCGATGACCATGTATTCATTCCTCCTCCACTTTTTGTAGCAAAGCAATGATGTGGTTCTTTGTTCTGGTCTCAGCTCTGTTTAAAATGTGTTTCCACTCTGCCGTTAGTTTCTCAAATAGTGAAGGGAATGCTGAATTTAGTGGAAGATATGCTGCTAGTATAAATCTCTGCAGTGAAGAATCATGGCCAGCTACTTAAACAAACATAAACAAACCCATATTTTATAAAGTTTTGTCCTCCACTGAAATGTCAACAGTAGCAATTCTTATAGCAGTATATCATAACAGAAATCTTACAAGTCTTCTGAAACCTTTTGAAAGTCTGATCCCATTGAGAATCTCAGTGGGAGTTGAAAGGATTTTTATTGATTTTGTGTTGCTGTTGGTTAAACTCTGTTCATGATAAGGGCTAAGCATATGAAAATTAAAACCCTTGTATTTTCTCTTTAACTGTCTGAGAGCTATAACACAAGAGACCTCAAAGCTGGTTGTTCATAAAGTACCTATAGTATAATTCTGTGCAAATATCTCCCTTTATTCTCTACCGGTGAATGTCATGGCTTCAAAAACATAGCATTGATTTAAAAGTAGAGTACAATAGAAGTTGAATAAGTAACATATCTATATTAAAGAGTATGTGATTGGTAGACTTAGAAGGAAAACAATAACAACAGACATTTATATTTTACTCTTAAACACGTAGAACTGAGATTTCTGAAGCAGGCTGCTGTATTTTGAACTAACATTGGATTTGCGCCTCTTAATTCATAAATCCATTTCAACTACTAGGGAAGGCTCTACAAACCAATGTAAATATCAGACTGTTTTCGTATGCACTATGCAGCACCCTCTAAACACCCTGTCTACATTCTTCAGTCTAAACTAGTCTCCAGGGATACTCTTTTCTTTAGCAGTGTCCTCAGACTTCAGTGGGACTCCTCAGTGTAGTAAGCCTTACACCTGGGAGTAAATGTCTGCAAGATTAGGTCTGGAATTAAGATGCCTACAGAGAGGTATAGACTACAGCACAGGAATGAGAAAGGTCAGAGAAATAATCATGTCCTTTTGAAGTGGTATTTTATAATTTTCACTCAGTTTGCATTTATGCATGTTAAATAGTTGTATAAGGGATTAATATCCTTATGTATGAGACAGGCTATTTTGGAGTTTGTTGGTTTTTACTTCATTTCATGCAGAAAATTTTAATCCTATGTTTCATGACTTATCCTACCAAATCACTTTACATAAAGATAGTATCAACCAAGTTTAGATTTCACAATTGTTCATATTCTTGATGTAAAAAATTGGTATTGATATTACTTTACCAATAATTATAAATAAATATGAAATTCTCTTTCCACTGATTCTCTACTTATTAGAAAACAAAATATAGAAATATATAGAAAATATAGAAATATATAGAAATATATGCTAGAAAGTCTAATTATTGTGTAGTTGTTATGCAGTACCAGGTGGTGTTGCAATAAATTTGTGAGGAAAGGCAGAGTATAGTGGACAGAATAAGAACTACTGTAACTAGGACATATTCACCATCCTTCTCAGTGAAGATTTTCCATGCTGACCACAAAAGTGTTGCAGCTGAAGCTGGTCTATTTACTACAAAAACTGAACAAGTGAATACATTATGTAGAGCCCAACACAAGAGAAGAATAAAAGTTCAGTAAAGTCTTCAGAGAACAGATTAATTAATCTCAGAAACACTTATGTGTTCAGAGAAATCTGACACTGGACTTCATTGGAAACCTTTTAGGTGTAAACAAAGCAAAACTTCAAACCACAGCGAACTTAATACCCAAGGAGAAAAGTGGTGAGAAAAGAAATACAACGTCATTGCCAAGCAAGAAAAGACTATGTACTACTGCAGAGCTATAAAAAGATTCTCTTGAAAAAAAGAAGATTTAGGATTTTTTAATCTGACTTCATGTAAATCCACTATCACTTTGAAAATCAACACGAAAATTGTGCTGCAAAGAGTTTTTGTCAGCATGGGATGCATAGTTGAGCTGGTACATTTGCATTTCCATGGCTAACTAGTTCTAACAAAAGAGAAATCTACCTCAAAAAAGACAAGTCTACTTCAAAACAGATATGTATTGGTCTTTCAGTAGTCCATGCAAATTCCTAGATATTTTAATGTTGCTGAGGTGAAGTGTGGAAAACTCAACCCTTTATGGAATCCCAAGGAATTATAGCTTCATAAAAATCTATCATTTCATTCATTCATCTTTCAAGTCCATATCACTTAATTTTCTTTCCAGTATTGCTAAAGCCAAAGTCAATTAGACCTGCCAGCATGTTTACTTAGCAAAAATTGTTGGGGTCTTTTTTGTGGTTATGTTGCTTACCTGTAAAAAAGTTGTTGGAAATAAATTTACAAGTTGCTTCATACTCTGAAAGCTGTATGACTTTGAATTTTGAAATCACTGTCAAGTCCAAAGGCAAGCAAAATTTTTTCACAGTTTACTTTATGAATATAATCTGATTTATACAGAAGGATAAAAACCTATTTGATCACCAAATGAGAGCAATAAAAGATAGTGTTTTCAAAATCCCTATCAATTACCAGACATAATTACATTCCAGTATCTATTATTTCTATTTGGCTGTAAAGTAGTGAGAAATTTGAGGCATCGTTTTAATAATTATAGTTAAATCATGCAGTAGGGTAAGTCTTTTGGTTGCAATGCAAGTTACTACATATAAATGTCTTGGCTTTTTGCAGTTCCATTAAATGTCCCTACTACTGTTTTGTTGTTTTCAGGGTTAGCATGCATAACTGTTGCTATGTCAAATCATTGCAGTGTATGTTACTTTGACTTGCCTAAATCAGAGATGTTCTACATTATGTAAGCCTAAATTTGTTTAAGTCAGATGTTCTACATCATGTGAGCCAGCCATTATTCACTTGCTTTTGCCCACTACCCATTCTTTTATGCACAGTTTATTGAATAGAATGGTGGAAGAACACCAATGTAAGATAAATCTATTACTTGATTCAGGATTAAATTAAGATGTTAGTCCTGCCTATTTGCATGAAAATTACTCAGCCATGCAAGTCATAACATTAATGAAATATGAGACTGTGACTAATAGCATCACTCTTAAGTTATTGTGCTTCCCTTTGTCCTCACTCTCTGATTTTATACTCTGTCAAGCAAAAGAGACAGCCATAGTGGTCTTGGTCTACAATAATTGTGCACTGCTGTGGGACCTAGTGCAGAGTCAGAGACGGGTCAAATCTAAGTCAACTGACCATGTGCACATATCAAAACTAGTGCTATTTTCTGTTGCCACATGAGCACAGAAAATAGTGAAGTGTCTTCATTGCTTTCTGACTGCAATAGCTTGCATTTTGACATCATGTAAGGATGATATTGATACTGTCACGTCTGGTACAACACGTGCAGTTCAAAAGAGACAAAAGTCACCAAGTAAAATGTATTGAATTGTTCCTACTGAGATTTTGTTTTTACGAGTAATACCTACATGGTAATATCTTTGCCTGTAATCAGGCAAAGTAATCTGACCGATTTTGTTACTGTAGTTTTTTGAGGGAAAAAATTACACCTGCTTCAATTTTAAATTAATCAATGGATGAAGTTGTTTTGCAGTTTTGCTATTGATGTATTTTATTTGATGTACATGTAAAGAATTCTTTAGTACTGGCTACCACATCTTGATAAATTACTTCTTTATTGCCCTGAGCAGTATGTGTACTGCCCTGCTTAGTTTTGGAAGCATCTAATGAACTGGTACAAATAAAATAAAACTAGCATAATTAATCTCTTCTGTACTGAAGTATCACTGAGAAGTCTTTTTTAATACCAGAGAGAGAAATCAGATCGTTTAGAGGCACAGTCCTTTAGTAGAAATGGGATTTTTTTGACTTGTTGGGACTTACTTTGCAAAGATGTCAACATAGTATAGTTACTGTATTGCAGCTGCTTTAGGAGAGATCAATATGTGAACACTGTTCCCAGTACAACTGCAAGTAAAAAGCTTGTTATTAATAGTAAAAGAAAATTGATTTATGTCATGTCAGTATTTTCAAACAATAGTGCTCAGGCAACCCTGTAGGAGTAAAATGCTGCAGTGCTTGATAAGAAAGTCCAGTATTGATTCAAGCTGATAAAATATTTTTTTTTTATCTTTTAAGAAGTCTTACACATACATGCTATAAATAACAGTTTGGCATTTCTAAGATGCTGAGTGTCCCAATAGGTACAATTCTTATTGTTATAGAAACTCTCTTTTTTCTCTATCTTGTTTGCTGTTTGACAATGTGTATGAACAGAGAACTGCAAATAGAAGTACAGAAGTATAATTCTCTGTTTTTCTGAGACTCAAGCTACTGAATAGGTATCATTGTATCCATGTCTCATGAGAAAAAAAACACTGCAAAACCTTATTGGAGTGGTTTTTGGTGTGCAGCCTCCTACTGACAGCTGCAGAGAGAAATGTCTTTTGGCCTTTTTATCCCTTCCTCTCTCTGTGTGCTTTTCCTATCAACTACCCCATAAATATTTCCTGTCACTGACACAGACAATGCGCCTGATACACCGTGTTCAAAACCTCATCAGAAATGAAACATGTTATTTTAATCTGCACTAAGAAAGAAAGAGAGACTTTAAGACAGTTGGAGACTGGATCTAAATACCAATCATGTTCCTTAATTTTCCAAACTTTGTGGTCACTCTTGCACTCTGTTATCAGTCATATTCTTGATGTTTCATGATCAGTTTATATTTATTCATGCTAGTGACAAAGGTTGTCCTTTGCTTGTTGATACTTTGAATTTATTTATCCCCAATCCACATTATAGGTTGCCTTCATATCTAGAAATTCTTCCTTGCAAAGACATCTCCTTTCAGCACACCTCTGGGCTTGTCTCATTATGTGACATATGCAAAACCACTTTGGATTTCCAGATTTTAATTAAGATTCCTGCAAGACTTTTGTTTGTTGCTTCACAGGATAGATGAAATTCACAATGGTAAACATTAACACTGAATGAGATGGGTACTTCTCAGGCCAGGACAAATCTCTTTTCTTGATAGATTTATCCTGATAGATGCTTCCTTCATAAGAAGGGAAGAAAGGCCTGTACATTCCATGTTCATGTTTGTGCTGCTTGTTTGCCATTTAAGATATTTATTTAGGATATCTCACAAGAAAACTAAAACACTGTTTTCTTGTTCTAAGTGGGCTTGGGAGGATAATGGTTCAAGGACTTATAAATTCTCAGTTTAAAAAAAACATAAGGGCTACCGTAAAGCATGTAAGAGATCCTGACATGAAGGAATTCCATGATCTGGAATTGTGATTACATAAATTACCGCATTTGGGATTTGAAAACACAAGTGAACAAAAAAGACCATAACTGTATTTATATTTCTAAACTATAGTATCTGACTTACAGAGATTGATGGGAAAAAAAATCTCTTTTGTGTGTGACAACAAAGATTAATAGAAAAGTCACAAATAATTTTTTACAATACTTTTGTCCCGTGGAAAGATAACATTGGTTTCATCCTAGGGATCTTTAACTCTATGCTTTGGTTCTTGCAAGGAATGTTAGTAAGCTTTTTTTTAAGGGAAAGCATAAACTTGCTTATGGGTGAATGTTTAAGTGGTATACAATATGGCTTTAAACTTTTCCTGCAATTAAAGTCTAATCCAAAACACTGAAGCACATTATCAATTTTATGCTTAACTGGGACATTTTTTCAACAGACCTATTCATCTACTTAAAATTAAGCATATGCTTAAGTGCATTGTTGAATCAGGGCCAGAGTTGTTATGACAAAGCAAAAAACCCACAAAAATATCTAATAGATAATATTCGTATTTCTTGGATTAAAATGTTCATTTCAAGAAGAGGAAGAGCTTAAATATCAGTTAGCTTCAGGCACAGGTGAAATGCAGCTGTTTAGGACATCACTGTTGAAAGCTATAGATTGCTGGCTTTTCCTAGGAGGGAGGAGATGAGATTGATTATTCCGGCAGTATTTGCAGCTTGACAGTGTGATTCCCTGCAGATTCTGTTGAACTGAGAGGTCAAGTTACAAGGAGCAGCAGCTACTGCTGCAGATGTTGAAGCTGCCTGAGACAAAGAGGTCTTTGGTTCCTGATAGCCCTGACCTGAAGGTACTTAGCAGCCCTGGGTAAACTGAGGAAGGAGCAAGAAAGGCAACAGGACTTAAAGACGCTGCCCACTTCCAGTACCATATCCAATTTTTTAAGAAAAAACTAACTAAAGCTTCCATTTAAATCTTCTGCCAGAATACTTCTGCCTGCACATTAAGTTTTGCTGATGCCACTAATAAACTGTTACGTCTGGACTGGGTGCCATATCTTTATTGGTTTTGCTGTTATGCGTCACGTGGCTTAAAATCGCTGCTCTGATGACTTGTTTGCTGTTGCACTCAGATAGTGACACTGCCAGCACTGAGAGCACTGTCCTGCTGCCTAAGCACCTCTATCAGATAGATCTATAGTACAGGACGTGTTGCTACAGAGCAGGGATCTGGGCAAGGAGATCTGTGTGGTCTGGGCCATCCCATTGACCTGTCAGGCTTATGTCCGGACTTGCTAGAGCTTCTACAAACTTAATAAATTGCCTTGGGCTGGAGGTGAAACGCTGCAAATTTTTCAGCTAAGCTTTTGATGGTGACAATATGTAGAGTAAAACATTGATCATTGAGCAGTATTAATAGGACTTGAGTGCCACCAGGTACAAGTCTGACCAAAAACTGGTTTAGGAGGAGCAAAGATTCCCGTGTGAAACCTGGAGGTATTGTTGAAAATTGAACACTTTAATAGATAGTCTGGGAAAGGAGGAGTATCATTAAGCAAATAGACAGTTGTATTTCTCCTTTTACTTCCAGTTACATGGCACTTGCATTTTTGTCCCAGAACTGAGCAAAGCGTCTACACAGGGTACTAGCATTCCCAAAGGAATCATCTAGCTTTAGTTAAGTAGGTGCTAAAGTCCTTTGAAACATCAAGGAGTCTTAGGGAGGAGGGCAGGGGGGCATTGTGTTGTAAACAGTAGAGCTGCTATGGAAACTATGGTGACTTGTAGAAAAATGGAAGGAGGAGAGAAAAGAAAATACATGCAATTTTGACTTAATATTTAAACAATAACTGTGCTTAGTGACCTTACTTCCCGTATTTGTTTAAATAACATGGAAGACAAATATAATTGTTTTGAAACTGACAGAGTATCCCTGTGTTTTGTTACGTGCGTGCCTTGTTCGTGAGGTAAAGATGCTTATATGTACAATTATCTACTGAAAACAGTTGACCTCATGCTCATGTATCCTAAGGTATTTTACAGATTGCTACAGTTCTCATAAGGACCAATGTATGTTGTCTAATGATTTGTTAAATTTTCACTTCTTGGCCCACTTTTAGCTGTAAAACCACAGTCTTGTTAATTACAAAGAATCTATATCTTTGCCTTGTGAGGGAGAAAATTAAATGTTTGGCTTTTTTGCTTTTGGTGTTTTTACTTTCAGTTAATAATAATTAAAAAAAAAAAGTTAGGGACCTGTGGCAAATTCCAAAGTATTTCGGTGTGTTCTCTGATGTTTAAATTGAACTTTACATCATTTGTTATAGTGACACCTGCTGCCTTTGTAACAGTTAAGTGTATGTGAGTATACAGAACCCAGTTTTCGAGAATTTATAATGCACTGTAAAAATTTTATTCTGTGCTGAAACTTGGCATATGGACTTTTTAACTAGGAACAAATTATTCTTTAAAAAATTTGGAGAGAAGTTAGTCACTCATAAGGGCTTACTGTGCAGTAAAAGCAAACTATTTTTGCTGACATATTTATCTGTTTATGCCCCTCTAATTTGGGATATGAGCAGAATGAAGCATTTGTTCACTTTTTGTGTTTTTAAATGTCAGTTGAAGCTTCTGCTTGGGTCTCTGGTGTAAATGATTTTCTTTTCCTAGTTCTTCTGAATATTTCTGTCACAGTCATCCACCAGACAATTTCATTAAAGGTTTCTTAGCCATTTTCAAGCAAGGAGCCCAGCTGGTTTTCAGCCAGAGAACATGCATTCCTGGATGAAATCTTGGAAAATTCCTCTGTGTCTGTCTCCATTTCTAGGTCTTTTAGGCCTGCTGCTTGCTGAAACAGCAACAGGTGCTTTTCTTCCATGTTCCAGATGGCTTTTTTAATAAATATTCCTCGATGTATAGAAAGCAGGAGCTAAATGTTACCTGGGAAGGTAATCACTACCGATAGGTACATCTGGTTAATGTAGCGTTTTCACTTGTGAAAAATGTCTATGAATTTTGCAACATGTTTGCTGAGGATGCTATGATCACCTCAAAGACTTCTGCAAAAATCCCTTGCAAACCAACGGTCACTGATAGTCCTTATTATCTTTGCAATTATCTTTTACCATGAACAGTAGTGTAAGTAAAAATTGTTTATACTTTTTACTTGTTAATTCTATGAATATAGGATTTTTTTTTTCCCAGAGATGCATTGTCATAGTTTATATACTTTGCACCAGGAACAAAAATCTGAAGCAATTTAAATACATTAAGATGCATAGAGGGTACTATTCAATTAAAGATGTTGTATCAGTGTGTAGAAAATAAAGTAGACTGAACTTGTATGATCAAGTTAACAGAGTGAAACTACAAAAAAGTATACTGTCTCCTGAAATAAACTATCAGTATCTGGTAAAGTATGTGCTTTTCCTTTGCATTTTTTGACTTGCCTTATTTCCTTTGTGTCTATGCGGACTATTCTGAATTCATGATGGCATTACATGAATTATGTGAGCACATTGTAACTGCAAGGGGTTGCCTTTGCAACTCAGTGTCCTGCATTTTGTCATGCTGCTGAGGAAGCTGGTGTTTACAATTATAAATAGTAAAAATACTAATACAGATATTGCAAATTGTTGCATACTCCAGCTGGGTCTTAGGAGGTGAAAAGTGCATGAGTTGAGACTGACTGCAAAGGTCCTCTCTGGTGAGTGGAGCCTGGGGATCTGGTCCTATGTCTGCATCTTCAGGACTGCAAGTGACCATGCAGATCTCTGGAGGGCAAAGATTACCTTAAACCTGCGTCTCATCCTTGAACGTGACTGGGACACTGTTAATGTACACTTTAATCTTCATGGTAATTCAGTAACCAGGAACAGCACCAGCTTTGGTGACTGTTTATCCAGAGTCTAGACATTTTATACGTGTTTAGGGCTCACTTCTGTGTTTTATAACGGAGGCAAACGTGCCTTTTTTGGTCTTGTGGTAGCATGACGAGTGCATAAGCTGTGTGCTGTTCTGCCTAAACTAGATCCAAAATAAACAATCTGCTGACAGTTTATCTCAAACTATATTTTGGCAAATATGATACAGGTATATCAACCTCCACTTGTGGAAAGGAATAGTGAGAACACACATATCACTCAGCAACTCAGAATCACCATGTATAGTGTAAAAAGTATAAGCTGTTATACAAAAACATTGGATGGTTGGATAGAATGGCTCTCTAGTAGTCTTCAAGAAGAGTAAGTGCTGGTTTGTCTCCTTTGGTCTGAACTTTGGAGAGGGACACCAGTCCAAAAAAAGAGAGAATATGATAAAATTATAACATGACCCACAGTAAGTAGGTTTGTTGAGTGGAAGTGAAGAAATGCTATTCACCTCACTTTGAAATGCAGCTTGTAGAAAGTTTTCCAGAGAGCTTTATGAGTCAAAAATTGATAAAACTCAAAGACAAAACCCCTGAACCCCTGACTGGTAGGCCAGTCCTGAAGAGTGCTAGCTGTGCAGACCCCAACCAAACAAAACATATAAACACAAATTTGACCTTCAAATCTATGAATAATTCCATTAACTTCTGTGGGAAAGAATTTATTGTATTGGGACCAAGAATGTGGCATTTTGGAAGAACTAACTTGGCCAACCTATTTAATTCCTGCTTTAACAAATTATCTATGTCAATCTCCTTCCTTTTTCTCCCCAGGGCTCAACAGCCCTGTGGGCATGTGCTCTGTATTATAAACCCACAGGCTATGAACTATAACTCCCTGAGCGCACCGTGGGACAGCAGCTCCTGTGATGAGAGTGCATGTTGCATAGTGTCATCTGCAAGAACAATAGTTTCTAGTTTCCTTAATTACCTATGGTTTAAAGGTGCTGAAATGTGCAGAAACAGTTTGCATGTCTTTGTGGAATAGAGAGTTTGAAATGATACACATTAAACTGAAATATATGAAATGCTAGGTAGCAAAAGAACAGGGTTAGGAGGCTTTTGGCGTTTTGAATAATTAATACCTAAGCTGCCTAAACTTACCAAACATCATTTTATTCAGTATTGAACAATTCTCTGCAACAGACATTGCAAAGAAGTCATTAATTCAGTAAGACAGCTTTTATACAGTGAAAATTGGTGTAAAATACACATGTAAAATTGCTACTTGGGATAAGTTTCTATTTGTATTAAATACATAAACAACAGAGTGGTTTTAAATATAATTTGTGTATGTAACATGTACAATGCATGTCCCAGCTCCTATATGTATATAGTCTACACATAAATATTTCCAATTAATGTATTTGGTTAGCAATGCTTTTTTAGGAAATCAAGTGCCCATGGCCAAGGGCTATGCAGAAAGTCTGTTGATGTGAAGTTTATTTGACAATGGTAACAGAGTGTATTTCCCATTACTGATAAGGATACTTAATATGTATATACTGCTTTCCATTTTAAAAGCATTTTTAAAACATTAATTAGTGCAAGCCCATCAAGAAAAAAATCATCTGAAATACAAATTCATATGAGTGAGAGAGACCTTGGAAAGCGGTAATGCCAAAAGAGACTTAAAAGTAGTAGCTGACAGCAAATTAAGTCTGAATGTAGAATACTGATTTGACAGCAATAAAGACCAATTCATTTTTACTCTAATAAGCAGAGGTCTCCTGTCACTCAGGGTGCTGAAGCCTCGTTAGTGGAAAGATATTGACAGCTGGAGAAATGGAGAGAAAAATGACATATACAAGAAGGTATTTGGAGACTGGATTTATTAGGAATGGTTTTAGGTTAAATGCACACAGGCTGGCTAAAGAACAACAGAGGAAACTTTTGATAACACTTGAAGGGTATCAACGCGAAGCAGATAATGTAATGTGAGAAATGGGATTAAGAAAGATGACTTGAAATGAAAAGGGAGCTTTTGGACAATATATTAGGAAATTGTCAGTTATATCTATTGACTTGTAAAATAATATTTCCAGAGAAAATTGCTTCATGTAAAACTGTGCTGCAAAAATACTAACAATAAGGTAGAATTCTTCTGTAGCAATAAGTAGTTTTCACTTTGTTTTCTTAGCAATTATTTATATAGATAAAAGGTGTGTTCTCCATCATGTTACCTCCCTGTGCTTCTTGCAATCACACTTCAATGTTTTGAGGTCAGATGAGCTGAACATGGTGTAAGTGAAGATGACATTAAAGATATCAAGGCAACCAGTTCAAATGATAATTATTTTGCTGAGTTGTATCCTCATCTACAGTAACGAATAGTTTCTGCTAAAATGAATTGGAGAGAGTGAAAACCTCATCTTTGGCCTGCATTGAAAGAACCCTGCACTATTTTCAGTGCATGGTTCATATGTAGAAAGTATGGATGTGTGGCTTCTCTGCTATCTGATCCAGCAGTTCTCAAGTGGTGCTCATGTATTGGCTCTTTCGTAAGTTAAAGACAGAGTCTTCTGGAGTACTGAAAGTACTGGAGAACCTAAATCTTACAGTTTAGACACATAGAGAGACAAGTCTATTAGATTTTATTGAGACTGAAGGTGTAGATACATGAGATAGGTAGAGTGATCCTGTAAGCATGACACAGGAATGAGTCTGTAAACCTATTTAAGGTAGGCACTAGGAAAAATTGTGTCTGATTTTCTGTGCTCCTTCTCTATCCATCACGGGCAAGTAATAGGGCTACTCAAAACAAGGCTACTCAACTAGTTGAACTGTAAAAAAGAATAATCCTGTATCTCTCTTAGCAGGAGCAGAACATAGAAGAGTAGTTCTAGGTGATTTTTTTCAGGTTCAACCGTAGCATTTCATAGCACGTATGTGTCTTTTTTAAGATCAGTACAACTGGACACATTTTATGAAAAGTCTGCCTATGTCTTCTAATTTGAACATTGTCTTGAACTTATTCCTCTGGTCTTTATCTACATCCTCCATGCAGCAAGATTTCCAGCTCTTGTGGACTCTTCTGCAACTTCTCCTGATGCATTGCTGGGCATTTGGGCA
The DNA here is from genome assembly GCA_013401255.1 of Urocolius indicus. Lineage (NCBI taxonomy): Eukaryota > Metazoa > Chordata > Aves > Coliiformes > Coliidae > Urocolius > Urocolius indicus. Next base: position 144,009 of record WBNH01002352.1, on the reverse strand, counting down.
GAGAGGAATCTCATGAGGTTCAACAAGGACAAGTGCAGAGTCCTGCCTCTGGGAAGGAACAACCCCATGCATCAGGACAGACTGGGGACTGACCTGCTGGGGAGCAGCTCTACAGAGAGACACTTGGGAGTCCTGATTCATAATAAACTAACCATGACTCAGCAATGTGCGCTTGTGGCCAAAAAGGCCAGTGGCATCCTGGGATGCATCAAGAAGAGTGTGGCCAGCAGGTCAAGGGAGGTTCTTTTCCCCTCTACGCTGCCCCGATGAGGCCTCATCTGAAGTCCTGTGTCCAGTTCTGGGCTCCTCAGCTCAAGAAGGACAGAGAACTTCTGGAGAGAGTCCAGCCTGCGCTACTGGGATGATCAGGGGACTGGAACATCTTTCATATGAGGAAAGGCTGTGGGAACTGGGACTGTTTAGTCTAGAGAAGAGGAGACTGAGGGGAGATCTTATTAATATTTACAAATATCTAAATGATGGGTGTCAGGATGTTGGGGCATCCCTTTTTTCTATGGTAGCTAGCAACAGGACAAGGAATAATGAGATGAAGCTGGAACACAAAAAGTTCCATTTAAATATAAGAAAGAAATATTTTACTATTCAGATGAGGGAGCCCTGGCACAGGCTGCCCAGAAGAGTTGTGGCATCTCCTTCCTTGGACGTCTTCAAGACCTGCTTGGACATGTTCCTATGCGACCTGATCAAGGTGAACCTGCTTCTGCAGAGTGGTTGGACTAGATGATCTCTAAAGGCCCATTCCAACCCCTACCACTCTATGATACTATGATTGTCTTTCTGGGTTTTATATCTGTCACTCTCCTGCGGTACACACTAACAATACTTGGCTGTCTGAAGCCCAGGGTTTCTCCTCTTAAGGATACAAGAGCTGCAAAAGCATGAGGGACATAGAATCTGAAGTTCTGGGCTATAAGGGGGTGCATGAGTCTGACTGGCACTAGCAGCTGGCTGAAGATGGGAACCAAGTCTTAGTCGTCATGTTCACATCCATGTGAAAGTGTTTAAAGATGTTAGTTTCATGCATGAGGTTGGTGTACAGTAGAGTAGCCAACTCATTGCCCCTACTAGATCCTACAGAACCACCATACTTAGGTAATGTGCATCTGTTCGTTCAATTTCATTTCATATATTTTTTCTAATTCCTTTTATCTTTGTAAATCATCAATTAATTCCGTTGTGTTCCTTATTTGTCTGGACAGAGTAGAAGTTCATTCTCTGTGTGCTTGAGGGAGTTTCACCAATTTAAATCATACTATGGGCTCCTGCTACTAGAAGCATTGCTTTCAGTAGGATTACAATGGCCAAATTAAGACTAGCAGAATGAGATTGCATCCAAAGTCCCTTCTTTTTTCTTCAGTGAGCAAGATCCCAATTTACAGAATTTCAGAAAAAGTTTGAAGCCTCTGAGGTCTTTGGCAGTTTGAAGCAAGTGCTCTAAGGGAAGGCTGATAAGGTTTAGGTCTTTTAGTGTAAGGGATACCACTGACAACGCTCAAGAAGAATAAACTGTTAGAAAATAACAAAAAGCAAATTTTTGTATGTCTTTTACAGAAAAACAAATAACTCAAGAAAAACACACACATAAAATCAAAATGAAACAAAGCAAATAACAAGACCCAACCATGTTGCTGCTGAGACATACTCTATTCTACTCTTTTCTGAATAAGTATTTTTTCACACTTTCCCCTCCATTATGGGTTAGAGACGTTGCTTGGTGAGATGCTTGAAGGCAAAAGAGTGTCAGAATTCACAGAGGATATTGTTTTGCAATTATTCTCTAGTGTTGCTTAAATTTCTCCTGGAGATTTAATTTAACTGGAAAGTGACCAAAGGTTTTTTCCTTTCTGAAGCTCCTTCTATGAAAGCTGTGGTTGGTGCCAGAATAAAAAATTCCATAAGTTCATCCCTTTAAACCTCACTTGTGCCGACATGAGTGCAAGTTTGTCCTTTGTCTGCTTCCAGTGATTTTAACAATGCATCAACAGGACGTAGAGTGGAAAATAACAATAGAAACCAAGTGCTGTTTGTATTGCTGCATATGCATTATGCTATATGCATCTCATTAGCTGATTTATTGCCTTCACATTTTACTCTTTTGGTTAAATTAAGTCCTTATCTTATGAATGAGTGGTTTTCTTTCAGCTTAAAATGTTATTTCTTCATTAATGCCTGTAACTAAATGCACAGGAAATGTAATAGTAGGTTTGATGTAACAGTGAATTCTTTACACTGTTTTGATAGTCTCTAACAGACTCTATAGCAGTTTTCATTCGCTTAATTGTAAAATCCCTTTAAAATATACTCTTTTTTTATCTAGGAAATACGTGTTGTGTCATTGATTTCCAGACTTGAAGGCTTTAGGGACAGAAGTTTAATTTTAAAAACTTTTCCTATTTTTTTCTAGTACTCTTAAGAAAATGCTTTGTATTATTACTTGGCTAATTTCCTTGAAATGTTGAATTTTGGAATGAGGTTTTGTTTAAACAGCTCCAGACCATGCAAGTATTGTGTTAATGCAGATGATTTTAGGAGGAGTAAACTGTGTTCCAGTAAAAATAGGGCAATAAAATTTGCAACCTACGATTCTTCTTTGATCATTTAGATTCTTTGGGATTTGATTCCCAGCATTGCAAATTGGGTCAGTAATTGATAGTTCATTGTACTGCCATATAATTTCTGGTTTTTTAAAACCACAGCAGAGGCATGACTGCTTCCTGGCTAGGGTGAAAGGACTGATTAGGCAACAGGAACTTTGGATCACTGAACTGCTTCTTCATGCTGGGTTCTCACACTCTTGGCAGAGTCCAAAATCAGAGAAGTTAGCAATCCTGGCTCTGCTGTTTATTCACCAATAATAAGGGACTATCACATAGAAAACACTGTCACAGGGGAGGACAGTGGAAAATGAGGTATGTGGACCAAAACCAGAATAATAGAGTAGGAAGATAGTTTGGTCACAAGAACCCTTATAAAATCAGTCAATTGCTTGTTTCATGCAAGGTGCTGAAAAATTAATGCTAGTGCAGACTGACAACACTGGGTTTCAGCTGTGCATGGAGAGCGTGGATGGAAAGGAGACGAAGCTTCCTTAGGCCTTGGACCTGTGATAAAGGCAGGTGCATTTCTGAAGGCACTTTTCCTGCCTATTGCTGCTTGTAATCATCTATGTGCCACAGGAACAATGCAGGTACAGAAGATAAAACAAAGTGGAAGATCATATGTGACTAGCCTAATTATTCTATGAAAAATAAAGCCATAGGAAATAGAACCAATGATACCTTTATGGAAAATTAACGCCAACTAATCCAACTGAGTTTAAAGCATAGTCTGTCTTTATTTTTATGATAATCAATCAAAAGTCTGCCTTTCTGACAAAGTCATCAGTACAATGAGATACTGTTTACTGATCTAAGGAAATAGTTATGCCTTTAGAATGAGTTTTTTGTATTGGAAATCTCTTTCAGCCACAATATCAAAGTATTAATCAATAGTGCCGTAAACCAGGAAATAGTTTATAGTTCTAATCAAACCTTGTAAATCCAAACCTGAAATTGCTTACCATTAGCTGTGTTAGTGAATGTCATTTTCCAAAATCAGTTTTGTCATTTTGGATTATTTTCTATGCACTATATGTGCATAGAACAATTTGAGTTGAAAAATAGCACATAAGGATGAATTGATATGATAAACATATGCAAAGGTATTTTTACATGTCCTTTGTTGAGGTCACTGTAGTTCTGTTGGAAATTTCCATTAAATTTAAAACTATGGCTGTCCAGATCAGAGTACTTGCTGTAATTAGTATTATTAAATACTCCTTTAACAAACAAATATATAGAGAAAGGTGTGTTTGATCATTTGGTTTTATTAGATTATTTTAGTAATTTTCCAGCAGCACAGAAAGCCAAGTCTATGTGATTAATGTACTGAAACGATTAGCTCTAAGTAAAAGATTGTCTCAGAAAAGGCTTTCTATTCACTGCGCAGTTATTGGTTTAATATTTACCTCTAGACTCTCTTCAGTGTATTCACCCAGAAATATGAGTTCATCTGACTGACAGAAACCGGAAAAGGTGAGAATGAAGACTCTCCTGTCACAGCAGCAAACAGAACAACTCATCCATTCCCTTCTGTGACAAGACTTTTCCAAACCAAATTTAAATTGATGCTTACTATCTGTATTTTTTTTGTTGCAAACTTAGAATTATAGTATCATAGAATCATAGAACAGTAAGGATTGGAAAGGACTTTTAGAAATCATCTAGTCCAATTCCCCTGAAGAAGCAGGTCCACCTAGATCAGATCACACAGGAACATGTCCAGGCAGGTCTTGAAGACCTCCAAGGAAGGAAACTCCACAACCCCTCTGGGCAGCCTGTGCCAGGGCTTCCTCACCTGAACAGTAAAATAGTTTTTTCTTATGTTTCAATGGAACTTTTTATGTTCCAGCTTCATCCCATTACCCCTTGTCCTTTTGCAAAATACAACAGAAAAAAGGGATGCCCCGACTTGTAAGGTAAATATCTGTCTTTCTTTCATGTGTTACACAGTTCTCACTATAAGTGCTGTATCTGGTATATTTTAAAGAGAAATTATTAATGGTTTTGTTCTGCAATGGGGAGGACACTTTTAAAAGCTCAGGTGCAAAGGAAAGTATGACCTGCATTTCACTTACTGAGAACTGTAAATTAAAAGCTATAGACAAGTAGAAATGTTTAGGTTTTGTTACATTCTTCCAGATGGACTTTAGACCTACCAAGTTACACACCTAAGTGGCACAAGAGACAAGGGGAAGTGATATTGGATGTTGGCAATAACTTCAGTACAACACAAGCAAGATACACGTGCTTCATCAAATGAAGTCCTGTGTGTTGTTTTTATCTGTTCCCTGCAGTTCAGACCATGGCTGGCCCAGGTGCATTATGTTGTAATATTCATTAACATCAGACATAAGATTTATGCTGAACAATGCCACATATCATACTGGTTTGTAACTAGCCCTTTTTAAAGTCTCTTCCCAAAAATTAGAGATTTAGATTTGATGGAGACACAACAACTTCCTGACAATGCATGTGGTTTAGTCTGTAAAGTAGTCACATCTAAGAAAGATCAGAGTACCACTGGTGACAGGAACATTGCACAAGAAATTTCAGGAAGGCCAGTAAAGATTACTAGCCATTTTATCTGTCACAAATAGGAAAAATGCTGTATGTGGTTGGATATAATTAGGTCATTGTTTTATGAACCCAAAGCCCTAGTTGCCCAAATGAACATGGATGTATATTTAATATGTATCTTTGATTTGGCTGAAAAACAGCCAAAAAACTCCCAACTGGCTATATGTATAAATAGCTTCATAGACATTGGCAAGAACATATCCTTATGACATTTGCTCAATAGCCTCCAATTTCAGATATTTCGAGATTGTCAGGCTTTAAAATACAGCCTTGGTGCTACAGAACTCCCTGAAAGCTGTCCTACAGGGAACAAGTTCAGTTGCTCTGTGTACCCCCAGTTCATTACTTGGACTTCTCATGGAGGTAGGATGTTGTAAGACACAATGACTGCTGGAGCTCAAAGGATGGACAAGTGGCTGAGCAGTTACTTAGATTACTGACTTCAAGATGTGTTGGAAGAGTTGGAAGATGTGTTGGTGGGGATCTGGCCTTGCAAAATAGTCATTAGCCCTACACGCATTACTTATCATTGTGGGGTTTTGCAATAACAGTCCTACCAGGACTTGTCTGTGTATGATTTTTTCCAGTAGTGTTTTCAATGGACATCTTATCAAATCTTTCTGTTAGAGTTGCCATACTCCCTGCTGGCAGTGTTTATTCCCAGTACTGGATTTTTGATATTTTTTTTACTTTTACACAAGGCTGTTCATTTTCTATAGCACAAACAAACACTATTAACACATTAAGTTGGGAAACCCTTTGATGATTTTGGGACTCACTTCTCCTTTAAGGGAGTTCACATTTGGAAGGGGTACTAATACGTCATCCATTGGAGGTTCTGCTAGAGTGTGGTGTACAACACATTTGAAAACTGTTCCTGCCACCAAAAAACTGCCTATTCTGTAGGTGGCCTAGAGCCAGCTCCTCTCCATTTGAACCCTCACTGAGTTTATGCCAGCCAGCTACTGTGTCCCTGTTCCCATCAGAGACAGCACTTGGATTTTACCATTTAGACTGCTGGATAGTGAGGGTGGAAGCAATAAATGAAATGCATGGAGAGGCACAGTGGGAAAATAGGTGGTTTTGGCACTGATTTTGCACAAGCTGCATAAGCCACCATGGCTTAGATACACATGTGCAATGTGACTATTCTAAACCAATGCCAATAGCAACTTTCTTTTACTACACAGCGTGACAGCTGCACACCTCTCTCTAGCAGCTGTCTTCAGTCTGCCAGTGACAACTTCTCTATAATTGTGGCTTTCTCTCAAACTTGTATTCCTTTGCATGATCCTCAGGAGACACAAACATTTTTCGCCCTCACCCGAGTTTGTAACACTACCATTTTTAGTTTGCATACATATTTGCATTGTAGTAGGGGTGGATGTGAAGTTACTGGTACGAGCAATAACAAACAATCCATAGAGCAGCCAAGAGCTGTTTTGTGGTATCTGCTACTGAGCCTGGGGGCACACGGATAGAAGGTATCCCATGGGTCTCCTAAGAGGCTTGTGTGCCTCTGCATCTGCTATTCCTTTCTGCTGATTATGGGATGGAGAGAGGCTGGAGCCTCAAAGGTCATTCACACAATGATGCAATACTGCAAATGGTAATTTTGCTTTTTAAAATTTTTTAAAGGCATTTTAGCACAGTGATTCATTAGCTTCAGCCTTGCAGAGGCCAGTCAACTCCAGTGAGACAGGACAGTATTTGTAAGGGAATGTGAATCTCCTGGGGTATTTTGCTTTAAAGAAGATTGTCTTTGGAGTCATTATTCCCTTTATTGATTGGATTCTAGCTATTCACCTCATATTGATCTGGATGGCTTGCCAGAAATAGTTTCACTGGAGTTTTTGTCTTTCAGCTTACCATTAAAAAGCAAAAAATTCCACACCTTTGAATTAAGCATAACCTGTAAAAAGTGCTTTCAAGGAATGGCTGTCTTTATCACTCTTTTTTTTGTCTAAGTTGTGATTGCTGACACGTAATAAATGTACACAGAAGTGCTGAGGATGAGTGACTTAATAAGATAAAGTAGTAACTTTCCTTCCTCTGCCCCTGCCCCCAAGGCTCCATTCCTTTTTTATCCAAACTTCAAAAGAATTGTCCTGAGTGTTCATGTTGTCTCATTTTTCACCCTCTCTTTAAAAAAGGTATGGCTGCTGTTCTACCCTCTTATTTCTGAAAGCAGTAATACAGCTGTCTTGAAGGACTTACAACCTTTCACAATTTTCTGTCGTTTAAAGGCTTAAACAACACTGGTTTGAGGCTTAAACAGAACTAGGTCGTTTTGATAAGACTCCAGTCCGATTCTAAGCCTTGTGACTCTCATTTTTATAATGCTGGAAGCAGCTCTAGGATGCTCACGGGAAGCAAAATAACATCTTACTATACAAATTCTGTCTGGGAGCATGAGTATTTCTTACTGCCTGGGTTTTGCAGCAGCTTTAGTAATCAAATAGTTTTATTCCTTGTATCTTATCTACCAACTCTTTTATCTGTCTATCAAGTATTTCCTGTTACAAAGAGAGAGTTCACTGAACTATCGTGCAAGGAAGAATAGAAGTAGTTTAAGTCCAAACAGCCTCCTTTTCTGTAGGTATAGGCATCTTATCTGGGGCAGCAACCTTTACTGTGCCTATCTGTTGCTTTTATATTTACTGCATTCTACCTCTTGTGCCTGTGTACAACATGTTATTGTTTTTCCTAAACAACCTCCTAGGCTGTAGATTGACATGTTATTCTTTTGTTGTTGAGATTTTTTTTTTTGCTAACATGAAAGCTATTAGAAGAAAAATAAAATAAAAGCGGCAATTGTCACTAGCCAAAGTCATTGATGCTGATTGTATTGAAATCTCAGATGTTCTTTATATACCAGGCTGATTTATTTATAGTTTCTCCACATCTCCTCCTTGCTGGAGGCCAGCAGATGTAACATAGTACCTCATAAGGTTCCTCTCTGCCTAGCTCTCAAGCTGGTTGAGATCCCACTGAATGGCAGCACAGGCTTCTGGGGAATCAGCCAGTCCTCCCAGTTTTCTGTCATCAGGGAACTTACTGAGGGTACACTCAAGGTCAAGGTAGATGACATTTACTGCTCTCCCCTCATCTAGCCAGCCAGTAGGCACTCATAGAAGGCTATCAGGCTGGTCAAACAGGATTGCCCTTGGTGAATCCATGTTGACTCCCCCTGATAACCATCTTTTCCTTCATGTGTTTTGAAATGACATTAAGGATGAGCTGTTCCGTGAACTTTCTGAAGACTGGAGTGACACTGGCCTTCCTGCAGTCCTCAGGCACCTTGCCTGTGCTTCACGATCATTCAAAAATGATGGAGAGCAGCCTGGCAATCACATCAGCCAGCTCCCTCATCACTTGTGGGTGCATCCCATCAGGACCCATGGATTTGTAGTGTTCAGCTTGCGTAGTAGATCTCTAACTCAATCCTTCTCAACCAAGGGAAGGTCCTCCTTACTCCAGACTTCTTCTCAATTCTCCAGGGATTGGGCTTCCTAAGAGCTGGCCTTAGCAGTAAAGACTGAGACAAAGAAGGCATTTGGTAGAATGCCTTGTCATCACAAAGCGTATGTGACTTGGAAATATGTGTGTAGTGCACTAACATCAGTGTTAGTTTCGCAAGTAGCTGTAGGAAGAACTTTTAGCAGAATATGTCCTGTTGATAAATGGTAATATTCAAGCTAAACCTAATGACTCATTGTTATTTTATATCATTTCATTGTTTCCTCCAAAATGGAACACATCTCTAGTCTAGAAAAACTGAAACGATCGATAAAATTTAAATGAACAGACTTCCTGGACCTCTGAAATTTCTCACACCCCACCTCACCAAGGGCTTCAAGGATCTTGTCAGATTTTTTCACTGGTAATGTCCAAGAGTGCAAGACAAGTTGCTTTTTGAAGAGTTGCTGTGGCATTAGATATAATTTTATTGGGGCTTTATATAGTGTTCCAGCATTCTGCAGTTGAATTGTCTGTTTCTTTAGTCTTGTTAACGTTGTTAACAGAAAATGACTTGCAGTCTTTTCCTTCTAGAAAAGAGAAAATGTAAACTCTAAAGAATTACATTAAGCCTGAAACCTGACAGTTTGACAGTAATTGCTTTCATTGGTTCCCACCAGATTTAGAATGAGCTTTTATTACTGTTGCCTGAATATCTCATTACAATTAACAATAGAGAGTATGAAAAGGTAGACTGGACTCCTCATAGTAGCTGGTGGAAGGCTGGTCAATAATTTATTTTTAAAGTTATATTGGTTGTTAAACAGCCACAGAGTTAAACAGCCTTCTCAGGTTGCTACTGTGTTCTGAATATCTATCTTGTATCACAGCTTCTTCAGGAATCAATAGAAATTGTTTTATTATTTCATTAATGTTTCTTTAAAATGTTATTTTAGTTTAAAAAATGTGAATAGAATCAATATGTCAGCACCTATTAATTTCTGTATTGATTCCGTTGTATGCCTTGCACTGAGAAAGACATTTGAAATGCATCCTATGTACCTGACAGAACAATACAGAAGCAATTACGTACAAAGTGAGCACACAAAATATCACCATCGAAACCTTAACAGTGAGCAGGATGTGCTTTGGGTTTGTTTTATTGCTTCTAGTTTGTGTCAAAACCTAATAGTACACACAATCAGGACAGTCTTGTTTGGTTGGGTTTTGTTCTGTCATTAGTTTTAAAAGATAAAAACTGATAAGATGGCCATATACTTTGGACTACTGTCTTGATAATGAGTCCAAACGTGTCTGGGGAAAAATAAGTGAATAGATTAAAAATGCAGTCCACTGACCTCCTGCTGAGTCTTGGGAGGCTGATGTCAGTGTTTGGTGTACAAAGAACCTATACAAAGCAAAATAAAGCCAGTGGGCAAACTCTCGTCTTTTATGACCAGATCTATATTTTTTAACAACAAGAGTATATATGTATAAGTACAGTACAGTCAATTGTTATGGTGCATATAGTTAGTAACAAAAGTTTTCAGGAGAATCACTGAGGGATTAGAATGGCTGTGTGCCAGCAATGTCACTGAGAGAATTACAGCTCACCCTGCACTGCGCTGGAACAAGTGAAAACAGAACTCATCGCCCCGGAGATGAATCCTCAGAGCTAAAGAGCTTCAGTAATGTCAAGTGCAATTGTTTAAAAAGTGCCAGTTTAAAAGTAAAAAGTTTCAAAAGTGCCCTGAAAAAAGCTGATTTTGTTAAAAGAAGAGCTAAGCTGAACTTGAGCTCAGGCTTCAGACTGAATTCTGAAAAATTCCTTTTTTTCTAATGATACCAGAAATGGTTTTTGCCTGCCACGTTTATAGGGAAATTTTTCAAATAACTCTTTTTTATTTATAACTGTGGTAATAAAAGCACACAAAAAATATAGGCTTTTAAATTTATTAGGTCCTTTTAATTGTTTGCATCCATTTATATTATCTGAGATGCTCATTCTGAGCATAAGCATTTATGCCAGGACTGAGGCAGTTATGTGTCTCAGATGGGAGTTCGCTGTCTTGCTCTTTCACATTCTCTCCTTCTCTCTTCTGGAAAGATATCTATTTCAGACAGAATCGAGATTCAAAATATTACAACTGTCACAATCTTAATTGACAGAAGACATTGATATCCCTGGAATGCTGGACTGTAAACCTACCATCAATGCTGGGGTTTTTTCATAGAAAGAAACAACGGAAACGTCAGGCATGGATACTTAAAAAATATGCATTGCTCTTTTCCTGTTTCCCAGTACTGTAGTGTGGATAAAAACAGACAGGCTTCCAATAAGTGGACCCCCTTGTAATAACCCAAGATGTTCGTATAATTACATTTTCAGTGACTCCTCTGTATAGCATACTGGGTTGTTTTACACAGGCAGCATCTGTTTCACAGGTAAACCATGATTATTCTGCTCTGACTGACATCTGCCATTGCTTAATAAAGTCCCAGTTGCCCACCTATATAGTGCTCTCTTTTCTCTTAATGCATCTATAAGATTAAAAAAGAAACCCTTTATAGTGCTGTGATGAAACTCAAATAAAGGCAAACTGTTTAAATTTGTCAGTCACATAGCATCAGTACAAATGCCAAGGCTTTCCGTGGATCAAAATTTTATAAAGTTTGTGGTTTGAATGCTGGTTTGAACCAGACCAGCACAGGAAAACTTTGATGGAGGTGCTTTAGGTTTATACTAATATGTCACGGCTGAAGATAAAATCTGACTTAGGCTGTAGAACCAAAACAGCTTTGTTCCGAAAAGTGTTGTATATTGGTATCTAATAAATTGTCTTTCTCATTACTCTTTTTAGATTAGCTGGCATGACCAATTTCTTCATTGCAGGAAGGCACTACCTTCAGCCCGTTGCAGGAAGGCACTACTTTCAGCCCAATGCAGGCCACTGTGACCAAAATTGCTTACTGTGTTTTGGTTATACTGCATGTGAAATGAAACTTGCAGGTGTCCATCCCTAGTTCTGAGTAAGACAGGTGCTGAGCAGGCTTAGAGTGTAAGGCTTAGAGTGTAAGGCATAAGGTCATCTTTCTGAGTATGGGTGATGAGCAGAAGGGCACAGCTGGGAGCTTGACTGTATGACACTAGTACTGCATGTTCGCAAGGTTGCATTTGTGTAGCTGATTAGGAGCTCCAGATGGGCCTGATGGTCTAGCCTTCAGGTCTTGCTCTTACTTTCCTGATTGATTCAGTGTTTCTGGAAGCCTGAAGCCTAAGAAGAAACACCTGACAGAGAGGCAGTGTCATGGATTCACCCCAGCTCGGAGCTCAGGCCCATGCAGCTGCTCTCTCACTCCTCACAGTGGGAAGGGGGAGAGAATTGGAAGGTAAAGTGAGAAGACTCATGGACTGAGATAGCATTTAATAAAGAAAGCAAAAGCCGCTCAAACAAGCAAAGCAAAACAAGGAATTAATTTCCTACTTCCGATCGCAGGCAGGTGTTCAGCCAACTCCAGGGAAGCAGGGCTCCATCATACATAGTGGTGACTTGGGACGACAAATGCCATCGCTTTGACATCTTCCTTTCTCCTTCTCCCCAAATATATACACTGAGCTTCATATTGTCTGGGATATCCCTTGGGTTAGTTGGAGTCAGCTGTCCCAGCTGTGTCCCTTCCCAGCTCCTTATGCCCTACAGCCTCCTTGCTGGTGGGGTGGGTTGATGAGCGCAACAGTAACAAAATCATGTGTTATGACTGTCCTCGCTGTTTTCAGCACAAGTCTGAAACAAAGCCGCAAGCTAGCTACTATGAAGAAAATTAACACTGTACCAGCCAAAATCAGCACAACTGGTGGTTCATAAGTTCCCTGAAGCTGAACTTATATTCATGGAAAGATTATAATCAGAAATTTCCACTTAAAATTCAGTCTTGGTTACTATCTTTCAGCTTGCCATGATCATTAATTTATGTCTTGTAACTCCTGTCGGTCATCTTCTCAAAATCAAGATGGGTGGCCTGCTAACGCAGGGACAAGTCTTGACTGGTGGGTGTTCTGGGCTTCTCTTCCCTTCTGCATTTTGGGACAGATCTGCAGCACTCCAAACATGATCACAGCTAGTAGCAATGTGACTGATGCTGGTTTAGCACTGGTTATGTCTCTGATCTTCATTACCATAACACAGAGGGTGGTCCCTTCATCCTGGTACTTCATGTATGAAAGCTGTTCTGCCAGAAAAGGAAATCTCTGAAGGGCTAAAGAATCTTCCTGTAAGTTTGACTATTTACAGAAGTAAAAAGTAGAGAGGGTCGTTAGGAAGAAAAACCTGCTTTATGTAATGATTTTTGTCAAAGTCAAGCTAGACAGGCCAGTCTCAGCCTTTTGGTTATTTGGGGTTTTGTTGTTTTTGGAGGTAGTACAACCTTTCTTAAAAGTCTTCTAGTCTAGACTCTTTTGCAGCATCTACCCAACAAGTAACGACTTGGCTTTTTGGTCTATTGTTAAACGCTCCTGGTAAAGTACTTACTACAAATATTGCTTCTTGGCAGACTCTAGGGGCTTGAATGGATGGAGACCAGTTGGGCCACTGTAAGAGAAAAAAAATTACTTTCGAAGCCAGCTATACAGGCTGTCTTACAGCACTTGCATCGTGAGCTGCAGATGATTCCTCCGTTATAGAATGATAGAAGGTATATTTTGAAATTGTCTTTTACTCCACCAAATAATCATTTTAATAGATTGGCTTTCTAAAGGAAAGATTGTTAAAGCATCTTAACCAAGTGTCCAAAGTAAAAAGAAGTGTTACCAGCAAGTTAAGAAGTGCAAGGATTAGAAGTTTGCACACCAAAGTAAGGAATTGAGTTGGACAAAGGTGGACAAAGCTAATGTCTGTGCTTTACCCTGGATGAAGAGACCCGTCAAGGCTGGATAAGACATGATAATGCAGAAAAGAAAAACTTGAATTTTAGCCAGAAAATACTAGCTGTTGCAGTGTCCATGTCTGTTCTGTGTCAGCCAACTGTACCTATTTTTACATTTTAACTTGTGATTTCAAAGGGCTGGATGTGCTCTCCTCCCTTTTCTTTCTTCTTTTTTCTTTTTTTTCTTATTTCTTTTTCTACTGCCATTTGAACATGTTTCAACATGTTTCAGCTCTCTCACAGGTGTCACTGTAGGCAGGGATTTGATCTTAAATATCAAAGGTTTGATCTTATTTTAGAAAAATACAAATGAATTCAGATGTGTGTCTTGGGAGGAGCATAGTAGATGTGTAACGGGAGGTAAGAGACAGCAAAACGGAAACCACAATTCTCAATATTAAAATTATTTTATATTCCATAGAAAACTATTAAAGACCTAGTGGGGTGGAAGGAAGTTTGTTATATTTTATCTGCTCTACCTTAACTTTTAAATTGAAACTTGTTCCAAATTTATTTGTCTGCTCTCAGATTTATTAAGAAATTGCTGCTTTCTGTGTGCATTTTGCTGTTAGAAAATGGGTACATAAGTCATATCCGTATGGTCATGATCCAAATGGTTTTCTGCAATAAGCTGATTAAAAGGAATGATCCAAAACCTGAGCAGGTCTGGGCAAGTAATCTGAGCAGTAATAGGTTTCTGATAGTGCCCAGATATATGTGTACAAATTGTTCAGCAAGGACAAAGAATTTGCTTAATTCAGCCATAGGAGTTTTCAAAGTATCATTTTTAGGCTTACATCGATGAGATCTCCTTCTGAGAAAATGACATTTTTAGCTATCTCTACTAATTCAGTAAAGATAATAGACTACCCAAGTTTAGTATTATGAGGGAATTTCCATCGTGAGTGCTGGACTAATGCATTTTTCTTTAATAATTAAAAAAAAAAAATCATTAATCTGTGAAGCTGTGGTTTTATTCTGTAGAATTCAAAGCAAAAGGTGGACCCTAGAAAGTTGCAAGCTGAGACCATCATTCAGGAGGCTTGTGCTTAACTTTAAGCAAGTGCTTAGCTCCTGCTGAAGTCATTTAATGGATTTAAATGCCACTCAGAGCCTCAATACTGGAAAGGAATGGAAAAGACATTGAACATCTGAAGCACAATCTAGGTTTTAGGATTGCTGAATTTTTCCTCCAGTTAAATGCTCCTAATTTTGTGATTTAATTCCACATGGGTTAAAAGTGGTAGCTGCCATATTCAGAGCTTCAGATTTTCAGATGGAAACCCTGTCCCTCCAACACTCCACTACTCTGAGAGAGCTGCAAAAGCCATCTCAGCCCATTCTGCCCTCAGCGAATACAGAAAAAGGGGCACAAAGACACACGTTTCCTAAGCAAGAAATTGGTTCAGGGATTTTTACCTGCCCCTCTTTGTTTTCTGGCTACTGTTTATGATCGCCCTGAGGGGATAAGAAAAGCTTAGAGAGAGAAAGCAGCTCCAGGGTTTGACAGCCTGGAAATGGGTTATGACACAATGTAGCCAGTGCTGGTGTCATATAAATGCATATGTGATAAATAGCGATTAACAACTGTAAGAAATGGTTTGTAGCACTTGCCAATAAATTTTCAATGCACTGGATGTATGAAAAGCCTTGAAAAAATTCCCAAACAAACTAAGTTTTCCTTTACTGTATGCTCTTGTAGTTATGATTAAGAGATTTGTGTTTTTTCCCAGTGAAGACAGTGGTGCTAGCATGTTCCTCAAAGTGAATGTGGTCTAGTTTATTTATCAAGAAGGAGTTTAAGTGGAAACAGCCCACAAAAATGTGTGCCACTTGTCTAAAACAAACATGGTTTAGGCTTTTCTTTATAGGTGACATGTATTATTACATTTTCAAGTAGATCTTTGTTAGTAAGCATTTGCAAGTGTATTTGATCAGACAAAAAGTTCCAACATTATGTTTATATTACTAGACCAGAATGTTCTTTTTAGCAGCTATGCCAAGTGAAGTTAATTGGGAATTTGCCACTGAACAGATACAAGTCTCTGAAAAGTACTGTCAGCATTGTTAGTTTACAGGAAGTGTTTTCTGTGCGTGCATTTTAGATATTACGTATGGTTTGCTGAAGATCTTTAGACCATCTGTTTTGTGGGACTAAATAAATAAAGCGGATGATTAATCATGTTGAGAACTGATCTAGACCAGTCATTGGAAGTTTTATCAATATTAAAAGTTACATCAATAAGAGATATATGAAATAAATCTTGGCATAGCAGAGTTGTTTGCGGGTTTGTTCGTGTTGTAGTCACTGTATCGATTTCTGTGATGTTTAAGGGATTTTCAGTTCACTTTCCTCCCTCTGAAAGATTCTGGGGATATGTAAAGAAAAATACCACTTGTACAAGCTTTAATCAAAATTAGCCCACATTTGATAGTTTCTAGTTCTCAAGAGCAGAAAGTGGCACTTGCAAGAGTTAAAGATAGTGTTTAGCAGTTGTCCACACTGTAAGTTTTATTTATTGAGGGAATTCCAGATTTATCTTACTGCACAGCAGTTGTGATTAATGCAGGTGCAGTTGCAACTTGACTTTCAGCCATAGGTGGAGGCTCATTAAGGAACATTGATTCCATGGCTGAACGTTAAATTTGTTGTTGCTGCACTGAAGGTATTTTTCATTAACTGTGTAATTGAACAAACTTCATTGTTGTCGTCGTCATAGTAGTAGTAGTAGTAGTAGTATCTGCCTGCTGACCTTAGCTGAGACTAGGTTGTTTGCTTAAACACTGAGCATTGGAAAGTGCCAAACATATAGAATGGTCTCTAAGAGACATAGAGGCACTATCCCCTTTTCAGCTATATTTTGAGCATTTTCTGTAGCCTCTGTAAATTTGTGTCAGAATTGGGTACAGCTTGGACCATCACATTCTGACAACACCACTCTTTCCAGATGATTGAAACAGGCAGAAAAAAGGTTCATTTTTTTCACAGCATAACTTAGGAAAAAGTCCATTAACAGTACTTTCAGATCTTGAAAGTAAGTTCTTCATGACTTTCTGGAGTTTAAGTTTTTGCATGATCAGTTTGTTTCTAGGAATAAATGCCACAATAAATTATGCTTGGACAGGAATACTCGTAGTACTGCCAAAACCTAAATAAAAAAATACAATTTTTCATTTTAAATTGAATTTTACATTTTTAATTGAATTAAAAATTACCTTTATCATTTACCTTATATTATAGCCATGGTAGTATTTCTGTAAAGGGGAACATCATATTTTTAACCACATGTAGTTTCAATTTAGTCTACTTACATTTTTAATACTCAGCTTCAAAGAAGTCAGTCTGCACATAGTGTTCTTGATGCATCTATTCACGTAAGAGGCTTTTGCCCCTCCTCCATTGCACCATTTCTTTTTCTTTTCATGATTGAACTTTCCCCTTTTTGGCCAGTAGCTGGAAGCAGTCAATGTGATGTCTCTCAAGAGCTCGCACCACGGGCCATCAAGTTATTCAAGGCCAAGGTTTTACATGCAGCCATAAGCTTTATTCAAAGCTCCTTTCATAATCCATCCTTAATAATGATGTCTGAGGACTTTTTGTGAAGTCGATGTTTATACAGCCAAGACAGCAGATTGCTGATAAATCAAAGAATCCAAGTTTTTCTCTTGAGACAGACTACAAGTACCATGTCTGGAGCACAAATGTTTCTCTGAGCTTTTGCCCTGTCAGTTGCAATGCAAGTGTTCTTTAGTGTTTGAGGTGCCTCACCTTTGTTCCCATGTTAATGCTGTAATGACTGCCAATTCTCTGTTTATGAGCTGCTGCTGCCACCTATTTTTATGATACCAAAGAAAGCATATGTAAGATTATATCCTTTGTTATCTACTCATGACATGAAGCTTTTATTTTTTCAGATTAATGACAAAAATGAACTGTTAAACCAAGCTAAGGAAAGATATATACACTGAGAAATCCAGCCTTTTCCTAAAACACTGCTACATATCTTATGAGAGAGATGAAATCTCTTGTTAGTAAAATGCCAGCTTTTCATTGGAACTGATTATTTTAATTACTAAAAAAAAATAAGAAAATAATGTAATGGTCCAAGGACACAAGTATGCCTCCTAGATTACTTAAATTTCTTGGGAAATTTTTGTCACTATGTTAATTTACAAGGGTATTTTTCTTTTCAAAACCCATGAGAGTTGTTCAAGAACAAAAACTTGAGCAAAATCTTAACCACAATGTGCTGGGCTGGCAATACAAGCATAGCTAAGTGTGAGAAATTTTCATCTTTCCAGCAAAAAGTACCTCAAGATGAGCAGTTGTGCTGATGTTGCAGCCTCTGACCTTATTTTCTTTCAGCACAGCTACAACTTTCTTGATTTTTTTGACACTCAGAAGCTCTTTCTAATCATGTCTTTCATAGCAGTCATATAGGATATTATTTTCTCCTTCATGCTGCTTCACAAATGTTATCTCATGGACCTGGCTGCCTATTGTAGAAGGAATGGTGTTGTGCAGATCTTTGCGGCCTATGTGGATTGAGCAATAATGCATCAGGTGAAGCAAATGCAACTGGTCCCTCTATCTTAGTGTAAAAGAAGGTGTTATGTTTTGTCCCAAGTTGTGTAAAGCCATCACACTGCATGGCTTTGAGTCACTGTGCTGTTCAGTGAAGTACTAAAGTGTTTCGTGCCTTCTGTTTCTTATGGCTCTTACTCAGCTGTGGAAAGAAATATCAAGTAATGTAATGACTTTCTTCCAAATCTTAGGCCAGAATCTCAGCTGGTGTAAGTCAGCAGAGCTCCACTGACATTATTAGTGCTCCAGTGATTCACGCCAGCTGTGGATCTGGTCTTCTGTCTCAATTTATGAAGGGATTGAACTAAATGTCAGGAAATATGAAATGCTCTCTTATAGTCAGCAGTTCTCCAGATGTGTTAATGGAGTTTAAGTTTACCAAAAGGCAAGACTTCAAAAAGTGATCCAACAGAAGAATAAACTTTCAAGAAGAATGCCTTACTTACAGGCTTTTTGGCAAGAGAGGACTATATAGCTCACTGCAATTTAAAGAAATTAACTCAGTTATGCATCAGGATATGGTAATACAGCTTCAGTGAGAATCTGAGATTTAAAATGATTTCACAGCATGACACGAGCTGTTGGTGTTCAGTGAATAATTGCCATGCAAATAGGAACCATCAAGTCTTAAAACCAAAATTAAGTTGCCTATGAGCTTTGTGTAAAGAGCTTAATGCTTTCACTTTGCAACTGTAGTTGAGTTTCTTCACAGGTGTGGTATTATAGCTTTTGGAAAGTAAATGAGGACCGTGCTGTTACAAGAAGCTGAATGGTTCTAGCTATGTGATCTTAAAACTCAATGGTGATTTGCTTATAAATGTGATTTCACATATAGTGCTGAAAACTCTTCTTTTAACCAATGAGGATAAAATTGTGTTGACTTTGCTTAAGCAATGTCAAGCTTACTTTTCAAAATCAGAAATGGAATTGGTGACTCCACAAAGTTAACAAATGTGATGTCTCAGAAGTCTTTTATATACCCTGTCTCATATGCCTAGTCTTACATGCTTATATGGCATGTGAGCATACGCTCTAAAATTCCACTTCCAATACTTGAAATAGTTTGGTACAGAGTTCTTCACGGGCAATTTTATTTGTTGTTCTGACCTTTCAGAATTAACTAGATGATCAATGTGTGGCTTCACATTATGTGATTTACATATGTTCTCACTGAAAACTTAATTGTTTAGACAGACTTAAAAAGATGAAAGAACAATGCACCTTCCATAAGTAAACTTGACCATGACCCTATTTTGGGATATGCTATTATTAAAAATAAATAAGTAAATAATGTGCAGAGAAGATGATTGCTAGCAATCAGAAGAGCATGGAATGATCTGATCCTGCAGAGGTCGTTGGCTAAGGGTCCTGTTCTAGCAAGTTAGTGTCACAGTTAGTCCAAGTGACTTTCAGTAAGACACATATCTGTGTAGCTGTCACTGCATAACAAAAGGGGGAAAAAATTGCTTGGATGCGATTTATTCAAACCTGAAGAAATGTGTTTTGGAAGAGTTTGCTGAGAAAGCTAGTTAAACTTCCAGAAAAAGTAATTATCATAATCTGAATTGAAAGTGGTTTGTGCAGAACTGGAGTAATGAATAAAGTGTTGAGGAAGCCCTTTGAATACTGGAGAGCTCTGAGGAAGTGAGGGCATCCAAGACTTTACTTTTGCTGATTCCCCAGGCTCATAGGGGACTCCAGCTTGAAAAGAAAATCATTCCCCAGGTCCACATCAGGGAATATCATAGCGAGAGCTCAGAACCTCCAAGGCTTTGACAGGAAGTGTGAGAGGTTATGAATCATGCAGTGTCTGGGATCTTGGAAAGCTCAACGCATTTTGAAGATGGCAATCTTTTATAAAAACTTCTGCTCTCTAGAGATTCCTAGGTAAGAGTTGTGGAAAACTTAGTTCTGAATCTGCTTGAAACCAAATTTTAAAAGAAAAAAAAATTAATTTCACAAACTATATTGGTTCTATCATGTGGAACAGCTGAAGTCAAATGCTCGAAATAGTCTGAAAATTGAGATGGCTTTTGCATGCCTCATTGCACTAAGCTCTTATATGGCAGCATTTGATAGTTAATACTTTCCATCACTTCTGTCTGGTTCTTCCCAAACTGGTACTTGATGTGTTGGCCTTGGTAATATATCAATTTTTCACCTTCTGTCAGGATTACACCAGTGGAGTATACCTGGGCACGAAGCCATCAACCCTTAAGAAACTCCAACCAATCCACAATCATACAATACTAGCATTCAGATCTGCTCCCCGCTTCCTGCACTAATTCCCTACAGCATGCAGTGCCAAGATTGTTTGCGTCATATTTTCAAAGCAGCTAGTGATACTGACTTGGAATATCTTGTCACTGAAAACATCTTTGTCTGTGATCAATATTTCTCTTAAACTTCACAAAAGTAAAGTTGTCTGTACAGGATTCAAAGATTTTTCATGGATTCAGCCTGTACATATAAGATAAACTCCTATAGGGATCAGAAGCTGTTGCAAATGCCATTGTTTTTGGAAACACAAGACACCTTGCCTTGCTAGACATCAGTTAAGAGCTGTCTTTACCAGATAAGAAAGAAAAAGTGAACATGGGCCCTTAGCAAACACTGTGAGCTTGTATAGCCAGGGAACAAATGATCTGCATGGATGAGGAGAGTCAAAAAGATGCTAAAAAGGATATATTGATTCAAAGTGTGATGTTCTAGAATCCAGAAGTCCTCTGTTGCTCTGCACTTGTTCTGAGGGCAAACCCGTACCTCAGTACACACATCTCATTGAATGGGGAGTGATTCTATTTGCATATATTTCTAGTAAATGCAACAAAGATACAGGGGTAAGCCAGGGATTTAAAAGTCCATAAATACCTGGATTCATGTATTGTGGAAGGGTTTTCTTCATTTGCCTTTGTTTTCTTTTGCTGTGCTGTTTGGAGAGAGGCTTAGACCTTCAGGGCATGGTCTTCTCAGACAACTTAGTCTGATTCTTCATATGCCTTCATGTCAACCTATTGAACTACAGACACATGCTTAGTGCCAGGTTAAAAATAAAGAGCAAGTAACAGTGCCATGCTGAGTGGTAGTAGAATCACAGAATCACAGAATGGTTGCAGTTGGAAGGGACCTTGAGAGATCATCTAGTCCAACCCTATGATAAAGCACGTCCACTTCAATCAAGTCAGACAGGAATGCATCTGACTCACGGGATTTGAAAACCTTCAGAGAAGGAGACTCTACAAACTCTCTGGGCAGCCTGTACCAGGGCTCTCTCACCCTCACAGTAAAGTTTTTCATCCAGTGGAACTTCCTGTGTTCCAGCTAGTGCCTGTTACCTCTTGTCCTGTCACTGAGCACTACAGAAAAAAGTCTGGCCCCATCCTCTTGACACCTGTCTGTTAGGTAACTATAGCATTTATAAAGTTCCACCTCAGCCTTCTCTTCTCTTCTCCAGGCTAAACAACCCCAGGTTTCGCAGCCTTTCCTAAGAGAGATGTTCCAATGGCCTCTTGATCCTGGTAGCTCTCTGCTGGACTCTCTCCAGAAGTTCTTTAACACTCTACGTTTGGGGTTTTGTTTTCCTAGCTCCTCATGTGGAAATCGCGAGTGAAATGATCATTCTAACAGTCCTAAAAATTATAACAAAATATCTGAAGCCTTGACATTTATAAGCTGCATTTCATCTGTCTGTTTTGCCATTGCCATCTCATGAAGTAATTAGGTCTCACAAAAAGCATTTTTCTCTTTACATGTAACATTAACAAAAAGCTCAAAATACACTATTAAATGGTTACCTTGACAACGTATATATTGAAATTGTTTATCTGTATCTAAATTCATTTCAAATCTCTTTGCTTTCTGTTTCCAGACCTGATCTAGCCTCACAGAAGACATTGGGTAAAGATTCCCTGGATGTGATGTCTCTTGAAACACTGGAAAACACTTGTGAGCCAGAGGACCTCTTTCGTGACATCTAGCTATGTGTGGGCTCAGAAACGCAGAGCCTGGTTCTGCTAACAGAGATAAGCTATAAAACTAAAAGGCTTTACTGTAGACACTGAGCTGAAATCTCTACTCTGATGTAGTTGGTATTTGATGACATATTGCTCTAATCCTCCTGCACTGCACTTATCTCCATTCTTCACTATGTGGCTGTGGACGCTTGACCTGCAAGGCTTGATTTGTGATACCCCTGAAATCAGTTTAGCCTCTGCATAGATCTGTTGTAATGTGTGTAAAGGGAAGGACAGCACCATCCTAGCATTTCTATGTTCTAACAGTCTCTGATGATTGTATTCAGGATCAACTGCTTTCCAGCTGTCCACAGAGAACGTAGACATAAAGAAGATTAAGGCTGCCACTGTACTTATCTTCTATACTGCCCATTTCTTTAGAAGCTCAGCCTAGACATGGTCTAGCTAAACCATCTTCAGCTTTGATTGAGATATAACTTCCTAAACTGAGTTAGTGATATGTCCTGACAGGAAGAAATGTCCTTTCACTTTTTACTTGAAGATTCTCTGTGGCATTATGCATTGTATGGCATTCTTGCTTTTCTGAGTAAAGTGCTTGTAAAGTTAATGTTGACTCTATTTTAACTGACTGTAGAAACCCATAACCTTTAAAATTGTCATTTTTGATACTTCACCATTTTTCTTAAGGTACTTTCTAAAAAAATAAAATGTATGCTAAAAATCCATCAGTTTAATTTCCTTTTGCTTAGACACTCTATGAATAAAGCAAAATATGTTAATGCAGGACCTTTTCCTGCCCAAAATTTAAACCTTCATCAAAGAAAAATCCTGCAACATGTATTTACCTTCAGTGTTCAAAATCAAGTACCATGCCTGATGCAAGTTTCTCCTGTGCAGTAGTAAGAGCCTGAATCAATTCCTGTTTAAAGCAGAGAGTCAGTTCTTCTGTCTCAGAAAGAATGTGATCCAGCAAGTGTTTTAAACATGTGAGTAATCCCACTGAAGTCAGCAGGACTTGTAGTCCCGCTTCTGTGCTCTATGGCTTACAATGGTCCTTGAAAACTACTGGTATTTTTTAAATGGTGGCTGATTTAGGCTTTGATTCTGCCAAAATTCAATCCTATATCTACCTAAAATCATCCTTGTCAGTATTTGCAGGATCAAGCCTTCGTTTAAGAACCTACATGAAGATCTGGGAATATCATATTTAAGCATTCCTTTCTGAAAAACATGGTCACAGCATTTTAAATTCACAAAAGGATTTGAGACAATGTTATAAATCACACAGTAAAAATGTGCATGGCCAAAATATTTTGTTTGCTATAAAGGCTTTGTGCCTGAGAAATGACAGGACCACAAAAGACCTATTCATACACACCCATTCATAGACATTGCCTGATTTAAAATCTTCCAGTGCTGATCTGACAATGCTTTCAGCTAAAGCTTGTATACAGTTTCAGTTTTAATCTGAAAATGTTCCATGGTTGGACTAGATGATCTCTAAAGGTCCCTTCCAACCCCTACCATTCTATGATTCTATGCAGCAGAAAACAAAGGTAAATGGAGCTGAACATCCTGCAGAACTCTGCTTTCAAGAAACTGTTGGTTTGTAATAGTAAAATGTAGTTATATAAATAGGAAATGTTACACACAGTTGGCAGATGTAATAAAGTCTGTCAGAATGTTTATTCTTTTCTCTTTATTTGGATTTTATGGAATCAAGCCAGGAGTTGAGCAGAACATTTTGTGACAGCAGATACATATCTTGGACTGTGTTAGCACCGGTGTGTTGTCTAGTGAGAGTAGCCATGGTAAGGACCCAGTTTTCATACTGTTTATACACAGAGGGACACCTACTCTCCCCTCAAAGCCTACTTACAATACAACAATCTCTACAACCATGTCAGAAATATGAGCAAAATTCTCCTTTCCGAAGAGTTGTTTGAGAAACTACTGCTTTTCTGCAACTAAGAGTCCATTTTCCAATTGACTTTGAAGAGGAATGATCCACTGAGTACAAATTATTTGTGACAGAAGAGATAGTATTGCAGAAGCTGCAGAAAAACAGCGAAACTTCTTTAGGATGCATGTTTGTCCTCAGGAAGTGGGGAGATCCACTTTGTCCTCATACTTGTTGGTCTTGATGCATTAAAATAAACCTAATGGTCTTCATTGACAAAACCAAGCAAAATCTGTTTCAAACTGACCTGTGATGTTTGGAAAGAGAACTCAGTAATAATACCTCAGAACATATATTTTTAAATCCTATTAAATTAATGTGATACTCAGGGCTGCTTGGTTAAGCCACTGAGAAAAGCTGGGATCTTTGCTGTCCCTCCATGCTGAGGGACTTCCTGCTGCAGGGGCTTTCCAAAGCTTACAGAGAAGAAGAGTTTCCTCATGAGTCAATAGACAATGCTTCTATTCATATGTCGAATATAATGCTCACCTATTCCACAATGCCAAAACATCTCATAGTGTATGTTCATGCTGTGATCCACCATAATCCTTGGATTCTTCTGTGCAGAGTTGTGGGTACTCACTTGTTTTTTCGCTCCGTGTTTGTTCAGCTGACTATTCCCATATGGGTTTAGTAACTGGCATTTAACCATGTTGACTTGTATCCCAATTTTGTTGCTGATTTCTCTAGTTTGTCGAGATTACTTTGAATGCTTAGTCTTTCTCGGTTTGGTATTATGGGTGAATATAGTAAGGTTGTTCTTTGTTGCTAAGACCCAGGTCATTAGTGAGAATATTGAACAGTTCTGTACTTAAGCCTGACTCCATTCATCCTTCTATTTAGTGGGGCTACTAAGTTCAGACTTACTTTGCAAGCATGGTTTTCTAACTTGCCTTTTGGAAGACCATGTTTCCCAGGCATGCCTATAAAATTGTTACATGAAATAGCCTCACAAGAGAAGTCAGTCAATTGCTTCTTGCCTGGCCAAAATATTTTAGTGGTGGCAGAAGACAACATAGGCAAACATGCCCACAAATGTTTTTTTCAAGACAGAAAATAACCAAAGCTAGGAAACACATATCAAATTTCAAAGGCTGTTCTTAAATAATACTTCTCTTCAATATTACTCTGCAAATTATTTCCCCAGTAATTTTTTTCTTCAGCTTGAACGATGCTTTTGTGGTAGATAAAACATGTAGTTGCTTACAGGAGGAAAATCATACTATCTCTCATTAAAGGTTTAGAGTTTTGTATTCTTAATGTAACTACTTAAACAGAATGTATGTTTTTATGCATAACAATTTACTATTTGAGTTCCAAGTTTATCCAGAAAATCTTTTCCTTCTAAAAGATTTACAATATCTTTTTCTAGAGAGAAAAGATTATTCTGAACCAAAATAAAACCTTCTTTTCTTGAGGAAGCACTGTATAAAATATTGCCTTTGGAATGAAAATGTTATTTTGATTTTGAGATCTTTTGGCAATCCATGCTTGAAGACTGACCAGCTCTCTTGGGCACTTCTACCTTCTAGGATCCTATCCCATGAGATCCGTCCAAGCAGATCTTTGAAGAGACCAAAGTCAGCTCACCTGAAATCCAGGGTCACAGTCTTGCTTTGATTCCTAAATCAATTCCATTCCTGAAATCTATTAGTATTAAACTGATAGTGTTAGGAAAATGGAAAACTGACACTACTAAAGAGAAAATAACAAGTTGAAGGAAGAATACTGCTGGAGTGCCCTAGGGATGAGTCCTGGGACCAATCTCATTCATCCTAGTCATCAGTAGCATCAGCCTCTGATGGCATTGGCACAGAAAGTAGGAACTCCAGTGAAACCTGGGAAACCTTATGAGAAATAGCAGTTTCTTTTCTGAAGTAAAAGCTTTAAAAAACACACTAATAAGGCATGTGGGATTAGAAGTTTCTGATGGGTATTGTGCTGTGGAGTTTTCTCTGCTTGTACAGAGAGGGAAAAAAAGAACAGGAGGAAAAATGATAGTAAAATAGTAAAAAAAAAAAAATAAGGGCATGGCTGGGAAAAACTTTATGAGACCAGCCTTAGAAAGAGAGAGAGAGCATGTGAGAGATGGCAAGAAGGAGATAGAAAACAAAAGGAGAGCACTGTTGGCCTAAATATTGACTGGATACAGGAGACAAGGCCTGAGCCTGAGCTAAACTCTTGACTGTTTAATTCTTTCTGTTTGGGACACAGGATTGCAGCAGAAGCCTGGCATTGCCTGATCTTGAACTGCCTTCTAATCCCAATGGTCAGAGAGGATAACAACAATCAGAAACTGTGGGGTTTTTTTTCCCCCCAGAATTCTCAGGGATTGAACCCTGAAGATCATCTAGTCCAACACTCAGAGAAAGGTCAACCATGGCAAGTTGCTTATGTCATGCCCACTCTGTCATTATTTAGTAAGTGAAGAATAAATTTCACCTGCATCTTCCAAAAAGACTTAATGTAAATGGCAGTTATGAATACAAATCAGTCTGTTGCTGGGATTTTATGAAGCTTTCTGCGGTCACTCAGCAGCACCACTGATGAGTGCTGTAGTGCCATCCTACTGCAAGTGTGTCTCTGTCTTCAATGCTTATGTGTGCCTCAAGTGCCACAGATTTTCTTCTAAGCCTCAGCTTTATGCCTCTGCTGAGACAAACTGGAGGGTCCTAGCTGGAATAGTTTCAAAATTAGGAAAAAAAGCACATTAAACCATTTTAATATTCAAGCTGACTGTCATTATTATTGTCTGTTTGTGAAGGTCCTCCTGCACACAGGGATTCTATTTATTTGTGAGAGACAGAGAAAAATATCTGATGGGAAAATTTAGGTCTGGAAAGTAGACATTCACTCTAGTATTTCCTGAAGGGCATGCAGCTACATCTTTAATTATCTGCATTTATACAGCTACTTTTGTTATAATATTCATCATTGAGTAGTCATCACTACAGCATGAAGTTCCATTATTGCTCTCAGTAAACTAAATAATATCACATTGTCCTTATTTTCCTGCTTAATTAAATATCACTTGGAAGTTCTGCCTCTCATTTCCAGTGCACTCAGTTCTGATTCACATAAATTGAGCATAAGCCCTAGGTATAATCAAAGCGTCTACCACAATTAGAAGCCCATTAGCTTCTGATTTTCTTTCTGGGATGTTACAAGATTCTCTTAGACTTCACGGTAGTTGAAAGGTGATTTCAGAAGTCAATTTTCATTTTAACTAGAGTTCTACGCAGAGAAGGATGAATATCGTTGCACATCATGCTCCAGACTCATCTCCAGACTGCTCAAGCCATGCAAAAAAAAAAAAAAAAAAGTAGTAAAATACATTTATCAGGATATTCACAAGCCCAGTATGGACAGCTGATTCCAGAGGGATGTTAACATCACTGCCCAGAAACACTTAAATTTAACAATAATTGAGAAAGAAAGAGAAACAACTAAGGCACTGCTTTGCTAAAGCTTCCTCAGTGCCTGAGTGTTGCTAATGCTTTGAAATGCAAATGGAAAACCTATGTCATAAATGACAAAATCTGGTA
Organism: Urocolius indicus; assembly: GCA_013401255.1. Lineage (NCBI taxonomy): Eukaryota > Metazoa > Chordata > Aves > Coliiformes > Coliidae > Urocolius > Urocolius indicus. The sequence continues at coordinate 116,365 of WBNH01002352.1, read as the reverse complement.
ATGGAAAAGCTCTACCCTATTAAGTCACCTCATTCTCCTTTTGCAAAACTTGAGAGAGTGAGGGGGGACTGCAAGATGGTGCCAGAGTTTCTAGTCATAGAGATGAGGCATGGGTGGAGCTTAGGAAGGACACCACAGTTCCTCTAGGGGTGCTGCAGCTGCTCCTGGAGTTCTCTTGACCAAGATAGCTTTGCCTTCTATGGTGAGCCCAGGAACATTGATCAGAGCTGATCAGCCTAACACACTGTCCCAAATAGTGGGAAGCAGCTGCACGTAAATGGTGTGGTTGTAAAACTCTCTGGGCTGGATTAAAATGTGTGGTTTCAGACGTTCAGCCTAAGACCTTCGGCTCCTTCGGCAGCTAGAAGCTTACCTATCTTGGGATGAGGTGACTTGCTCCCAGGTGATACCTCTCTCCTTCTCCATGAGTATTGAGAGAATATAGATTGTAAACAACAAAGATTTTGGATGTTTGAAGCTAGGTAGATGACCAAGGGAAGCCAAGTAGCCACTAATGTCATGGCTTCTGCACTCCCAGGACCAGTTAAGTTCAGAGCACCTGACATACAGGGTCTTTCAAGGTGGTAGGCTAAAGAAGTCACAGAGCACAATGTGTCTGTAGGCAGTCTGAATGTGGTCCCTTGTGTTTCACCCAGGCAGCTGTCCAGACCTCCAGGACCTGTCCATGAGCACTTGGGGAAAGGCTCTTTCTCCTGCTGCCTTCGCTGTTGCTTGTTCCTCCTGTACCATGCAGATATCAAGTACAGTCACCTCAAAGACAAAGCTGTCCTTTGGATTTTTGTTTACAAGGATATTGGAAGAGCTTTTATGCCACAAATTATTAAGGAGACAGAAGCAAATTAATGTGTGTATTAAATGTTTGTTAAAAAATATCAAAATATTAAATACTGTGATCAAGAACAAGTCTGCTATGACACAGATTAATTTGTTTGGGGTTCTTGATATTCTTAGTGACTCAGATACTTATGAGTTACCCACATCATCCAGGTGATAATTTTTTTTACTTTTGACTTCCTGCTGTATTAGAAAAGGAAGTACTAGAAATACTGTCAAGTACCATTTCCACATACTGAGCACATAGTTAATTTTTCTTCATATGGAGGGAAGAAGTTAATATTTATCCTTTCCGGTAACCTGCTGGAGAGGCTGCTGGCAACCCTGGAGTGCACAGCACTTGCTCCATCCCTCCTGGCCTCTGTCTTGTAGACACATCCAGAAAACCCTACAACCTGTCCCAAGCCAAAGGGTATTTATGAGTGCATTCAAACTGAAGTGCTGCCAGGAAGTAGCCTTCTCAGAGCCAAGCACAACGGCTCTAACTCCTGGGGTTCAGAAAGATAGAGTCCCGTTGAACACACTGTGATACAGCTCTGTCCACTGCACCCAGTGTCATGGTGCACAGCATCCCATGGACTGCTGCACTGTGAGGCAGATAGGGCTGGTATGCAGAGAGCACATACCCTGGCTGTGAGGGCAGCAGGCACAGCTGAGAGCACCCTGCCTTCTTATGGGCTGCTCTAAGTTTACTTTGGAAAATCAGAACCTTATTAGACATTGTCTGCAGGGAATTTTTACCAGACATGTTGAAGTAAAGTTCACTCCACCCTCTTTTCAGCAGCTGCAGTGGTAGCCAAGTGCTAATGTTATATTAGGTGTGGACATAGCAAGTTCGGCAGTATGACTGGTCCTCAGGAATGAATATGCAAAGCTGAGTGCTTGGGTGCCTGACGTGTAATAGAACCCTGATATTAAATAGACAAGGTTAAAAACTGAAGCAAATAATGTCTGCCACATCTGTACCTCTCCTGCCATGAACTCTGTTCAAATGCTAGTCAATTATTCTCTACAGCTGAGGCACAAGGCAGGTCGTAACTGTCACGTAACACAGGAGGCTGAGGATGGGTGAGCCATTTACCCCATGGTGTCTGTGAAGTTGTTCACATGAGAGTGGAGCAAGCTCAGCAGTGCACAGCAACAGTCTTCTGCTCAGATCAGACCATCTCCATCTCATTGACCCAAGAGACTGTAACATAGTGATTTTAAATGAGGGAAAAGTAAAAGTTAACATATACAATGCTGTTACTCTTTCTTGCTTGTGAGTGAGAGGCACATGTTCCTGCATGCCATTTTTTCAGCAAGACAACCTGTCTTAAGTCAACTTCCATTCATTGGTTATGTTTGAGGCTTGTCTTGCTAACCACATTTCTTCCAAAATCTGACAGGTCTGGAGAAAAGAATTGCTGAAAGTCCATTTCTGAGCAGGTTCTCATCCTTCCCTCGTTAACCACACAGCGTGGTGTTAGGGGGTGCCTGATGGAGAGAAAAGCCTCTGTCCTGCTTCTTATGTCTGTGAGTATTTTAGTTTTATGACTCCATCCTTCCTACAACAGAGCCAGAAACAAAGAGATGGGAAATGAAATCAGCTGTCTAGAAGCTGTAATAATAAATAACTATAAAAACAAGATTGTATTCCCAAGAACAAAAGAGCAATTGAGACATTTAACATAAACATCCATAATAAACTAATCACAGCTGATTTATGGCGAGAAATATCTTATGCTGCAAAGGCATGGAGGAAGTGAAATAATTTCTGCCTAACTTTTGGCTTCTTGCAGTCTGTCTCATTCTTCCTCACGCAAGCTTTGGGAAGATGTGACAGACCTCCTCATGACAAATCCCAGGAATGTTGTGTCTTCCCTTTTGACTTCATCTAAGCTGAGCAGCCAAACTGGACAGTGATTTATTGCAACTGCTCAATAATCAGCTGCAGTAAGCCCAGAATAAGCTGTTGTGCAATTTAAAAAAAATCTTTATTTTGCTTTCAGTTTTGTGCAGAGGAACAAGCTAGCCATTTCCTAGTTTTGAAGCCTTCTTTCCTCAACCGGAACTCCTATGAGGGTCTTTCCTATTGCCATCACCAATTTCAAGAGATGCTTCACCTTTCCTCAGGTCAGCATTTTGCATCTTTTAGTAGGTGTATTTGCTTAAATAAACTCAGAGTCACGTATGGGCATAGGATTAGGATTCAGGCCACCAAAGTAGGCAGGATCTGTCCAAAGAAAGACTGAAGCAGGACTAGAGATTTTTCTTTTTAATGAAGCAGTTCCCTCAGATCTGAGATGGAGACTCATTTACCACTTCCCACTGCTTATAGCTGTTCCCTGTCACAAAGTTTATGGGTGGACTTGCTTTCGTGACACCAGGGCACATTTGTCCTGTCAGTAAGATTCATAAGAGAAGTGATGTTGTGTGAAGTTTCTCCAAAAGAGCAGGAGTCCACACCACGAAATCTACAGACTTGCTCGATGCAAGATTCCTGCAGAGAGGGTATCTCTGAAGTTAAAGTCTCCAAATTAGGCAGCCGAGACCAAATTTTTGTGCTTGAAATCCACTGGCAGTTTACAAAACAATGGGATGTGGGAAGGTGACTCTGGTTTCATCATTCCAGTTCAAGACCACAAAATGAGAAATGAAACTTAACTAGCCCCCAAAAATGTGCAAGCCAAAAAATGAAAGATGCAGTCTCTAATTTCACAAAAGATATATGTAGGTTTCACAATACCTTCTTCATCCCTTTTCCCTTCCCTTCAACACATAAGTGATTTTGAGAGAAATAAAAAAGGCTGAAGGCAGGCATATCTGCACAGCTTTTACAGATTAACAGTGATCTCTGTCTCTCAGCTTAGGAGAAAATGTTCAAATTGGTGTTCACATATTGGTCAGGCTGGTCTGAGGCTCTTTGTTCTCTTATTGCTTGTGATTGTAACACATTCGCCCTCCCTCTCACTGGGACTGCATTGACAAATAGAAGTTATTCCACACCCAGCTCTGTGATTACAATTTGAATAGAAAACTATCACAAAATAAAGTCCCTTTGAGGTCCTTGAAAATGTGTCAATAAATTCTGGTGACAGTGGTGCTTTTTCTTCATTTGCCTGGCTAGATTTTTACTTTAGCCCTTTTGTAATGAATTGCTTTCCATTGTAGTGCATAATTACTTGACAGAGTTTTCTAAGGGGGCCTGTGAATCAAGTCCTCACCTCACTGCAGTCAACCCCAAACTTTATGCAGACTACAGAGAAGCAATGATGTGACTCACATGCTTTTAAGCTTATAAAAATCATGCTACACAAACTAGGAACAAAACTGACAGTGCATGATGAGCACCTTAAAGGCTGGAGGGCTCTGACGATTAAGGTAATGTATTAAAAGAGATCTCCCTTATCTATGCTTTGGAGGGATGGATTAGTCCTCAGTTGTGTTTTTGAAAAAGAAGAACTTGGGTTTTTTTTGTTTATAGGAGAGAAGAGCTTAGCTTGCTCTATGGTAGCACAGGTGACCCCAGTCCCAAAGGTCCACGCAATTTAAGAGATCCTCCCCGTCTTCCTGCTCTCTCTGCTAAGGTATATGCTGAGTTATTCAGGTGTGCCAAAAAACAGCACTAGGGGATAACTTCTGAATGAAACTCACGCACTTATGAGTTGAGCTGGGTGTAGCTGTCCTGAATACAGGATTGACTGAAGACCTGCAAACCTATACAACCAAAAACTACCTTTGCTGTAAGATCTTTGGTGCATCATTTTGTGATGTTTCAAAATTCCCAAATCCTGAGTACTGGGTCACATTTCAGTATCCTCTGATGTTTGTCATCCACCAAGGGTATGTAAGAGGACTATAGCATAAACAAAAAGGGTTTGGAAGGTTGCACGAGACAGGGAGGAACGCTACAGGGAGTGAGCAAGAAGATCTCCAAACATAGCCAAAGAAGAACTGACAAACAAACTGATCAAAGTAAAACAAACAAAAGGAAGCAACTCTTCCTGCAGTCCCTGGAGATCATTGCCAAAATACAGGGTGGATATTCAAAGCTAACACAGCTCCAAGAGGAAATGGGTCAAGTGTTCTGGAAAAGGAGGACCCAGGAGAGTCCCTGGGCTAACAGTGTCTGGGGATTGAGAGAGTACTGGGAGAGAAGTATAACACATATTACACTGTTTCTACATGCCTGTGAGCAAACATTCCTTGCCACTGTTGTGGACAGATGCTGAACTTAGTAAATCTATGGTCTAAGCTAGCAGTGACTGGTTTTATGGGTATATCTTATTAACAGGTTGCTGTGTGCTGTGTCTGGGAGGTATAACAATCACAAGAACAAATGATAAATTCCTACATGTGTTGGTGTTGTAACAAACTTGGGGAGTGCTGACTTGCAACCAATGAATAGATTTATGAGGAAAGCAGGTTGTTATTTCTTCAGTGTTCCTCACTACCCATCTCCTATGTGTGTAGCCCGGCTCCCTGTAAGATGGCAGGACAAAATGAGATTGCCACATCCTTCCACAGTCAAAGCTGAGTCTGTTCTTGTGCTAAAGTATCTTCTTTTCAGCCTCCAGAGGTTTGCTTTGCCATGGTATTTGGTGCAATTAAATGAATTCTGTTTCAGATGCTGAGAGAAAATTTCCTATTAGGCATTTAAATGTGTGTGACACTCTCAGGACACCATATAAACACTTTATAAATAAAGTGCCTTTGTTTACAACTGCTTCAACAGAAAAGCCTTTGCTGTGCAAATCAACATCTAGCCAGCTGTTGATGTGGACAGGTATCAACTCCGAAAGAGATGAAGCTATGCACAGATAAAACTATGGAGCATCTTTAAGCTTCTTGGTGGTCTGTGGTAGAAAACTGCAATTTCTAATCCAAACACAGGAGCTACAACGTTATGTCTGGAGAAGGTCTAACTGGCATTACAGCCTGTTCTCTGCCTGGGTGTCTTCTGGTCTCCACTTACTTTTCTACATGATTGCATACTGTTGCCTTGTGTAAAAAACATTTCTTGTATTTCAGCTGAGAGACACATTTCACTGCTTAATTATAGTTCTTGGTTTCCCTGACCAAGTGTTTTTTGATTAAAGTGCAGTATTCTTGAGATATTTGTTATTACAAATGTTTGATTTGATTGTAAATGGATAATAACAGACCTGGTCCAAGGGAATCAGTCCCGGTAGCTGTTCACTCCCTCCCCTCCTCTCCCTGCCAACAGTGTTGCTCAATCTGTTGAAAAGATCGTGGCAGTGTAATTGCTTTGTTAGCTGTTTTCATTAACATACCAGATCCTGTAGCTTAGGGAGGAGGATTGGTCATGGTGCCTCATTTTCCTGTTCATATCTCACACTAGTTCATTAAAATTATGTTGTGGAATGAAAATAAATATAATTCAGCTTTATCCAGTGTAAAACTAGCTTAGTCATGCCGAGATGTTGGCTGTCTACATCTGTTAATCATATCTTGACAAGACTCAGCTTGAGACCTTTAAGACATCACAGGATTTTCTGAGATCTCCTGATAGAAACTTTTTTTCCCCGAAGTGCAGTAACAAGGGCCAGAAGAGTTTTTTGTTCTCAAAGACATCACCGTGCTCGGTCCATCACTTGAGACATGAATTATACTTACTCTCCATTTATCTGGCACAATGGATTGGTCTTCAGAAAACCTGTTGGCCATGTCCTCACATGTCAGCTTCATAGCTGCACACGACAGTACACTGCACTGACGCCTGTCACGCCCGGTGCCAAAGCTCTCTAAAGATTAGTTCCTCTGAGAGCTGACTTGACAAGAAATAGCTTTTGTCAAGGAAATCTCTTCTCTTGCTCCTCCAGAGCAGTCGCAGCTTCACGAGCAGCAAGCACCAGTTGATGCCCTATGGATGCTGGAAGCTAACACTCACTAGTTCCTCCTCTGAAATGTCTCCTGTTGGTGATGGATCTGCTAAAAGACCACAGGTGAGATCACATCTTCACACAGTCAGTTAGGGATGGCAAAGAGGCAAACCTCATTTCTGCAGGATACATGAATCTCACCTTCTTTTTAATACCTCATGACTCTTTCCCATGTCTCCTGAGCTACATCGCTTATAAGTGGTTGCTTTTTTCAGCATACAGATGATGACAGTGCTACCAGCAGCAAGGTATTGCAGATATATCTGAAGAGGGCATTGGTTTCTCTATTAGACAAGTAATTGAAACAAAACAAACTTCTAACTGTTGTAACTTAGAGGGGAATTATCATTAAAGAACCTGGAAAAGAATCTTACCATTTACTACTTAAAGCATCTTTTTCTGTTTTGAATTTTAAAATGCTGTAAAGGGTCCAACAAGTAAGTGTTAAACCTTGTCTAAGAAACACTATGGAAAAGGAAAGAATTGCTAAGTACAAGCCAAGGCTGGATACCTAAAGTCCAGAGAGACAACAGATGTTTTACCACCTGCATGTTCTTTTCTACCAGAGGATAATTCACATTTGGATGCTCCACACTTGATCAGTTTTTTGTTGGGTTTTTTTGAGCTGACTTCCCTTCTTATATTTAAAGTGTAAGCAGGAGGGGGAGGGGAAAGGGAAGAAAAGACATTAGTATTATACCCTAGGTTTGCACAGTGCTTACAGGAAAATGTTAAAATCTAGTTTCTATCCCTGGAGGTTAATAATGTATGGTTAGTGTAGGGTTGTTATGAAAAGAACATAGTTACAACAAAAGCATATGGCCAAATAAAAGGAATCCAGCCTTTCAGAGATGCTGTTCTCATGGAAAGGAAAAGGCAAAAGCTGACTGGAGCATAGACGCGTTGCTAGCTGCAAATAAGCTGCTTGTTTTCCTTCCAAAATATAAGGGTATTGCTTCAAGAGATGCAGTATGCTTCAATGGTGATTTGTGGTGAAGTGCAAGCATTGTAACAGATAATCACAGAGCACAAAAGGTGTAAGGAAAGGCTTAGATTGGAGTGAAATCCAATGACTGTACCTTGCCTTGAGGGAAGGAGGTGATAAAGGTGGTTCCTGGGGGATTCCTCTGTGTGTTAATGTAGCAAAGTACAACAGAGAGCAGGAAAGACAGCCACAATGAGACTAAATAAAGGGGTAAGTTAAATTATGCCAGATATGATTTGCAGGTGTGAGTCTTGGTAGATATGGGCTGACAAACAAAATTAATTTTACTTATCACAGAGTCATAGAATGGTTTGAGCTGGAAGAGATGTCTGAAGACCTTCCAGTCCAACTGCACTGCAATAGGCAGAGACATCTTCCACTCGACAAGGTTGTTCAAAGCCCCATCAAATCTGACCTTGAATATTTCCAGGGATGGGGCATCTACAACCTGCCTTTAACTCTAAAGATACAGCATAATTTCTGCCTACTGTAACCCATGCAGAAGTTCTCAGCTCTATACCACAGTGATTCTGCTGAGGACAACAGGAGTTTTCTCTTCCGTTGTGCAGAGCATGGTTTTCTAAGTACTGCCTGTAATGTAATGATAGCTCATACTCTGCCGTGAGTGGCACAATGCCTGGACATGACAGTGCAGAATACTTTAAGTTCTAAACAACTAGAAGAGAGTTTACTTTACTGAAAGATAAAGATAAACAGAAGGAGGCAGCTGTGAAAAGAATTCCGTTGATCGCTGACCTGAAAACATGTAGCTTTCCATAAAGCACAAACTAAATAAAAGTAAATAGATTATGCAAAAATACTTCCTGCAGAATCGAGCCAATTAATCATAGAAGATGATATGAACAGAGTGTGTGAAAAGGGAGAAGACATGGCTTTCTAGGCTGAATTAACGTGCATTCCAATATTACTGCATGGACATCTTTACTCTCTCAAATTATACCAGAACAGATGCCCTGGCTGCTGCTGGCTGTACATGGACCAAGGATGAATTGTAGCTCTGGCTTCACAAAACAAGCCCAGACCCACACAAAGAAGGAAGCACTTATTTATATCTGCAATATTCTAAAGAATAATATCAGTGATGTAGCAATGGAAATAGCCCCTATTTCGTTGGTTCTTTTGGTTTTGGAGGAGGGCTCTTTTGCTTGTTTTTTATTAGATTTGTTATATGCCTAAAATAAGTACGTGTGTGAGGGAAGCTGGTGTACGTGGGTGCTATCTTAGTCAATTCTCTTCTTCATTTGCGAAGACCAAAAGTAAATTTAGTAATAGCTGCAGTTAATATATGAGAAGTTAAAGCACTGATACGACACATGACCTTAGAGTCATCTGAAAACTGAGCTGTGACATTCCAGTAAATAAAAAGAATGGTTCTTTTTATCATCTCAAATCACCTTCTCAACAACAGGTATCTGAATATAAATCCAGTTACACTTCTTAGTTGAGAAAATAGGCTCATAAATGACAATTATCTCAGGGATTGGCATTCCAAAATACAAACAACCTGAATTTGTCTAAATACCTTTGAAGTCTCTCAAGAATTCTGGTACCTGAGCTGCCTGGGAAAGGAAACCAAGCTCTGTATCTATTTTCTTGAGGTCACCTGCCTTAAAAGTCAAATTGTCTAAGCCTAAGCCTACCTGCTACAAAATTTAAACTGAAACTTGAACATCCACTTAATTATTTCCAGGTGTAGTGGGTTTGCCTGGGCCAGGTTTTTTGGTAGCACGGTGGGGGCTACAGGAGTGGCTTCTTTAAACAAAGAGTTGCCAGAACCTTCCCCTTGTAGCTCATAGGGTTAGGGCCAGTCAGTTCTAAGATGGACTCCACACCTGATTCAGGCCTGGCCAATTAGTGACTGAGGTAACAAATCTATGAATAACGTATTTGAGGATGGGAAAAAAGTGCTGCACAGCTGCTAAACTCCAGCAGCAACAGGGAGTGAGAATGTGAAAACTTCTCCACAGACATCAAGGAAGGGGAAGAGGGAACTTAGGCCCTGAAAGAAAGACTCTCCTGTGACCTGTGGTGAGGACCATGGTGAGGCAGCTGTGCCTCTGAAATCCATGGAGGCTACCCATGGAGAAGCCCATGCCGGAGCAGGTGGAAGCCTGAAGGAGGCTGTGACTCCATGGGAAGCTCACCCTGGCGCAAGTTCCTGGCTTGACCTGAGATTCCATTGGGAGAGAGGAGCCCACGCCAGAGCAGGTTTGGTGTCAGGACTTGTGATCCTGTGAGGGACTCAGGCTGGAGCAGTCGGTACCTGAAGGACCGTTCTCCTGGTGGATGACCCATGTTGAGCAGTGTGTGTGGAGCTGCCCCCATGGGAAGCCCCATGTTGGAGCAGTTCATAGCCCATGGAAAGGACCCATGCTGGAGGAGTTCGTGAGGGACTGTCTCCCTTGGGGAGGGACCCCACAGTGTAGCAGTGGGAAGTGTGAGGAGGCCTCACCCTGAGAAGCAGCAGTGGCAAAGTCCATCTGTAATGAACTGACTGCAACCACATCCCCCATCCCCTGCACTGCTGGGGGAGAAGGAAGGAGAGTTCTGGAGGAAGGAGGGGTGGAGGGAGGTGGTTTTATTTCTCATCTCCCTGTTCATATTGTTCCTTTAATAAATCAAACCTTCTCCCCAAATTGAGTCTGTTTTGCCCATGACGCTAATTGCTGAGCAATCTCTCTGTCCTTATCTGAACTTACAAACCACTCATTATATTTCTCTTTCTCTCCTGTTCAAGTTAGGATGGGGAGTAATATTATGACTTGTGTACATCTGGCTAAACCACCACATCAGGACACTACACCTGGTATGTAATTCCTGTCCAAAACCCAAGATTTAGTATGACACATCTACGGCTCGCTTAAGTAATGGAAAAACTTAGAGCTTCGATATCCTATTTCTCTCAGGTATCACCTGTGTTTATGTGGTTACACAGCAGACTGAAGGTTCAAACCAGGCCTGGTTTAGAAAAAAAACAAACAAACCAAAACAAAAAAGCCCCAATTCACGTCAAGCCGTTTATCTTCTAAAATAACAAAACCACTGCTGTTCCTCATGGTAAATTTTATCTGGATGCCGTACTGAATGGCTACTCCTCAACCACTGCAGATCATCTGATGTATATTCTATCTTTCCAGGGTCAAGACTGATTGGTCCAAGAGAAAGAGGAAAAAAAGCCAAAATAAAATCTCAGGAGCAATCTACTGCCAGCAAGCTCTCACAAATATGTTGTTTCCCAATAAAGACTGAAGGAAATGAAGGGAAGTCCTTGGACTAGTAGACATTGTCTGTGGAAACCATAAGCAAGCCACAGAGCCTGAAGTTGTAGTAGAAGACAGATATATCCGGCCAGGCTTGGTTAGAGATGCATCTGAGGAGTGTGTAAGAGGAGCAACCTTCATGAGACATGTTATTTAGCCAAATGCAAAGGCAAGCATGTTCTCAGCAGTGGCAAGAAGGCAGCTTTACAGCTCAGCTTTGGCAATAACACACCTTCCAAGGGCAGCTCCAAAGACAAGTTGAGCTGATGTATGTCAGTGAAAGATGCTGTGCAGACAGCCCTTGTCTCTGAAATCACAGATCCTTGGGGACACAAACCATTTGATGTGGGCACAGGTACCCTCCCATTTTCTGTAGAGTTGCAAATTGACAGTGTTCTCAGCAGCATCAGCCTCTTCTCTTGGTGCTACAGCCACATCCAGTGGAATGGCTAGGTGTGGCAAATCTGCACCTTGGTTTTCCCCAGGGCTCAGATGTCTAAGCTGCTTGTGGATCAGCTGCTGGCATGCAGTAGTTTGCAGAGTGGTATTTTAAGGCAAACACCAGTTGACTTTGCTTCCAAGTTCCTGCTACATAACTTCTTGTTGGTGCACCACGTTCCTATAAATCCAATGAATTAGAAAACAATAATGCAGTGGAACACTGCTTGGAGAAGATACTGTCCTACAATCAAAGAGGAAAATGTTTTTATTTTCACTTCCAACCAACGGACTCATGAATAGCAGCCTTTCTGAGATGTATTTACAACGGTTGCTGTATGACACTTCGGTTTAGTGGGTTAGTTTGATGGAAATGACAAAAAAAAAATTCTATGAAATATGCAGATGTGGTGATATCATAATATTTTATCAATTCAAATTCAATGCTTGCCAAGATGTTTGTCCTGTAAAAATTCCCAGAAAGTCTGGAAAAGCCTGGAAATGGAAAAGGAACAGAAGTTCAAGCATTGTTTCAGATTATTTTGGGGATTCCTTTCAGGCTAGATTTTTGTTCTTCATTTTATTTAAATCAAAAGTCCAAATCCATAATAGACTAATTTTTTAAACCTGAGGAAGTATTGCTTAATCCCAAAGCAATTTTTTAATTTACTGAAAGTGATAAACTTTGGATTGATTTGAAATAAAAGTTGCTTGTTTTATTTGTCTTTTATTTTGTTTGGTTTTATCTAGCACTTAAAAAAGAAAAATATCTGTTCTCTCCTCAGCCCTGGTTATAGGCACAAAGTGATGAAACTGCTGCTGGGATTTATCCAAATGAAGCAATGAGAGAGTGTACCTTTTCCTTATCCTCCACAGGCAGCCTCTCACTCTTTTGCCCTTGAGTCCTTCCACATATATCTAGGCAAGGTAAAGGACAGAAACTGCCTCAGAAGCGAGGTCATCTTTGGTGAAAAGTTGCTTTAAAAGTTAATGTCTTTTGCCATCAGCATTAATAAGCATGTTCATGCTAATCTTTTATTTACTTGTTCTTATATTTGAAACACAGTTGTTGTTTTGTTGGGTTTTTTTTTCAAATATTTTGACGTACAGCTTGCATTGAGGTACACCAGCTGATGGATTCTCTGTGCTTATCACACAAATTAAAATGTGACTCTCTTGGACACCTTGGTGGCAAGCCACCAGAATTTCAGTACAGAAATTGGCAAACATCTGCCAATTAGGCTTAGCAGGTATCCACTTGGAACACCCTCTTTTTACACCAGTTGGACTTTCTGTAACTGAGCAGAGCTATAGAGCTTTTGCTGACACAAACCATACCTTTTCCACTGGAGAAAAAATGTAGATAATATATTGACATGAAATTTTTTAGAAGGTGTTTCAGAATGCTAACGTACTATCCAGAGACACTGCTGTTATCTTTTCAGTTGGTTGGGTTTTTTTAATCACATAGAACATACAAGAAGAAACTGCCTGACAAATGCTATAATTGCTTTCAAAACATGAAACAAATGGATCCTACAAACATTGTCCAACATCTACATTCTGGGATTGGTTTTGAATGCAAGAGAGGCAAGTGTGAGCTGAGAAATTAAGTCCCATAAATCTATCCTGTTCACATTGCCAGTTTATTTAAGTAATATAGTGTTATGTTAGTTGAAGTGATCATAGAATGCTAATAACAAGTGATTAGTTGCTTAGGCATATTTGTTTAAGAAATATAACAGATTAAAAGGCTTCTAGTTAGAGTAGATACTCTATCATCTTTAAAGTAAAATAAATTCTGCAATTTATGAGTTCTTTTGTCATAATTCAGGCTTTAAAACCATGAATCACAACTGAATTGCTGTTGACTGGGCTGTAGGGAGAGATATTTCTAACAAAGATAAAAAGCAAGTGGAAATTTATGATTGCTGAACTTATTTTCATCTTCAAATAGGTTTGAAAAGAGAATACTGAAATACTCATTACTAAAGTCCCCGTGCCTCTGACATTTTCAACTATAAAATGTCTCTTTAGCAACTGAAAGTGCTATCATATTATATAATAAAAGCATTAGCTTTACGTTTTCATGGTAAGTCAATGGAAAATGATAACATACTAAAAAGAAAGCAATAACATTTATGTGAGCCCTAGGTTTTAAACTCTGCATTGGCATTTTACAAGTCATCATTAATGTGATACTTGAACATACGTGGTGTGTGTGAGACTAATTATAAAAACTCAGCACAAAAAGGAGGAGAACAAGAGCTTCAGCTGTATACTGATGGCCCCAAAACCTGAGGAAATGGGAACATTAAAAGCTGGTTGAGCTCTTTGAGGCCAGGACTATTTCTCTCTCCTCTTTTGTGGCAGCGTTTTGATAGTCACACTTTTGCACTTCTCAGCTGCCCAAAAGTTTACGTGTTGAGGGTACTTTCTGCAGGTGAGAGTCTAGCTCAGTCTTGTTACCAAAATCTTGACTTCTTTGTCATGATGTGCAATGGCAAAGGCACCTCAGTAAGGTCGTGCCAAATGTCTGTCACATTGTTTTGGTGTGATGAACGATAATGATGAAATCCTACATTGTGCAAAGAGTAGTGAACACTGGTTACATGTGCTCAGATAGAGCTGAAGTGATCTGAATTTGATCTGCTAATCATCTCATCTCACCTCACAAACATCCTCTCCAAATCACCACATGCCCTTGTAGTTCATATAACCCCACTTACACCACATGTGCTTTGTGACTTTAATTGGTTCATCGCTCTTGTTTTCCAAAGGCACACTCAGTCACTCCTTAGTGCTTTCTCACTATGACTTTCCACCATTATCTTACGCTTATTTGCAGTCTAGCTGCCTCATAAACATTGCAGACAAGATGTAAAGATTATAATTTATTGCTCAAGGGAGGAGGAAACACAGCATTGCTGCTCTACAGCAGTTGTGTATTGGGTAATGATCTCTAAAATTATGTCATGTATCTCTCATTAGACACAAAGCACCCTCAAGCTCCAAATCTATTTCAGAAGTGGTAATATGGTGTTATATAACCATCTTATTTGGAGAAAGAAAAGAACAAATGTTGTTTGATTTCTTTGTGTTAAATGTGAGGAAATGTATTTCATACCATATCCACCGCTGTGTTCTTGTAATGCACAAAGACACTGAATATTTCCAGATTAGCATTTTTACCAAGGAGATAGGTTACCTATTTCATAGTAGTACGAGTGTAGGAGAAGGACTGGTAATTAAGAAGGCTTTTGGGAACAGATGCTAAGAATGATTGGACACCAAACTGGAAATGGCTACGATATTGCAATATCTGTCCTTTTTAGTTTGTCTGGCTGCTAATAGTATATCTGTTGCTTTAAAAAAAAAAAGGGCTGGCTGTACAACTTTTAATTTGAATAGGTCATTGTGTAAGTCCTTTTCTGTAAGAGCTTTCATTTGCTATCCAGGATCCAATAATGGAATTGCTTTGTATGTGGGAGTACTTTTTCAAGACAGGAGTATGAAAAACATTCTTATGTGACTTGCTGCATAGCAGAAGAAATGTTAATATACGGGTTATATGTAAGCAGAAGGTCTCTAATATAAAATCCCTCTGAAGGACATGTGATCCACAGTCAAACTAAAGCTCCTTTATGCTACAAGCCAGCAGGAGCTGTGGTATTGGTGTGTTTTAGTCATAACTTCTCAATTCAGAAATTATTTTTGGTGAGCCAGTCTTTAACACTATAGTTGGGACTTTCATAGAAGTCTATGGAACCTGCTCATATCTTTCCCCCAAGCAGATTATAGATACATAGTCCAATCTCCCAGAGCGAAAACCTCAGTCTAAAAGTGTGATCATTTTCCTGAATTGGTCATCAGCATCAGCTGTGCCCATAAACCAGCTTCAACTGCTCCCATGTTATTTTCCTTCCATAAGCCTTGATTCAAAAAACACCTCTCTCTCTATAAAGGCATATTTGTATAAGTACCTATGTCTAACTCTAATGGTACAAAACTATCAGGATTATCAAGAAATTATTACATTGGGCAGTGTTCTGTGTTGAAAATGACAAAGCTAACGGTCAATCTCTGACCATTCTTAGAAGTACCATTCAAAGATACCTTGCTCTTTCTGACAGGCTATTGTACACATGCTATTAACACACTTTTGTGGACAGACAGAGTGGATGCCCAGGTGGTCTCTAGTCTCCCAAAGGAGCTCTCTCTGCCTTCAGGCATAAAGAACTGCTCACTTAGATTAATGCTACCTTATCTTGCCTTTCTTCAAAGCTTGCCTAAGTCAAATCAAGGCTCAGCTTTCAGCTTGCAAACTCAGAGATGTGAACTAAGCCCCTGAACTGAATGTTAATGTATTTTTTTTCTGAGGGTAATAGGCAAGCAATAACAAAACCCAAGGAATGCTATTAGTCCTCTTGATAGGTGAAGTGTGTGGTGTACGTGTGCGTGGGCATGTGTGCATGAACTCACACAAACAGGGCATCCTATTTTAGTCTATGAAAATAGCTGCATTATTATGTGAAGAGCTTATTGCAGTCTTCTGGGGAGGCTTAAATGCCTAGCCCAGAAAACATGCATTTCAGAAAGATGGCATTTTCTATTAAAATGCTTTCAGGTTTCCTTTTATAGATGCATAAGCACAGTTGACATATTCCTTTTGTTTGACCTTTTTACTGAACACATCAGAGCATAAAGCTCCTCAAAGTCAATGGAAGAGTTCTGAGGGAATTCAAAAGACTTGGGATTGGGACCGAGATATATATATTGTAAAAAGACATGAATGATAAAGGTACCTCTAACATTTTCTTCTTTTCAAAAAATAGGCTAGTCTGTTAATAAAATCCAATAACTAATACAATGACAATAAAACCAATAAATATGTACATGGAAAAGTTCTACGTGGTTACATATATGCATCTCAAAAGCATTCCTTCAGTTCCTTGGGAAATCAGAACAATTCAGAGGTAAGATCACAACTGATCCTTGATGGTAGTTGCAGAAGTAATCGCCTATGAACCAAATTATTTTGATTCAATCTTCCCTCCTTGTAGATCATTCTTTGCTAGAAAGACCCAGTATCTCTTCCCTTTATTCGAAAATGGTTCACTTTAAGACTTCAATAGCCAAATTTTTTTTAAGTCTTAGAAGTTGAAATATTGTCTCTAAAATGCTAATGACTCCTTCAAGAGTTTTCACACTCTTGATTTCACTCGCTGTAGTTTACATCTGTAGTCATGGCTCAGGCGCTTTCCCTGCATCATCAAGTTCAGAATGTGGACTATGAAGTAACAGATCTAAGTGAAAAAATATTTGTGTTTGGTTTGTTTTGTTTTTTTTTAATAAAACAATCCAACAACAATTTTGAGTGGGATTCTACTGTCAAACTCAGATATTCTGTGCCAGCAACAGTGATAGCAGTGTAGCCATGGTCATCTTAACCTTTGCTGTTGCTTTGCTTCACAAACTATTAACTTTAAAATTATGTAGAGACTTTCACATAAGGTACTTCTATCCATGTGTTATGCATGTTATTTTCAGTCTTGAAAGTCAATGAGTATCTTTGTAGCTTTTCAGCACACAAGGATCATCTATAATCCGTTAATTATTACAGTCTAACAGCAGGACATAACTGGGGAGCTGTCTTAGGGATGTTACTTATAAATTCCACAGGTATTTTAATTGTGACCCTACCTATACTTGAATAGCTTATTACCATTTTGCATCTTAGGGAGCACTTTTGAGCTAATTCCTTCATTTATTGTTAGCATATATTATCTGTAAAAGAATCAAGAAAAGTCTAAAATCTAAGGTTTTCTCAACTTTCTTGCTTAACAAGCTTTATTTGCTTAGGTTTTGAGTTTGTTTTTGTTGTTTTTTGTTGTTGTTACTGTTGGGGTGGAATTAACTCCATTCTCACATCAAAAGAAAAGCTTCAGCAAAAAGTTTTAGCACAGACCAATTAAAGTAAAAAACTTTTCTTCCTCTGTTTGTCCTGTTCAGCCCCCTTCTTAGTTTCACAGTTGCTTAATTTAATTAAGAGGAACAAGGATTGTCAAGAAGATATGTGCAACAAGGTATTAGCACCCATGATTCAGTCTCTCTCATGCTGATGGAAGCGATTATGGTTTCAAAAACAGAATTAGCGCTGCTGAATGCTCCTCGGACACAATCAGCTACTCGGCAGCACTGGGAATTTAAAGAACGATCCTGTGAAAATAGATGTTGACAAGACCTCAGATCCTGTTCTCTATCAGCGCCCTGAGATACTGTAAGCAGTGGTGTGTGGGAACTCAAACACAAACCAAGAGTTAGGATTTTCTCGGCTTTTAAGTCAAAATAGAAGGAGTGTTTGCCCAAGAAAAGGAGAGGCCCTGGAAGGAAGCAGACATGGTATACATTCAAGAAAGACATGTATGAACAGAAGACGCTGGGCAAACTTTGCAGGAGGAAGCAAAGTTCATGGAAACATTTCTCCAGTTGCTGCTGACAAGCACAGCAGCAGATTTACGGGGGCTAAAAGGGTATTAGGACCTCCACTGAACCCAGACCACCTCTCTGTATGGTCTCCTGATGCAGTCCAGCACTTATACAGCCCTCTCATGTGTCCAGCAGTCTCACTGTGTGTCCAGGTTAAAAATCACAGTCAGTACAGGATCCACAACAACAAACAAGTTCTGGTCTTCATATACAGATTACTTCCAAGGGATTTCACCAATGTTAGAGCCCTTGGCTTTGGTCTTGTACCCACAAACTGGGGCATGCTTTTTCTTTGAAACATTGTAGGTACAAAAGCACTTTCTCTTTTTACCCACATAGCATTTTGTAGTGAGTTTTTCTTCTTTTTCTCCCCCCTTCTTGCATACCTGGGTCACACATAAGGAGACTGCTACAGTGTGTGGCTGCAGTGATGCAATACTATTTGTTAATAAAGGCACTGAATCTCTAGTACAAAGTGGTGAACTGAAAGTCTTCAGTGCAATGCTGAAAGTTGCAGAATGGACTGGAATATGTTAGGAAGTTTTAAAAGGCATTAATCCTGAGGGACACTCTCAGGCAGAAACAATCCAGCCTTCTGTGAATCAGAGTGGAACGATTGCAGTAGTGCAGGGGGTGGAAGGCGATCATCAGAGGTTATATGTGAAGTGTTTCACTAGAAACCACTCAGATTCTCAAAGACAAAAACAAAGCCAAAATGAGATGAGCAAGTTCTGAGAAAAAAAAGCATTGTTCAAGTCTTTGTGTTGCTTTTAAGTCTGTGAGAACTTACTAAACCATTCACAAATAGGAAATTATTCAGTTCAGTTTTAGAAAAATATGAGTGCCCCTATTAAACCAAACATCTCGAGACACTCCACAAATACATACAGGCCTTGCCCTCCAAACTAAGGTCTCAGTCCTAATACAACAGCAGTCCCACTACATATAGAGGAGAGAGGCTGAGCACAAAAAATATGTAAGACTTAGTAAAACTGAGGCCTCTGAGTTCATCAAAAAAACAGCTAACAAAGATGGATGGATGGATAAAAAAATGAACGAGGCAATGGGAATGTGCAGGTATGAATGGATACCTGGTTGCATCATACATGATACAGTATAAATACATCTATGCACACTCTAAAAAAATGTGTAAATCCCCTCATATCCTTTCTCCATTTGCATCCCACATGCTTCTGCTGAACCACTCAGGACTGAGTAAAAGAGTCCACTGTTCACCAGCAACCAGGGAACCAGGCTGAGCCTGGAAAAAGCCACATTTCACTTATCTTTCCTCCCCTCCTCGCACCCAGATGCTTTGCAAAACAAACAAACTACATATCTACATATCATAGTCAAAGCTACATATCAGACTACATTCACTGAAAGCCTCACTGTCTGGAGCTGTAAGATTCAGCAAACCTTGGCTGGGCTATCCTTTAGCCTGCTGCTTGATTTATGTTTTCAGATGGAAATTATATGAAGCTCTTAGTTATGCCTGGTTTTCTGCCAAGATCAGTTTGACCTAAACTAGGCTTTATAGAAACTTAAAGCACAAGGTGAAATGTCACACAATCTACAGTAAAACCTAGCTCTTTTTTTTTTTTTGAAAGAAAGTGTATCATTTCTTGGGCCAAACTTTGGAGTTTTTACTTATTCCAAACCTTCTCTGTGGGTGCTGTTAAAGGAGTAGCCGGAAGGCCCAAATTGGCTTTCCTGTCTTGTCTTCTTTCACAGCATATTGGTTGAGTCTGATACCAAGGCAACAAAGAATGAATGTTGAATTGGGACTGAAAGTTGTCTGTTTTCAATAACGAGCATTATCTCCAGAGGAAAGGGTCCAACTTTCTACACGTGTAGAAGGCTGGCAAGTTTCAACAAAACACATGCAGAGGCAAAGAAATCATTGTGAGCTCCATGAATCTGAAAAAACAAAAAAAACCCAACCTAGTCGATGAGAAGCTGAGAATGAAAATATTCACTTATCGTGGTTTTAAAAAAATTAATAATTAAATAAAGGAAGACATATTTAGATCAGCTTCCATCTCCTTTAGTCGATTAAAAGGAGCACGCAATTAGGGGCAGCAGCCGTTGCGCCTAATTACTGTAATTTGTAGGAAGGGAAGTGCCACCTAGTGGCTTCCTCTGCAGGAGCGCAGCCCGACCGAGGGAGCCGGGCAGGGCTCCCCGTAAATTTGCTAAACGCTCCAGACTAATTCACGTTATTAATTCTTTATCAAGTGCCAGTGGGAATCATGGCACCAGGCAAACATAGGGGGCCTCCTAGTCTAATTTAGATGGGACAATAGGGCCCAGAGACCCAAGATGGATATCCCTAGTGCAGATGCATTCCTTTTAATTCTGTTTGGTTTACCAAATAGGAATTCCTCTAGGAAACCTCAACAAAGAAGTGGATTAATGAGAACCCTAGCAGAGAGTGTTTGCTGTATAAGCAATTCCAAGCCTAAGTAAAGCAAGGGGCAAAGTCTGATCAGCGTTCAGTACCAAACTCAAATAAATTCAGACAGAAGTGGGTGAAAAATGCACCAGATGCAGGTCAGCAAGAAATGTTAACAGCTCTTCAAACACTAGCCTGCCTATTTTCATTAAAAAGCAAATAGAGAGCAAAAGAAATATTTATTTTTTTTTCCCTGCCTTTTGTTGTTCTGTGGAGTTTGCTTTGATACTCAATCTCCTTCAAGTTATACTGTCCCCTGATTTCTGCTCCTCAACCATTTTTACTCCTGCCCGGCTGTAAGAAAAACAGACAGCTCCTGCCATCAGGCTGTGTTATCCAGTGCTCTCATCTTGCTGCTGTTAGGTTCATTTTCTGTCTCTGCTGCCCCAAGAACTCCTCTAATTTCCTTACAGGGAATTTCCCTTATGTAGCTTAGATGCTTCAACGCTGAGATGCTTAGAGCTGCTTCCCTGGAGTGTGTTGGGGGATACTCTTGAACTGAGCTGAGCCTGCAATGATAAAGACTTGTTTAATGCAAGAGAGGGAGGTTGCTGTGCTTCAAGTGTTTGTTGCAACAGCTAGGTTATAGTTGGCATGCAGCAGCTACATCCAAAAGACCAGCCAGCTTTTGCTTCACTATGAATTATTGCTTCCATGCTGTGGGATTTCCTCTAACTTACACAGCCAGTAATACTTCGCTCTCCTGATAGGCCCTACACACTTTGGGACTGTGGAAGAGTTGATGGTAACTAGCCAGAAGGCAGACTGTAAGAAGAAAACTTTCTGAAAGTTATCATCTCTCCTACTGCCCCAAGACCAGTGTGACCCAGGGTTGGCAGACACCATCTTCAAACTATTGGCCATTGATCCACTGAACACAAGAGTAAATATACACTCAAAAAAAGTATGATCTCTTGAGACCTTGGTAGTAGACAAGACACAAAACTTGTGAAACTGCATATGCTACTGGGTAGTATTACTATTGGTTTCAGTAGAAACAGAGCTTTGCTTATCTCTCATGAACCTGAAGCAAGCAAATGGAAAAAAAAAAAAAAAGGGGGGAGGGGGTAAGGGGATTAAACAGCTACTTCTTAAGTGGCTTTTCTTGGAGTACTCTGTGTAATAGTGCAGCTGAAGACAAAGATAACAAAAAGAAATACATCCCCTCCCAATCTGTGAAGACCCAAGCCACTGTATCATCCTTTTGAATAAAATACCAGGCAGGTGAGGTTTTCTATATTTATCGTATCACAGTCTCTCTCATTTCTGGGCTCACAGGAACATCACTTGTGGCAAGACAAGAGGGAAGGATGAGCAGTAATTACAAAACGTCTGTATGGCAGCATAGTCTGGAGAGTCTCGGGGTAGCTCATGCTCCCAGCATGAGAGCTCCTTATCTGTTTCAGAGCACATCACCAACTCCATTTGCAAACTTACCACCCAGAAAAGATAGCACAAGCTGCTATCTAAGCACTCAACTGCTGGGGCTATTGTGCTGAAGGCATGTGCTCAGCCAGGTGTCCTGTTCAAAATAGAAAAGATGACCCCTCTGTTGCCCTTCTGCATCTTGCTAACAGCAATGGTAGGTCCACTGGCATTAGTACAGAAAAGTCTCACAAAGTTTATGATACTTTTGTCTGATTTTATTGGGCATTTTATAGCTCTTCTAGCCAATGTTAAGAACACTCATTCTCCCTCATCCTGCTAGACCCCACACACCATGACAGAGGAAAGTTTTCTCTGAGAATCTGGATATCAGAAACACTTGCTTTTATCCTTTTCTCTGTAGCTGGAGGATAATAATGGCATGTGTCTCCAAGAGACAGCCCCTTCAAAGGAAGTAGCAAAAGTTGCAGAATTATCCGTGGTTATAACTGAGCACTGCTGATACTTGTTCATAATTCAGATCAGGTAATGGTATTGATTGAATGTGGAGCTTGAGACTTCTTGAGCAGAGTGTCCTGATTTGGTCTGCAGAGACATTTTAAGTTTTCAGATTTTAGCCATCATTCAGTGCTCATCTGGCCAGACATCTTCATTGATGTACGTGCTTGCTGCTATGTTGGACTATGGTGTTAGTGCTCACAGTGTATCCTTGATTGGATTCTCACTTACTGACCATTCCAGTCTTCCCAAAACACTAAGTCCAACTTCGTCTCAAACAATGAGACTGCTTTACAAATCACAGGGCTTTTTTCACCTTTGATTATTTTTATTTGCACATTTGGTCTTCAGGGTAAATTTGCATCTTCTTTCAAAACTTTTCTCTGCTACCACCATGAATCATGTTTTTTGTTAAATGCAAACAAGCTTCTTGAATATGATATTTGCTGCTTTGAGGCCTTAAAAAAATAAAAAAGGCATTAAAAATCACAGGACATCCAACAAAGCAGGGTAGTTTTCATCAGAGAGGGACTACTCCATTAGTGTAAGGCTTGTAGGCTGTGCTGACAGGTTAGCAGTGGTGGGACCAACAGCAGGCAGACAAGAGAAGCCATCACAGCTGCTGGCAGCACCCAAAGCCATGTGCAGCCCTGTCTTCTCCTCAGCAGCAAAAGGAGATGGTTCTCTGGTGAGAGGACCGAATCATTCTTTCTGGTTTTGTACCCATCCTTTCTCCACTGAGGTAAAAAGGATCACTTCCTACATAGGAAGCATTAAGATTTTGTGGAAATGTTTTTAACTACCTCAAGAATCTTCTCAATTGTGCAAGACATGTTTGCATATCCCTTTGACCTTTGTATTGATTTATTTATTTTAAATTAAGTTATGACATATATTAACCTGGCCAAGTTTGAGAGACAGACAGAAGATGTGGGATGCCAGAAATAGGCCTGGCGCAGCTCTTTCAACCTGCTGATGCATGTCTTGTAGATGTGGATCTTTTCATTTTTCCTCGTCTGCTAACAGTTACCAAAATTTCCACCTTTTTTATTTTGATCTGCACAAAGGAGTCCCCAGGAAAGAAAACCAGAGATTTTCCTCCAGGATAAAGATAAAACCTTCAGTCTCCTTTTCATCATTTTTAAGGTTTTCTTGTTCTATTTAATTTCTTTGCTCCCCTTTAAATTCGGG
The DNA here is from genome assembly GCA_013401255.1 of Urocolius indicus. NCBI lineage: Eukaryota > Metazoa > Chordata > Aves > Coliiformes > Coliidae > Urocolius > Urocolius indicus. The sequence goes on along the minus strand of WBNH01002352.1, from coordinate 92,902 downwards.
AGAAGAAACTACAGAGTGATACTTGTAGAGTCAGCAGGATCTTTCTAGTGACTTTGCTGGGTTTTGGATTAATCACATTGCGAATATTTGCTATTGATTTAGCAAAGGTTGAGAAGACCCAGGAAAAAGAGATTAGTTAAGAAAATCTCTCTTAATCCATTTCAAGACTTTGCCTTGTCAATATGGAACCAGACTCAGAGAGTTTATTCTTTGCACAATGGTGGTACCTTTTATCATAAAAAGAAAAAAGATACATACATCAAAAAAAGAAGAGAAGTTATGAGAGGCTCATTTCATTTGGTAACAGTAAGTGAACAAAACCACATTTGATTATTCAGGGTTACTTCTGCACTGAAGCTTATGATGCAGCCACAGTTATCAAAACAAAAATACTGTGTGTCCAGGATGGGGTTTATCAGAGGAAGCACAGGATAGTGTGCATTAGCACAACACTTGACTATGGCTCAGGCCACCCTGTGCTGATAAGTTTTTTGGTTTCTTTCTTGCCTTGTCCTATGTTTGGTCCTTATAGGGATCAGCACTGAGAAAGATCTCAGTAGTGATCTGCTCACCCTAACAACTCCTCCCCAAAATGACAACACAAGTTTTCTTTGAAGAGAGTCAGATCTGGCTGTGTAAAGTAGTCTGCTTTTTGAGCCTGACTTGAAGACAGAGCCTGATACTTCATCGGAAGCAAACACAACCAGCTTTCTGACGTAGATTTTGATGAAACTAGCTGTGAGAGCACAAGTTGAAACATCACAGCCTGGCCATTTGTCCTTGGAGTCAGGGCAGAAACACTGAGGCAGAACAGAAGACAGCATCACAAAGCAGGATTAAAACATAACATTGTCTTTGCCATCATCAAGCACTGCTGAAAGCCTTCACATCCTGAATCTCCTCCCGATAAACTCTCTTCTTGAAGACAACTATCTTACTGTAGATAATGTCATATCTGGGTCATTACATTTAATGTAGAAATAATACCTAACCATCAATTGTGGTTTGCTCTGTTACCAAATGAAATGCTCTACCCATAGCTTTTCATCTCTAAGTGCTCTCTCCTCCATTGCAGAAATATGGAGTAAAATTAGATGGAGAAAAGTTTTGCCACAAAAGAAACATTGACAAAAGCCATCAGGTGTTTGACTGGATAAAGTGGTTGGATATACTAAGGTTATTGCTGGTGTTAAGGTTGACTCCTTTGTAGAGTTTTAATTTGTCTCTGACAATATATTTGACTTGAAGGGTAGGGAGAGGAAGGATTGGGGAAACCCTTTCTTAAACACATTATCTGAGAATTTGCAAAATCTATTGTTTTGAAAGACTTTGTGGTTTCTCAAAACACATTGGATTTTAGATAACTGAATCACAGTAGAATCAGGAAGCAGCCTGTTTCTGTGCCTTTAAAAGGCAAATGGGACCCATCAACTTATTTTCAGCACAGCTGGCATGGCACTGCACAGCATGGAGATCTGCAGCAAATAGATGGGAATGGGATGTTAAACCTTCAGAGCTAGTGGCCAAGTGGAATAAGTTTGCAAGGATCTTTGATTTGCCTGAACTGTCCTTAATACTGCTGGCATCTAAATTACTTGACTTATTTCCTTGTCTTTTATGTAAGACTTTTCACACACAGGAGCTCATGAGAACAAAAACCATAGGAAAAGACAGAAAAGGTGATGAAAGAGTCACAAAAGACGGCTTGAGAGAACCTATGCCAGACAAATTACTTTTTCCTTGACAGACTGTATTTCAGATTCACAATATTCTCTCGAGTGATGGGAAGATTTTTCTTTTTGTCTTTTTTTTTTCCCCCTCACAGATGTTCAGTTTTATATTTTCACATTGGCTGTAGCCGTGGTTTAATTAATTTCAGATATTTCAAAACAATGATTTTTCATAAAGAACCATTTAAGATATGTGTTTCACATTTAAGATGACAATCATTGTTGAGTCAGTAACATAAAACCTGTGCTTAAAAAGTGTGTAATGAAAATAGTATTTTTCATCATCTCAGAACTAAGATGCAGCAAGCAGGATTTTTTTTTTTTCTCCAATGATATTGCTTTAGGATTGAGACAAAGCCTAAACATTTTTCCTTTGTTGGGTTTTCTCACACAAATCTGAACATCTGAAAACAATGATTTGTCATGGGAGACATTTGGCAGCCCAAGCAAAGGTTTACTGTTTCTACTTTGCCTAAAATATTTACAAGGAAAAATATCTAACATTCACAGTAAGTCAGACAATGTTTCAGGCCTCTGACATAACTCATTAAGGAAGTCTGCGAGGTCTCTTGGAGAGGAGAAAAGGAGATCTCATTTCTGGATGTTTCTTGGTTCATTGCAGAAACCTTAGCTATGGAGGAAGAAGGGAAGGGTTAAACAAAGTGGGATGCAGACGTCTGGTTTTCTACCCTGACCACCTTTCCAGCTCTCTCAATCTTTCTTTCCATTCCTTAAACACTAAGGGTCTCCAGCATAAACCACCCTCCTTCCGCTGGGGTTTTCTCTCCATCCTGGGGCTGGGATGCTCAGGAGGAATTCCCCATCCCTCCCACAACTGCCCCACGTTTCTGGCGGGCGGCAGGAGCACATCCCGCAGAGAGAATGGAGGGTCTCTGCCACCACCTTCACTGCTTTCGCCTATGCCTTTCTCTCACCAGCCCGAAAGTCTCCCCCTTGTCCAGAAATCTCCATCCCACGGCGGACGCAAACGACTCCCTAACGCTTAAAGGAGAAACGGGGGAAGGAGGGGCGGGTGTGGAGGGGGAACACACGGCTTCTCGTCTGCCTCCTCTCTTTGTCGCTTCACTCGGTTTCCCCCCCTCACCGCCGGAAAGGTTAGGGGAGGCGGGGGGGCGGCCCCAAGCTGCCCCCGCCAGCCCCGGGGCCGGGAGGCTCCGCGGGGGCGCCGGGAGCTTCGCGCTGGGGGAGCGCGGGGCCGGCGGCGGGAGGAGGAGGGAAGGGATAGAAAGGAGGAGCGAGGGGCGGGGAGGAATGTCGGGGAAGGCGGTGGTTTCCGCATCTTACGCTTTCTTCCTAGCTCACTGGATGAACGGCTTGATCGTCCGGATCAGGGCTCCGGCATTCGCTGGGTGGGAGAAGAACGAGGAGTGTGGGGAAGATCTTCTCTGCCTGGTTGTGGGGAGAAAAAAAAAAAAAAACAACCAAAAAAAACCAAAGAAAAAGGATGCAAGCAAATAGACCTGAGCCTGGGTTAGCCCCGGGGTTTCACTCATCTTTGCTTCTTGGTGATGCTTCCCGTCTCCCCATTTTCTGGTGATACCTAGGGTCCTCCTATCCCCAGGAGAGCTCTTCAGCTGGATCCCTGGCACAGCGGATGCTCCAGTATACACAGGCAGTGGTCAACTTCCCCTCTTGGGGTTGTTCCACTTGCTCTCAGGGCAACTATGCTAGCAGGAAGATGCTCATCGCCCAGCTCCACAGGAGAGTTTATAGATCCACACTGTAGGGACAGCAGAGTCACTAACTCACCTTCTTTTGCCAGGAGCAATTGTTCTGTCTCCAGTGTTTCAGAGTCAAGAGATGATGGAAAAACAAGACCAGGGCTGCAGAGGTGGCTTCTGCATTGTTAAAGATCAGCCCTCCTGCCTGAAGCCAAGGCAGGGAGCAGAGTAAAAACAGAAGGAGGCTAGAGGAGACACCTGGGCTACCATCAGTTTGACTGTGAATCCTGATAATTTCTGAGTTCCCTGTTTGTCCTGGAGTGTGGCCTGGAGAAGAGGAAATACCCGATGCCACAGGGTACATGCTTCCTTCCTTTCCTGAGGCCTAGGATGGTGGCAGAAGTCTCACTGCTTCATCCAGAAAAGGATACGGGCCATTGGGACTGGTGTAAAGGAAGGGATTTGTCCAGAGAGACCTTATGGGTGTGTCCTCAAAGAGTTTCATCTGCAGCCTGAAATAGAGCTGAGACTGTATGGGGAGAAGGAACGGTGCCTTAACCTTGCACCTTGCACGACTCCCTTCTGTCTGAGAGGGCAGAAGATGCTTGTCTGAACTGATGTCCGAGAAATTCAGTGTGTTTTGTTTTGGTCACACCATTGTGCAGGGGATGTGTGCACAGCTCAGCAGTGAAGGTTGCCATCTACACGTGTGAGGCTAGCAAGGAGCAGAGTTCACTCTGACAGTCCCCTTCCCACGACTTATTATTATGAACTACATTGTCTTTGTGTGAATTTGCATCAAAAAGACTAAAAAATATCCTCTTTATAGTGCCTGTTTGAATGCACATAGCTGTGTTTCTGTCAACTGTTTCACTGCACTAGGTTAAGGCATGAGAAACTTGCAACCCAGCATAGAGCAGGTCCAGTCTGAGACAGGGCATGGCCCAGGAGGGACTGGTGCTCTGTAGGGACTAACCCCTGCAAGCGTAACTGTGGGGCTTGGTGTCAGGAGGCAGCAGTGGGAGGGAAGCTGCTGCACCTTGTCTATGTTCACATGGGAGAAGGGGATCAGCCTCGCTTCAACACTCTTGCTAAGCAAATAAGCAGTTGTGGATTTACCCTATTTAAGGAAAAACCAACAAGCTCTGCGGAAGTGAGATAAGGTTTTCACCCGGCAGTCCAGCTCCACTCACACAGGCCACAGATCACTCCAACCTGATCTGGCTTAAGCCATCAGGTTTCACTCTTCCCCTGTCTGACTGTCATCTCTTTTACCTCCCACTCCTCCAACTCGGCACCTAGGGCTGTCTTTGGAAATGAGGCTATGAGTTTGTCTCAAACCAGCTGTGAGCATAACTCTGGGGACCGAGTAGCTGGAACAATAACAAGAAGAAGCACTGAAAGAAAACTCATCCTGTCCCTCCCTTGTAGTTATACCTGAGGCTGCCAAAAACGTGCCCATAGCAGTGTGATTAGATACAACTATTTCTCCAGGGGTTTTTCTTCTCTGACTCTGGATTTAGATCTTCCTGAAGGAAAGAGGATTGTGGCACAGGCTACTCTGAGAGGAAACACCTCAGAGGGACTGCTCTTGCCAGTATTTTATGCCTGGTGAAGGGTTCCTTAAGCATCCACCACACTCCAAGATCCATACATTTGGGGAACTTATTACTTGCTGCTCAAGCACAGGAGGCCCTTTATGAAAAGGTGAAAGGTGAAAATCCTTTGTAAAAGGGTGGTTTAGACTTCTGCTTATGACTTCATCTCTGAGAAGTTTGGACAGCAAACGCAGAGTCTAATCTTGAAGGGAAAAAAACGGGGGGGAGGGGGAAAGAAAAGCGTCTGGAGATGCGTAAAACTAGGGTGGAGAGGCTTGGCTCAGGAGGCTGCCGATGTGAGACTGCCTGTGAATTGGCACCGTCAGGGGAAGTTTGGAACAAGCACCAATATATTCTTTCATTGCAACCTCCGCTGAGATTGGGGATGCAAAAGGGAAAAAGAGATTTCGGTGCCAGTCACTTTCCCCGTTTCAAGAGGCATCGGGAGCCAGGATGGAGGAGGTCTCTCCATTCTCTTCCCGCTTAATTGTTTAATTGGGGAACAATGCGCCTTTAGCACCCGCCTGTCCCTCTCCCGAGGGCCGATGCCGGGCTAGTGGAGGGACCCGTCCCGTCTCCTGAACTGCGGTCCCCGGGGCTTTGGGTGTCTGTGCCCGGGCTGAGGTCTGCGGGGTCTCCCGGAGGGGGTGGCGGGGGGACACGCGAGGGTCGATCACGCCGCGCAGACAGGCGCTGGGGGCTCTCCTGCGCCCAGCAGCTGCGGGAGCTTTGCAAATTGCAAGAAGGCTCTTGCAGAGCTGGTTGAACCCTCCTCTCCCCGAGCCAGCGCCCCTCCTCTGCAGCGCTGACGGTAGAAGGATATAATAATGATGGGTGGCTGAGGCACGCATTTGAACTTGCAGGCGAGCTGCCTTTGCCCACAACTCAGTTCAGGCTCCGCAGCTCGGAGTCAGGTGCTCGACGGCGGGGAGGGAGGGGAGACCCGAGCCCTGGCAGAAGGGAAGACCCCGGAGTCACAGTCTCCTTCCAGCACAAGCGAGGGGATTTACTCTTTTCATGCGGCCAACTGGGACCTCTGGACTAGCCTAGCCACCAAGCTGCGATTTTTTGCAATCTCTGCAATACGCTACCTTTTAAGGTAACTATAACTCTTTTAATGCGGGTTAGGGTTTGGGGGATTTTTTTTTTTTTTTTTTTGGTTTGGGGTGGTTTTTTTTTTNTTTTTTTTTTTTTTTTTTTTTTTTCTTTAGATATGATTGCCAGCAAACACCTAGTGTAAGATTTAAACCGATTGTTTTACTGCTGGTACCTGTAAGGACAAAGAGTTGACTGGAAACCTTAAGAGGGGGAGAATAGCGATGACTGGTGAATTTAAACAACCTAGAGTAAGTTCAACGACATGCAGGAGGAAAGGAGAAGGGATGCTCGGAAACCCACAAAAATCCTCTGGTGCAAGGAGGAGAACAAAGAAAACTAACAAATAAAATACTTTTGGGTGGGAGTCCTGAACGAAGTCTTTGGTGCTGGTTGTTTGAATGGCCGGGAAGGTAGAGCCGCACCTTGGTGTGCGATGGGGCTCGGGGCGGGAAGAAAGGAAGCTGTTTCCTACGGGTGTTAAATACACAAAGCGCCCGTGTAGCAGGAGCGACAAGAATGGACCTTTCCTCCGGCCACCAGGTTTNTTTTTCTTTTCCCCCCTCCTTCCCCTGATGTTCCTGGAAAGCTGCTCAGCGGGCAGAGCAGGGTTTGAGGTGCTCAAGCAGCATCTCTCAGGAGGGGACGGGGAGCAGGCGTCCTCGGAACCACATTTTCATTGCTGAAAGGCAGGCGGTGGGTGAGGAGGAAGAGGATCACAAGGTCAGTGGAGCAAAACGCCCTCTTTTACACCCACGGCTAGCTCCTCGGGGCACGGGCACTGCCTTCCCCCTCCACTCCTCGGGATTTCGCCTTTGTTTTACACAGAAAAAGTGAGAGCATCGTGGAAGGAATTAAGGCAGTTTCGACGGCGGGAAAAAGCGGGTGGGTGTGTGTGTCGGGGATGGCATCGGCGGAGAGTCGGGATCTCCGCGGCAGGGGATGGGACCCCGCGGGCAGACTCCATCCGGCCCCTGGGCACCGTCCCCACACAAAGGGGCGAGGGGGGCGGGAGAGGGCCAGGGACAGCCCTCATTGTCCCACTTGTCACGTCCTACCCGGCCACCCCCCTCTCCCTGTGGGCACTGGCTTTCGGGATTAAATCCCAATGGTCCTTTCTTTCTTTCTTTCTTTTTTGTTTTCCCCTTAAAAAAAGAAACAGAAAAAAAAAAAAGGAGTGTTGAACCGTGTTGCAGAAGCCCATCCCAGGATGGCAGAGAGTAAGCGCTGGGTGGTTGTGGTTTGGTTTTTTTTTGTTTTTTTTTCCTTAAAAAGGCTGAGCGAAAGGGGAAGTTTCCTTCCCAAAAGAGAGTGAGTAAGAGTTGGCGGAGCGAGGGGCGCGCAGCTCCCGGCGGGGAGGAGCGAACCCGGCCGCCCCCGATACGCGCTGCCGGGAGGGGAGGGGAGGGGAGGGGGGAGACGGAGCCGCGCCNGAGGGAGAGGCGGGCCGGGGCCGGGAGGGTCCCGCCTCGGGCGAGCGCAGCCCCGGCCGCTCTCGAGGAACGACCCGGGCGCGGTGGCACCGCGGCGCCCCCTGGCGGCGCGCGGCGGGGCCGTCGTCTCCGTAAGCTGCCGGTCTCCCGCCAGAGGGCCGCGGGTCCCCTCGGCGTCCGCGCGCGGGGGGCACGTAAAGTCATCGCCGTAATAAAAACAGTCGCTCAACGATTGTCGCCGCGGCGTTTCGGGACGTTCCTTTGATCAGGCTCCCCGGACCGACGCGGCAGATGGACACCGTCGATGGCGTTTGGAGGGGCGGGAGCGGCAGACTTCCCGCCGGTGGCCGCGCCCTCCGAGACCCCCGGCCTGAGGCTGTGAGGCGGTGTGGGGCGATCAGAGCTGAGCGCCTGGTGCTAACGCGGAACTGGAACGAGCCTGCCGAGATGCGCTGACGTGAGCGGTGTGCAGCTGACGTGCTGAGCCCCGCGACGGTGGCAAGACATCGCGCCCGTGGGCACCACGAGCTGTATCTCTGCATCCTTTTCCTATTGCTGCTCCTCAGACCTGCCTCTCGCTTCTTTTTACTGGGATGGTGGTCTGGGTGCTGAGGAGTGATGAGGCAGAAGAGGTCCAGAGCTGTTCTGGAAAGCAGGCTGGCAAGCAAGGAGGCAGAGCCCACATCCAGGATGATGCTGGAAGGAGCACAGGAGTGTGCCTGGCTCTGCAGGCACATGAGTTCTGGGACTTTGCTCCACTTGCTGCCTCCAATGATTTTTTTCCTCTGTGTCTCTGCAAGGCTGTCTGACAGCACAGAGCCACTTCTGGCATCAATTAGTGCAGGCCTGGGAGGGATGTCCTCAGGCAGCAGCTTCTCAGCAGTTGCCAAAGCAAGAAGCGCCAGAACAGGCTGTGCTCTGGTCACTGTTCGTGTCTGCGCCCCTGCCTGTGCTTGGGGCCGGAGGCAGGGCTGCTTGCCTGTTGAGGCTTCAACACCAGAAGAGGTTCCCCTGCGGCAGATGGTGCTGGAAGTGGTAAGGAAGGTGATACAGATGCCCCAGGGAGCTTCTCAGAGGCTTTAGGGGGACCTTTGCAAGTGATAATGGGCTAAGCAGATGCCACTGATGAATGGGATGCAGGTTGAGTCCACCATGTGGTGACTCACTGGTCTAATTAATCACACGACAGAGATGTGGTGAAACTGGTGAAGTTAATTAGGCATCCCTTAAGGTGAGATTGATACATGTCAGCAATTAACAATCAGATGGAAAAAAAAAAGGATCGAAGGACTGCAAAAGCAAAAGAAAGTGCAGACTGTATGCATTTGAGAAGATATGGCAGCTGTCACGATTTCAGGCAGAGCTCAGAAGGTAGAAAGAGGTGTGTCACATCTGAGACTGATCATTTCTAGCTTGTCGAAGTTTCACTGGGAAGCTCTGTAATTTACTGTTTTAACCATTAGTAGGAGCAACAACCTTTAGTGCCAGTTCCCCCCTCCCCTTAAAAAAAAAAAAAAAAAAAAGTGAAATTGACTATGGAGGGAGGGCCAATGGGCAGAGGCTGCTTTTTATGTGTTTAAGTAATGTGTCCAGCTTTCACAATACAGCTGTACAGCATGTGCTAAATCTTGATGTGACCTGAGAAGCCACAGCTTTTAAAGACAAGTAACCTCCGTGAAAGCAGCTAATTTCTCATTGTCTGAACTTTAGAGAATCTGGGAATAGTTTTTGGATGGTAGATTTTAGTCAATTTCACACCAGGACTATTCAGTGTCTTTCTTAACCTGGAGTTTAAAACAGAAAGAATGACACGATGTTTTCCCATCTGGTTAAATTAAAATAGCATTGGTGTGAGATCAAGCTTACATTGTAAACGAAATATGAGCTGGAATCTGATCGGAACTCACTGCTTCTACGAGTTTTTGCTGTGGTAAGGAAAGATAGGTGTGCCTGCAAAAAGAGGAGCCCCACACTCTTCCCACAGAGAGAATCTCTGCTGGTACTTTTTAAATATGTGAACATTGTCAAGGACTTGGCATCTTTTGGTTAAAAGTTGCTGTACTTAGGGTTGCATTCAGTTTAAAAATGTAGTGCAAATTGTTACTGTAGATTGGTTTGCCTATAGTCGCTCCTAGGAATCAGCCCAATTAGAAACTAGCCATCAGGCAACCTAACTTTGGCCACATTGAGACAGACACTTTTGTAACAGAAGGTATTATGGTTTTATCTTATTTCAGGTGTAGTGACGCCAAGGAAAAAAAAAAAAACAACTCCCAAAGTTCATGGAAAAAGGGATGGTTAGAAAATTTTCATCTAATTGCAGTGGACTAAATGAGAAATACAAACCAGCTTTACAGCTGGAATTTTGTTCAGGAGGCTATAAGAGAGCTCAGTCATCCACACACTACCAGCAAAAAGGGAGCAGTAACACATCTGATAGCAGTGGCCTGGAAATGTGGGTGGCACTGAACAGGAACTGGGATGCTACGTGTAAGCAGCAGGCTCTGCCTTGTCTACGGGTCCTGAAGAATATTGCTGGTACTGGGTCTGCCGAGGTCTGCTTTCTTCTAAACTAGGCTGCCTGGGAGAGGCTGAGCGAGGTACTGCCATTGAGATTGGCATACTGTCCTTTGGAGGGGTCACAGGTGTAATTGCACAGTTAGTTCTGGCAGCTGTAGTGGAGCAGCACTCAATAACCCAGGAGTGATTATGAGAGCCCACCAAGGACTCAGGTGTGAAAAGTCTTGTGCATGGAGGGTTGCATGGGAACCATGCCTAAAACTTTTCTATTGCTTGAATAAGCATCTTTGAGTAGAGGAAATTGAGTAAAAGGTTGAGAGATGATTTTCTGAGAGGCAGGCAGGGAATTTTGGTATGTGTCTCATGTTAAGCTCTATGCTCAAACAGTGCAGTTTTTCTGAGCTAATTGAACCTTTGGTACAGCAGGTGTAGTTCCTGCACTACTCAATAAAGACCAAGTAGCCATCACAGTCACAAATGCTCTCCTCTGTACCCATGGCTGAGTTAAGCAGTCACAAGATATCTAGAAAGTTATCCTTCTGTAGTTGGCTTTCTGTTGCCATGTTTCAGTGTGGGTGCATGTGTTGTGTTTAGTAATTGGAAGATGAAGATGTGTATTTCTTCTTCAATAAGATTACTCAAATTGCATTTTTAATGCAGCTGCTGACATGATGTCAGAGGATCAGTGCCTTGTGCTTGTGCAGAAAGCAAAGAAAGATGAGAAGATGAAGTCCTCTTCTCTGTACTGCAGGCTTGTTCGGAGCTCTCAGCTGGCAATAAGCGCAGCAGCAGGGTTTGTTGTCTTACCAACAAGCCAAATTTGGAAGTGGTTACATCACCTCTTGTCATGAAAGTATAGCAATAAGCTTGAGGGCAATGGGCTTCATGTTGACATGTGCCAAGCAAACAGGTACTCCTTGTAAGGGCTGGTGCAGTGGAGCAGGTGGTGGTTGCAACATGCTGCATTCCCATCTTCCAGGAAAATACAAATCCTTCATTCATTTTCTCAGTCAATTTCTTTGATTCTCTTCTTTCTGGTCTCAAAAATCAACATTGCCCTTGGGGAAGGAGGGAAATAAAGTGCATAGATAAACATGGAAAACTAAACTGGTAAACAGCTTGTTCTAGATTTTTGTTTAGCTGTTGATGTAACCATGGGAAGCATGGGAAACATGTGGACAGAACATCTCAAAAGCAAGTCTTGGAACCACTCTGCTTTCACAGGGGCCAGAGCTTTCTCAGTGTCTTGCAGGCAGGCCCAGTGTTCTCTGCTTTTGAAGGTACAGAATTCTGTTGGTCTTCTGTTTGTGCTGTCATAATAGTGCTTGTGTTACTGAAGGAACTATTCTGCAGTGTTTTTTTTTTTATTATTTTTGCTTGAGGCTTCCAGCAGTTTCAGGATATGACGGTTGCTTGAAGGGCCTTCTGATCTGTGCACATCTGTAGACTCATCATGACTTCTAATTTTTTTTTAAGTGTTGTGCAATACTGGGGATCATTTAAGCATTTATCTGAGGAAACATGTGACTGCCTCTATTTGAGAACTGGTCCATTGCATTAAAATGACTTTGATGTCTGCAGCCGTTACCTGGTGCAACCTCCTCACTCATAACTACTTTCTACAGAGAAATACTAGGGCATACATAGTATTGCAGTGCACAGTATAGATTTTTAAAGTCAGTTATTAATCACCCACTTTTGTTTTCTCAATGTACAGCTTGGCAGCTGAGTATAGGGAGAGACAAAACTTCATCTGGACAGTGCTGGGAGTGTGTGTTAGGCTTCAGAAAAGGTCTTATGGCAGATAAAGCTTAAACTGAAAGGAGTCAAAGAAGCCCCAATTCTTGTTTGGGACTCAGTCACAAAAAGTGCAAATTCCATGTAGTTATTATTGCAAAATAAGTGATATCACATTATACACTCAGCTCTGTTGAACGGCTGAAGCAGAGATGGGGCGTCTTTGGCAGAGTGCAGCCTGCTCTTTGGAAAGCAGCTGTACTCTTTCCTCCACGCCCTGGGAATAGGTTGCAGCATATGTTTCCCAGTATAACCAGCCAGCTCTGAACATCTACATATAGAGAATGAAAAGCCCTTGGGTTTTCAGCCCTTTTGAGTGGGAATTTTTAACATAATGCTGTTATGTTAGAGATTGCCTCATTGGAAAGGCTTGGTTTGAGGTATTTTACATCATTTCTGAACTGTTCAACCATTACAGGATAGATGCCAATTCACACAGACTCATGTGAAGTTTGGGCTGCAGCTGTAAGCTGTGGAGAAAAACTTTTCCTGAGCTTGAACACGTCACCAGTAGTTTTCTGAAGATGTTTCTCTGTGTTTTGCTACCATGTTCAATATAGCTTGTGAAGGTTTTTGAATGTATTAGTTACTGTTTTAACTGTAAAGCATTACATGTAAGTACTAAAGAGCTAATGTTAAAAATGCTGAAATACACGTGTGTAATACAAGTTCCACAGTTATAATACAAATGTGCATCTATGAAATCTCTGTTTCACTGTTCCTTACAGCAGTTTAACTGTTAATCTCTCTTGGACAGGAAAAAAACTATCAGTTCAGGTTACTTGGCTAAGTAAAGAACCCAAGTAGCATATTTTGACAGCAATATCAGGAAACTCAGGATTTTATGATAAAAACTTTTCAGCTCCAGTGTTTGACAAGCTATTGCTGAAAGTTATTTTTTAAGTTGGCTAGATAGTACGTGCATGTAACTATATGGAAGAGGGACTATTTATAAATGCTTTTTTTTATAGTAGTTGACGTTTATAGGACTTGTAATGCTTTTGTTAGCTTCCCTTTGAGATTTTCATGATATTTATGGACTCAACATAACTAAGAGCTGGAATAAAACCAATAATATACTACTGTGAATATGCAATATATATGATATATGTGGAGAACTTTTCAGCTATTAGGAGGTGGAGCCTGTAAAGGAAGTGAGAAGCAACCTCAAAGGAAACTGACATGTCTGAATATCACTCTGGTCTCAGTAACCTGAAACTCATGAGTCTGTATTTGACAGGGACATTTTTGTCATGATAACAAATATCTACCATAAAATATTGTTAGGAGAAATCTTAAAAGCAGGAATTAATTTGACAGGCTGCTTGCAGATGTGAAGGATCATACTGTGGAAGTTGACTCACAGTTGAAATTCATGAGAAGTTTGTCATGGGAGCCCCTTCTGACATGAACTGGGTTGTCATCTGTTGCTAAATCATAGAACAGAATCATATAATTGTTTCAGCTGGAAGAGACCTTTGAGATCACTGAGTTCTGCCTTTGTCTCAGCCCTGTCAACCACTAGACCATTTCCAAAGTGCAACATCCAACATCCTAAACACCTCCAGGGACAATGACTCCACCTCCTCCCTGGGCAGCGTGTTCCAATGCTTGAAAATCCTTTCAGTAAAGAAATTCCTCCTCATATCCAAGCCTGAACCTCCCCTGGTGCAACTTGAGGCTGTTTCCTCTTGTTCTATTTCTTGTCACTAGGGAGAACAGACCAACCTCTGCTTTGCTCTAGCGTCCTTTCAGGCAATTGTAGAGAGGGATAAGGTCTCCCCTGAGACTTCTTTTCTCCCAGTTAAACAGCCCCAGATCCCTCAGGTGTTCCTCATATGAGACATGCTCCAAATCCCTTACTAGCTTGGTAGCCTGCGTGTGTATCCCTTCCAGCACCTCAGTGTCCTTGTAGAGAGGGGCCCAAAACTGGACACAGTATTTGAGGTGCAGCCTCACCAAAGCTGAGTACAGGGGAACAATCACCTCCCTGCCCCTGCTGACAACACTCTTGTCCGGTCAGGATGCCATTGGCCGCCTTGGCCACCTGGGCACACTGCTGGCTCATGTTCAGCTGCTGTCAATCAACACTCCCAGGTTCCCTCTCTGCCTGGCAGCTTTCCAGCCCCTTCTTCCCAAGCCTGCAATGCTGCTGGGGGTTGTTGTAGCCCAGTGCAGGACCCAGCACTTGGCCTTATTGAAACTCATGGAATGAGTTTCAATTTCAATGAGGAAATGACAGGGTAATTTGTGATACAGAGATAAAACTACATAGAGGTTGAGTCTGAACTGGCAGCACAACGCTAGGAAAAAGTAATCAGATTATACTTGTTTACTGCTACCACTGCATGGTAATAAATTTAAAGCAATGAATAAAGAGGCAGAAGATTAATATTTTAAGAATTACTTACTGTTTTGCTAAACTTATTTTTTTAAGTAGATTACTTCTGATATCAATGAAAAATATTTATGTGCTGAGTTGCAACACTTGACAAGGACACAATGCAATACTAACCACTTACTTTGTTATTCTTTATTTGTAGGTCAAGATGTTGTTAAGCATAAAGAGTATCTTATGGATGTACTCTACGTTAGTTATAACTTGTATGCTACCTAAAGGTAAGTCTGTTATACACAGAACCATTTATTAAAATTCTTTTCAGTGATCTGGTCAGTAGGGTATTTCTCAGGACTTGGAAAACAACTCAGCTTCAGGAGTCTGAGTTTCTTGACTTGCCTCTGCCACTCATTTTGGTGTCAGTTACACTCATTGTGTAACTAAATTGTTTCCATGCTCTCCTTATTACCTTACTGATTTACTTAGCAAACTCTTGGTGGGTGAGCATGTTTTGACAAGGAATGCTTGTCTGATGTCTCCTGATGTTTGTAAGTGCTATTACTGTAATTCAAGTAATAATAAGAAAGTGCTGTAGGATTGCACTGTAAAAAGCCATAAATATTGCCTTCTTAAAATATTCAAGGATGCATTTATATACTTTATGCTATGCTTCTGAAATGTTGGACCTGTTGGCCAGGTATATCTTGCACCCTCATTTTCTGTAATCCACTAAAGAGCTCCTTACACTTTGAAGTGAGCACTGACGGAGGGATCTAATTTTACTGGAGGGCAGACACCTTCCATGGTACCACAAAGGGAGCAGTGAGCAGTGCCAGTGACATGAGAGCAGGAGTAGGTTCCTGGGATGGACCTAGCCAGGCTGCAAAAGTAGTGAATGAAAGGAAGAAGTCCTTGGGTTATAGGAATACTGGTTTGGCATACCTCCATGATCATGTTTGTCATGCCATGCTCCCTTTTGGGTCTACAGGTCACAGCTCCCACCCTCTCTATATTCAAAACGAAAGATGCCTCATGCAAGTTGGATATGGTGGAAACTAGTATTATTAGTTACTGCTTTTCTTGGTGATCTTTCAAAGAGCAGTCAGGGACATACCTCTGGAGTGCACAGTCTGGCTGCTAGCTCTCTGCTTTTGAGGACTGCCGTGAGCAAAGCTGGTGGCAGGCCCCTTGGCTACTGGAGTCTAGAGAAAAGATATGTCATGGCAGCAACAAGTCTTTGATTTGGGTGGAAAGTAGGGGCCTTTACTACTTCTCTTGGTGACTATATGCTACAATGAAGTATATATTTATATGTGGTTGATGTGGTTATTTGAAACTTTGAATCAAGCCTTTAGTAAGGAAAAGGTACATACAGCTGCTGCAGACTCACAAAATTCGGATAATAACTTTCCTAAGCCTCAAAGAGTAAATCAAGTAAAGTAAAAAAGTAAATCATAAACGTGTTTAGATTTATACAGTCACCACTAATCATTATTACCACCTTTGTTTTCTCTTCCACTCTTGTCTTTGTCAGTGGTCAGAAATACCTAACGTGTCTGTAGTGTTGTCATTACATTTTATGTAGCAACAAAAGTATTTTTCCTTTGAGGACAAATTGCAAATGGTCTTGCATGGCTTCTTTAGGACTTTAAATTCTCAGAAGATTTGTGTCAGGAAGGCAGCAGGGGATATGGTGTGAGCTTCTGGGGTCACTGGAGTGGCCCTCCATGAAACCTTTGCTGTTTGCTCTGCTGCATTTGAAGAGTTAATGACACAAGGTCACGGGTAAGGTTTATGCCTACTGCTGGTGTGGCATTTACTCACTGTGAACTAACTGGTGTAAGGATATTGTAGTGTACAAGCTGGACCTTGTGGTCATGGTCAATGATGGAGTTAATCTTACTCCTTTTACACAACTATTTGTTGTAAGTCCTGTAATCCAGAGGATGGTAGAAGTTCCCTAGACTGCAGTGTGATATGTTCGTTCAAAGGTTTAAGCATCAGTTTATCTGAATCATAGAGCTGTTTGGTTAGAGAAGACCTTTAAGATCATCACATATGATCACTAACCTAACCCTGCCAAGCCCACCACTAAACCACACCCTAATTTATGTCCTATAGATGCTATAAAACATATTTCTGCATGTCTATGATGTCTGCATATATTATGCTGGTTCTGCAGCAGAAATTTGCCTTTGCCTGGCCTCCTCTGAGTTTCTTGCAGTATATGCATGTAGTTGGTTCTTCTTCTCTCTGTGCCTCCTTCTATTATGCATGCTCAGACCACAAATCACCTAGTAAAGAGCTTGAAGAGGGCTTTTGTTGTGTCTTCATTTGGAATGGCTGCTATTAGAGTCTCATACAAGTTTGTGTAAGTGGCCCATTCATTTTAATGTATTGTTATCTTCATGGAAAGATTTATGGGTAATGAAAAGACTTCCTTTAGGCTTAGTATTAGTAGTGAGATAAGCAGAATGTGTAATTTCACTGACCTTTTCTGTTGCTGCTGGTAGGAAGGGCGGCATCCCATATGACTAGGCAGGTTGTTGATAAACTAAAAGATATTCAGATTTCTTTTGTCTCAAAAATTTGTCTTAAAATAAGTAGAATCTTTTATTGTTTTAAGTATGTGGGTTTTGTCTATATACTTAGCAGCATTCTGTCCAGTGATGCTTAATTACTATCAAAATTGTCCCTCTAGGGACTATCATTTCATGTAGGGCATTATTTTTTTGAGACTTCTTGTCCATTTCAAACCTGTTGGTCTAGTTATTAATGTAATAGAAAGGGACAGAATTCTGTCCATTTCCTCTTACATTTCTATTTTAAGAATTTTATAACATTTAAAGCAGGAAAAAAAGTACAAACTCTAGGGAAATTCTAGTTCTCAAGCAACAAGTTCTTCTGAATTTTTTTGTCTCCTACTCTGTCATTGGTAGGATAAGCTGACTTTGCAGCCAAAATGGCAGACTTGGAAGACCCAAGGCAATGTTTCCGGGGAAAAATATCATGAAAAGGCAAGCTGGAATTTTTATTTTTCTAAAGAAAGAGTGTGCTACCTGCCATCATCCTCATGATAAACTGATACAAACCCATAGCCATAGCTTTAGGTTTGGAGAAAATAAAGACAGTGTTGAGTTATGGTAAAATCCTACCCAGCAAGTTAAGACATGCTAAGACTGTCTTCTGTCAGGACATCATATGGGAGAAGTTTTCATTCTGTGTTCTGTTCCTGCTATTTATGCTGGAGATACTTAACATTTAAACAAGGGAAGACAAAAAAAATACCTAACTGCTAGTACATGTTACCTACTGAGTCTGTCCATAATCTGACTGCAGTAAGCTGCTCTTGGCCTGTCTCTGTAGTCCCATCATCTTGTACAAATCTCCCATTGACTTCGCTGGGAGTTCTGCCAAGATATGTGTTTGTGGCCGAGTGATTTGGATTTAACTGTGTATTTTATTTTCCCTAATAAATTAATTATGTGTGAGTGATACATATTGGTTAGCAACAGAAAAAAAAGTCTTGTATTAATTGCCAACTAACTTAGTAATTTCATAACTATCCTCTTGCTTAAGAGTTCATGATGTTTCAAGAATTGTAGGTCCTATGCGGCAGGTATAAAACAAAGTTGGTAAATACCTGCTTTTGTCAGCTTGCTTTTCCATTTACAGTTACAAAATGTTCATATTTTTGCCCACCATGTCCCTTTTAAGGTATATTCTGTCACATGCCACTAATAGTAGCTGAAAAAGAGACATAACGTGGGAGTATAAGCATAGAGAAAATGCTAAAGGAACAACAAGGATATATGAGTTAATAGAATATATTGCTATTTTCTGCATTGACCAGTAAATTCTACTTTGCTAGCTAACTTGAGCTGGTGCAAGAAACCAAACTGTTTGGCACTCTGTAGGAATATCACTGAATTTTATGTCTCAGTGCCAATTTTTATTTGGTTTTCCAGTAGGAAAAACTTTTCCTCTGTAGTTCTACCCTCCTCTCATCAAAAGAAAGTTCTTTTATATGGTGTTTTATAATGCTTTCTACAGTTAGAAACCCCTGTTTGTAGACCAATTTAGGATAGCTCTAGTTTGTGTATCATGATGATACGTGGTGTTTGCCACAGATTTCAGTCTGCTGACATGAAGATGCAAATTTTAAAGAAAGGAAATTTCCTCAGGGTTCAGGGCTCATATTTCAGATTAATCATAACCAGAAACAATGTTCTCAAAAGTTTATTAAAATTCTGTCTGCCAGGATAATTATAACTAAGTCATTTTTCATTTAAGAAGTTCCTGTAATGTATATAGATGACAAGAGATGATAATAAATAATAAATATTTTGAGACTGATTTTAATCTACCACCTGTGCATTTTGGCAGTAATTCCATCACAAGTGATAGGACTGAGTTTTCATTCTGTTTCTTTATCTTTCCCTCACTCTAACACAGTGAAGTTTCAAGAAAGTAAAGATGATATAAAAGACAGCAGTGTTTCCATACTGTATATTTCCAGGATAAAAATCACTCCTTTCTAGCTTCTAGATATGAATTATTTCTAGCTGAATTAGGTTTTTATTTCCTTATGGAAACTAAATAAAACCTGAACCTCTCAATGGAAGTGAGAGTCAAATAAAAGTGTATGCATCCAAAGATTTTGAGCTAGACTTTAGTCTTCAGTAACTTCTAAAGGTGTGTCTTAAAGCTGTATGAATTCTGCAGTCTTCAATTTTATGTTGTATTGTTTATTTTGTCTTTGTTTTACAAATAGATTCTTGCTAGATCTGGGCTCAAAGTATAGGAAATGATTAGTTTGTTTTACTGTTAAATGTGAGTTGTATCATCACTGGTTTCTGTTTACAAGTTAATGGAAGAATGAAAATCTCACTGCATACTGCATGCCTGAGTCACAGAGTGACCATCTTTTAGGTAAATGTGCTCAAACAATGCTATTCTGTGTGATATTTTCAGCTGAGCTTTGGGTGCAAAGCAGATGTTTTGGCACAGTACTGCCTAATTGTTATATTCTCCCAGGTCTAATCAATTTTGATGTGATTGTACATCTTCATTGTGTTCCCAAGAATTTCTTCTTCGCTAGGCTTGGATGGAAATGACCTGAGAACTTTCATTCAAACTTCTGGGTCTCCTTGGTCAGTCTGTTTTGTTTGGGAGGAGGTGCTGTGTTCAGGTTTTTTTGGTGGCTTTTGTTGTTGTTTGTGTGGGGTTTTTTATGTTTTTCTAGCTTTTTCTCTATCTCTTGCCTCCTGAAATCTTCTGCTCCATGGAGAGATAACATTTTGGATAATAGCTAAATAGCTAGGTAATTTTCAAATGCTGATGTCTCCTACTTCATGTATCACTTTGGTGGTGGCTAGTATTTGAAGGTATTGTATTTCCAAACTTTATAAATCCCAGCTTACTTCAAAGTAATGTTCTACCTTTCAGAAAAAAAAAAAAAAATAAGAGTGTAGGACAAGGGAAGAGGGGAGATAGATTTATTTTTTAATGTGATGTTATTTCACTATAATATCTTAATGAAGATTAAAAGCGGATGCATAACAGTATCTAGCAGAAGTCATCTGTTCAAACAGTTACTGTGTGCAAGTTGGATGAACGGTAGTCAACTTTTCCCTCAGGATATTGTCAGATGGAAACATTTCATGGTAAAGTGTTTGCAGCTGGTGATATCATAAAACATGATAAAAGTCCTATCATGCCAAGTAGGGACTTTCTGTGTGCTTTACTTCCTTCTTTGCTTTAACATCCTGAAGCACCTTATTTCTGCAACGTGTTAAAAGACCTCAAGGCTACAAGGAAACAATTTTAAAAGCATGACTATTTGAGAGAATGTCACTGGAAAGGCTTTTGTTTCAGCATGTGTGCAATAAAACAAATTGGCCTTTGAAAGAATAATGGAGTTAGGGACAAAGGATCTAGGGCACAAGCCCTGTAAGGAGCTGCTGAGGAAACTGAGATTGTTTAGCCTTGAGAAAAGGAGGCTAAGAGGAGACAAAATCCCTCTCTACAGCTCCCTGAAAGGAGGTTGTAGCAGGGTAGGCGTTGGTCTCAACAACAAGGGGTTGGAACAATTTCTTTACTAGAGAGGCTGTGAGGCTGCCCAGGGAAGTGGTGGAGTCACTATCCTTGAAGGTATTCAAAAGAAGTGCAGATGCGGCACTGAGGGACATAGTTTAGTGATGGCCGTGGCAGTGCTGGTTTTTGCAGTTGGACTCCATGATCTTAAAGGTCTTTTCTAGCCTAAGCAATTCTATGATTCTGTGTATGCAAAGTCATGGGCTATGTTTTACTCTTAGGATAGAAGCAAATGACCAAACCACTGTGAGGCAAGGCAAAATGTAAACGTTGGTAGCTCTGCTTCATGCATGCTTTCTGAACGAGGCCAATAAAAATAAAGAAATTAAGTCAGAGAAGAGTGAATTAATTTTTTTTTTTTCCAAACAGCAAATGACTTCATCAGTAGTCTAGGATATTGGTAAAGACTCTTTTTTAGCTTGAACTACTGAGTCCTGTTACAAATCAGCTAAGAGTCATGGATTTCAGGTCTTGGCTGCTTGTGGATTGTTAAATAACAGTGAGATACATGTGTATCTTATTTCACTATTCCACTAATGTGATTTCTCTTTTCTCTCCCCTTTTCTCCATTTTTTCTAGTTAAAGCAGAAAAAAAAACCCTAGTAAAGGGATCCCTCTCTGGAACTTCAGTCCTGCCGTGCTTCTTTTCAACCACACCCACCATAGCCTCCAGCTATGCAGCTGAGTATCTTCGGATCAAATGGTCAAAGGTTGAACTGGACAAAAGTGGAAAAGATGCAAAAGAAACTACAGTCCTGGTGGCCCAAAACGGCAACATCAAAATAGGTCAAAGCTACAAAGACAGAGTGTCTGTTCCGCCCCACTCGGAGGAGACTGGTGACGCTTCGCTGACCTTCTCTAAGCTGCGTGCGAGTGATGCAGGGGTGTATCGCTGTGATGTTATGTATGGAGTTGAAGACACACAAGGCATTGTGTCATTGGCTGTTGAGGGTAAGGATTTTTCTGTTCAATTTGTAGTCAAAACTAACTGTAAAAGTTAGTAATTAACATATAATTAGAGGTCCATCTTTAGCAATTTACGCTTTCCTAACTGTTCACAATTCCCATTCCTTTTCTCTGTTTTATTTACTTTTTTGTCTCTTTTCCAATCTAAAGCTCTCTCATTTCTTACCTCTTTGGGGAAGCTGAGCTCGATTCCTGGAACAGATGTGTAATGCCTAACTAATTTGATTTTTTGATTGGGTTTATATCCTTTGCAAGACAAACTCCTGTTTGGTTTTTTTTTTGTTTTTTTTTTTTTTTCTGTACTGATACATTGTCAGAAAATGTCAGTGTCCTTATAAGAAGGCAAAATTGACTGGCAGAAGCAGTTAATTTTTAATTGTGTAGGATAAAAAGAAGCAACTGGACTTAGTGATGGAGCTGTGGTTGACCTGCCTTGACACTTGATGTACAAAACCACAATGTCAACAAAACTGGGAGCCACTCCTTCTGTGATAAGAATATCAAGCACAAAAGAAGAGTTTCTTTTGTTCAGTAACAAAGGTTGGATAGGTAGGAGGTAACCCATCTGCCAGAAGCTGCAAGACAGCAAGTAGGAAGGTGTCTGCTAATGTCCTTCCATGTGGAGGATGTGGGATAAGAGTTTGCTTGTCATTACTCTAAAAAAATAGCCCTCAAAACTTTGAGGGAGACAAGTGCATAAAACAATAAAGAGATTCTACTTTTAAAAACACATAAATGACAAAAGAAATGTCTGATCAATATGTGTTCTTGTAAGAGCTTGCTTATACAGCATGATACATCACAGTCAACACTCCAGAACCTAATGCTATACAGCCCTGTCACTTTGGCGCTGAGCCTGAGCTAACAAACTGTGCTGAAAGGCACGACATATTAGCCCAGGCTCTGTGCCATATAAATGCAAATTCTGGACCCGAATTACTCTGCCTGCTTAGAACAACACTGTGCTCTGTAGATGTACCAGCTCGTGAGACTTAGTTTGGACTCTACCTTGCACTCCTTTGCACTTAGGTGTTTTTTTAAAGTTCAGTATTTACTCAGATGACTGAATCCCAAAACAAACATTAGTATCTGCTGCTGGAAACTATGACTTTGGCCAAGATTTCTTTTTCTGTGAGCTTAATACTGCATTGTTTTTGCAATATGCGTAACCTAACTTGAACAGTCTTTCGGCATTTATTCAATGAGGAGTTTTGAGGGTGTGGTCTTAATTTGAAAATACAATAAATCAATGTAACAATTAATGTCAGCATGACTTCATAAACTGTTTAGTCCTAATGCCAAAAGCAAAAGAAAACCTGGTTTGAACATTACTATTCAGTAACCGGTGTACCTGGCATTCCTTAGCCCTTTTCAAGTGCTCCCTTGACTACTTCTCTATATCCAGGATCAGCAGATGTTTATTATAACAAAATATCTGATGATTTATGGCAATATGTTAGTTTTTGTAGGTCACGATCCTACAAAACATGACAATGAGACAAACAGATCAGATTTTATTTTTAACTGCAGGAAAATTTCACACACTCTATTTTCTTTCTACAACTGTTCTTCCTCACAATTACTGTAATGTCAAAATTTAAGAGACAAAAAAGCTGTATCTGGACCCAAATGGAAAATATTATTGTTAAGTTGTCATTTGTGCACTCCATGTCCTATTTTTATATATTAAACTAAGGAATTTGTCAGACTTATAAGGATTCTGCCCTCTTTTTACTTGACTGAAATCTTCTGCCCTAATTTCAGTAATANACTATAAGCATATAGACACAACCTATGGCAGCTGCTTGGGTACCAATACCCGCTTCTATTCTGTTCACCAGGAGCTCGGAGACATCACCAAAACGCTGTAGCTTAACATGGTATCTTGTATCTCCTAAGCAGTGCTTACCTGTATATGCATCATTAGCTTATGATAGAGATGAAATAGTTTGATTTGAATTGTGTTTAAACTGCTCAGCTTAAAGCTAAGTCTGAACTGCCTTGTTTGTACAAGAGGTATAAAAGCGATTGTGCTTATGTTACTAAGTGGAGCGACTCAGTTGTGTCTACAGTCTTGGGGATCTGACTTGGGAAAGGAATAGCAGTGTAGGACTGGAAGGACATATTGAATCACTTCATCTAGCTCCTTTGATATTTCAAGTAACCATGTTATGTGCTCTGCTATGTGCCTTTATTAATCCCTAAATCAAGCAAGGGCACACATTCACAAGAGTTAGTAGGTGCTTTGCAGATTTCATGTCAAAGATCAGTGGAGTTACATAGGACTATACCCTAAATGTAACTATTTTCATTTTATATCTGGTGGAAGTGTAAGAGGGAGGAGTGAAACAATTATAATTCACGCAGGGAGCTTTGGAACACCCAGGTGCCTGCACTGCTTGTTAATTGCAACTGCAGAGCTGTCCTTGAGTTAAGGGACAGCAGCAGCACCAACAATTTTGTCACCCTAGCTACCATGCCTACCTTTTAGCCCAATTGCCCATCAGCCTCTCAGCCAGCTATACTTTGTGTTCAAAATTGATCTAACAGTATTAAGGTGTTAGATGCTCCATCTTCTTACAAGAAGATAAATATGCAGAATAAGTAATTCACATTAATTTTTCCACCATATGTTGTCTTTTCTACCTTCTCTGTACTACTCTCTGAAGTTCTCTCTTTTCCTCGGGAGCAACTGTTCCTTTGTCAACTTTTGTAATTTCATCTTTCTACAATGTTTTGTGCTTTTCTTCTGAACCTTCTTGATGTTGTTAAACACACAAGTAAAATGATCTCAGATTAGGAGTCCTTGGCCCCACAATTTTGAATACTTACTATTATTTTGTCTTAATTTTTATCTGTTTGCTTGCCACTATTGTCTTAAAATGTCAGGCTCTCAGGAGCCTTAAGATACTTGAGAGATGGTTTTCCCTTCTCCCCATTAGCTAACAGTGAGCTGCCACTTAGTTCATTCTCACTTTAAGCTTCTGGTGGACACCAGTGGGTTTTCACTGTATTCCAGCAGAGGCCTTTTTGGAACAAGGGGCAGGTAGACAACCAGAAGACGTAACTTCTAACGGTCATCTCCAAGTGTCCACTTGCTGGCTAATAGTTTACCAAATGCATTTCATAACCTTTACTTGGATGCCAAGTCTGAAATTAGGAAATCTGAAGTCACAGTGGATTTTATTTCACCTTTGAAGATTTAAGGTCGTGTGCCTAGTCTAAAATGAACAAGCATGTTTGAGCTACCTTCAGCTTGTTTCTGATGAGAGTCTTGGGTGAGTTGAGTTGTCTGGCAGTCCATATACCTGGTCACTATTTAGAGAGGTTTAGATGACTAGTTTAGACTAAACTTCTATCCTTTATGTAAAGAAACTTAGGTGAGTTGGATCCCAGAAATAATTTTAATAAATCATTGCTTTGGTTCTCTACATTCACAGTTATTCTCTTTCTCTAGTTACAACAAAGTCCACTTCTATAAAGTAATTTTGAGATACCTTGCAAAAAAGTAACCTAGAAGTGCAATGTAACAGTAACCTTAATTCTGCAACATAACTGATATGTTTAATTAAAGTCTTGTTTGGTGTAGTGCTATGACCAAGTGTAAATAGAAAGAAATGCACACATTTGAGCTTGACTGGATTTTAAAGAGATTGAAGTCGCAAACGAGATCCTTCCAGCTTTGTTGGTCTTTTCATATCTTGTTGGTGAATATTTTGTGTAATGGTGAGATCACTTTAAGCTTTTCTTACTGATGTGATGAGAGACCACAGTTTCCTTGGGCCTCATTTTGATGCTTCTGTTTGATTCTACTGCAGGTCTGAAGAGATTTTTTTTTTTTTCAGTCTTTTGAGCTTTGTTTTGATGCAGTCTTTTTTTTAAAAAAAAAGCCCAGTAAAGAAGATCCTAGGCTTAAGTTACTGACCTTGTTAATGGAAAGAAGCAGCAATTAGGGAAGCAGAGTGGATGGTAATTCACACTTTCATTTTTATGCAAACTCTTCTTTCTTGCAGACATTATAATGATAATAAATGGGAGTTGTTTCCAATGTGGGAACCTGACACGCAGTTGTGCTGTTAGCCTTGAGAGTTTATGTGTTGACAACTTAATTGATTTATTCTCTCTTCAGCTAGAACTACCCTTCATTACCTCTAAAGTATAGCATTTGAAGAGATGCTTTTATTTAATCTATCAGACTTATCTGTCTTAAAAATTTACCGCTTCTTGATGTTGAACTTCTGTGCTTCCTTGCTAACTAGATTACACAGATTGCTGCATTTTAAAGCTTGTATTTTACTGTCCTGTGTCATGAATCTCAAGGAATCCCCAACTTCTGTAGCTAGTAAGAAAAAGCAAAAGGACAGAAGAGGAAAATCTGTTTCTGGGTGAGAAAGACCCAGAATCTATGCAGTGTGAACATCAGGAACAGGGAAGCAAACATTCTGATCAAGCTGCCATGTCCCTTCTGTAGGGAGGTAGCCAGTGGATAAGCTTACGGGGTTTCTTCAACAGATTGGATGGAGGACCTTTGGCAGGAGAGTACTGCAGCCAGGGAGCACATGGCCTGGCTTCACCTGGAGAATGGTAGCTGGTACTAATGACCGGAATAGTTTTAGGATGTTGATGATTCCCCAGTGTGAAGACAGTTCTGAGAGAATGTAGGATTTGGGAGGGTGTGTGTGGTGCTTATTTGTTTTTTCCTATGTAATTTTGACTTAATTAGCAGTGCCTCAGCCAAAACTTGTGTGACCTAGTACTTTGCTGCTCAGAGATCATGGGGTCTTTCCACTGTGTATCTGGAGATAAATATACATGCAGTAAAGTTGTCCTCCCACTGAGAATCATACAAGTAAAGCTCACCACCACTTTCTGTATCTGGACAAATGGGATCAGAGGACTGAGATGAAGATTTTGCATAGAGGAACAATATGCATGCAAGTGCTAGAAATCTCTGTCCCAGGACAGCAGGAGAACCTGGGGCTAACCAAAGCAGTGCACTTTCCTCTATATGGGAAAGTGGGGGATTTGGCAAGGGGGCTCCTCCAAGGCAAGGCCCTTCTCAGGTTGCCAAAGCTGCAGAGGTCAGAACCTTGAATGAGGAACACAAATTAATTATTCATGCAGGAAGCTGAAAATGCTGCACCATTCCTTCCTTTTATACAGTGCTTAGTCCTGAAACCTCTATTTTAGTGTGCATTTATAATGAAAATTGTCCCCTGCAGTAGCAGCAAGGAGGATCACCGAACTGTGTCTTAGATTTGGCAGTGGATTTGAGGGTTATCTGAGTGGTCTGCACCACAGTGGTTAAGGGTTTTGACCTAAAAATAAACAGAATAGCATCCACTGTCTCAAAATATTTTCTCTTTACATATGCTTTTTCTTGTGTGAGACAATTTCTGGAAGTCAAGCTTTATGTCACCTTGTACAAGAGTGCATATTGCAGTAGTGTGAGCTCACTAGTGAAAACTGAATTTATTAGACATACTAGATCCCTTTCTCCTCTGGTTGCACAAGGTTTTGCTGTACGATGCCCTGGCAAGTGATAAAGAAAAATTGAAGCTCAAAGATGTGAAACCACAGAACCAGACTCTTACCTGTGTTTGTTACAGGTTGAATACTTAGTTTCATTTTCTGGTCTAAGACAGAGATAAATCATTACAAGACATTTCTTCTTGCTCAAAGAGAAATGAAGTTTAGATGCTTGCTACAAATCACTTTCTTGTGAATGCTCTTTCCTGCAGATGCTGCTACTCCTTCCTGTAATTACACTGACTTTGTTTGCCAGATGTTCAATGACAACATTATACTGCTGTAGTGTTTTCCAGTTGCTTTATTTGTTCCTAGGACAACTCCTTTCTTGCTTTTTCTTTCAGAGAGGAAACAGACAAAAGGGAAAACTTCTTTACAAATGTTTTAAAGTGCAAAAGCTCAGACAATGGATTTTGCCCCTCTCTCTCTTTCTAACTGAAACAATGAAAATTCTACACTTTAATCTTCTTAGCCCCAGGGGGTCTTCTAATTATTGCAGCTGTTGCACAGGCTTATACATACTGACAGCCTCCTTCCCATTCATCTTGGAGGCTCTTTTATGTCCATTAGCTCCTCACTGGAAATGGAAGAGCCTCCAAATCTAAGAATAGGTGAAGTTTACCTTTTGGATCAGGGTGAGGAGAACAAAGCATTCTCCAAGTTCCTTTCCAGGATTTACAAATGACCAAAGGCTCTTCTCAGCATTGCAGAAGCTGCTTTAAATTGTCAGTAATATTAACTCTTTAGTCCTGCCTTGTTCAGTTATCGTAGGGATCCCAAACATATGTCAGCTAGGAAGAGCAGTAGTTACATCCCACAGGGAAGAAATGAGAAGTAAGATAGCTGCTTGTAGAGAATGCAGTATATTTAAGCAGTAGGAAGCTTTAAAAAAATACAAGTTCAGAGAAACTGAGTTAATGAGCCTTTTTGTGGTTATACTAAGAAGCAGTGCTCTTGTGCCCTGTTGAAGACATATAGCACCAGTTAAGCAATCGTACAAAACAAAAACCACCTCAAAACCTCAACAAAAATCCAAAGCCCTCTAAAACAAAGAAGTGAAATAATCCAAATTGATGTAAAATACACATTAATTAAGATTAAAAAAACAAGTCAAATGAACAAATTTTGTCACATACTTGGGCATTTCTGGTTTAGCTTTGAGCTATAGAGACAGTGACAAGAGTTGTATACTACAGAAAAAATGTTACAAAAATAAAAAGTTTAAAGTATTTATATATATTCAACAATACCATGGAGTAAAGCCAGATGCTCAGTTTGAGAATACTATTATGGACTCATATTTATGATTCACAATAAATATTTTACCCATTTCTGTTGTAACCTCTGTGAAACCTTTTCTTATTTCTAGATCCAGAGCACCAGGCTGGTCACTTGAACACGCATTTTTATTTACTGCCTTACCACTGACTGTAATAATGATTTTGTATGCCAGTGGGTAACTTGGTCAATATCAACTAAGACTGCTAAATTATGAATATATTATTTTCAGCTTTTAGATTCTGAATATGATTAGTTGCTATTGTCTAACTTTTTATGTTGTGAGAGAGTACTCTGTATTGGATGTGTCACTTAGGATAGACAAATATGCACACACAAACACACATATATAAATATATACACATCTTATGGTATTTTAAGTGGTATATAAATTTACCCTAATCAAATGACAGATAATGCACTATAGCTGAGAAAGTACGAGGGTAAAGGAGCTAGTGAGGCTGTCTCTCTGACATTGCCTTTCAGTCTCTCTGGTGGAGACAGTTCACATAATTATGAAAATGTGCTTGAGAACTGTGCATTAGCACTGACACTGTCTGGAGTAGGTAGCATGCCCCCTATCTGTGCTTTTATGCTCCTTTGTTTCCCAGCACAAGATGAAGATACCCACTGGAAGTTGTCCCTGGTCTTTGCTAGTTCTTCAAGTCTGACCATAAATTTGGAAGGGTGTTATGGAGCCTGGATCATATGATGCAGTGAACTAATCTTAACAATTTTACAGTCTTGATGACTGAATTGGAAAAACCTGGAATATTTTGTTTATTAACATAAACATAGCCATAACTTTTTAGGGTGTTGTGTTCACTTGTCAGTGTTGCCAAACAATGCTTGGTCCATTTGAAGTGGAAATTACATCGTTGATTGGAAGAAGCACTGACCATGATCGGCTCTGTCAGTGGTTCTGAAAAGACATTTTATAGGAGTGTTAGTGGTCTGTAAGGTTCCCATAGTGGCTACAGCTGTTGTGTGGCTCCATATTAAATGATGAAAAATGGGGATTCCCAGTGTTTTCTCTTTCATTTCCTGTTCCTCTGCCAGTAGCTTTGGTGAAATTAGTGTCTGATGTTTGAGGATTAAACTACCTGTGAGTGTTTTTCCAGTAAAGTATTCTATTTTAAATTCAGAAACCTTCCTAGTGAATCATAACAAGAAGAAAAAAAAATGTATTTTCTGTTTATTGGCCATATCCAGGCCTTTAATAATCTGCAAAATTTTACTGAATTTGTCTGTTTGAGAACCTCTCAAATGAACTTTTACGAAGTTACTCATGCTTCTACTCACTTGTAAATTAGCAGAGTTTTTCCATCTTTTAACAGTGCTCTAATAACAAACATTTGTTGTTAAATTCATGATTGTTACAATTCCACTTTTTTTTTTGCAGATCACGTTACTCTATGTTTTTCCTCATTATGAAATTTTTCAATAAAATAACCAAAGGAGTATTTTACAGTTTATTTTTTATTGCTTTGTATCCACTATAGTGGATGTTTAATGGTGTAGCAATGCTTCTGAAGGTTGTAGAGTGCAGTAAGTGAGGTTTTCAGAGATCATCATAAGACATCTTTTGCTGCTAAACTGTAAAATACACTGGTAAAAGGAGGGAAGAGATATTGCAAAGCAAAATACCTGTTTCTGGCTCTTTTAAGTTGGTGTGCTTTGCATTTTATTTTAGAAGTGCATATATATGCAGTGGTTGCCAAATTCAGTGGGAATTATGTGTATATAGAGAACAGTGTAGCTTCTATACAGAACCCAATGTCAATCAAAACCATCTTAGCTCTGGATCTCCCTCTCCAAAGGTCTAACATGCTCAAGTTACTTTTCAAATTGTTGAGATTCTTACCACAACCATAAAAGCAGCAAATAAAAACAACTTTTGTTTTGACTGTATCATTTTCAGTGTGTGCAGGAAAACAGTTATGTAAATTTGTCCAACAGACATATATTTATAAATATTATTTTTGTGGTAAGCTTCAATACATAGGAACAGAAGTCAAGACTATCACCAATTAATAAATCTGCCTGAAAAAGCACAATATTTTTTTGGTTTCACTGTTGGTCACATGTCTCTTTGCAGCTAACAGACATCAAGCACTCAAAGGATCCTCCATTCACCCTTGACATTTCTGCATACAGTTACTGCAGCAAGCTCCTTTGGAAATCTTTTAAATGTACATTTACTGAGTACTAGATGTATTTAGTCTTGCCTAACTTGCAGTCTAACTTGCAATCGGATGTTGCCATGCAAGCCTATAAGCCAAACATGTCAGACAGCCCTACTAGAATAAGCAACCTTGTCTGTAGTGCAATTAGAAAACCAACACTTAGAACAAGAAGAATCTGGGTAACTGTGATTTCATTGCCATATTTTAGTGTTCATTCTCCCTTTTGATCACAAATTTCTATAGTATAGCAGTAAAAAACATATATGGTTTAACTACCTTTTTTCTGTGTGTACTTAAAATGTAATTTCACCAACTATTAATAACTTAAGGCTTATATAATTACTGTTAGCAGTCACTAGAGAGGAGAACATCACCTACAGTGTCTCTTTCAGCCTTTTACTTCTTTTATTGTATCTGTCTTATTTTCAGCATTGTAACAATACCTAGGTAGAGTTACCATACTGTGAGTGTTGCAGAAACCATACAAAATGTGTCACTAACGTAAGTTCTTTGTCTTTTCAGGTGTTGTGTTTCACTATCGTGCAGCAACTAGCAGGTATACTCTGAATTTTACACAAGCTCAGCAGACTTGTCTGGACAATGGTGCTGTCATAGCAAGCCCAGAACAACTGAAAGCCGCCTATGAAGATGGATTTGAACAATGTGATGCTGGCTGGTTGTCTGACCAGACAGTTAGGTAAGACATTTAAAAGGCCCCTTGACATGATTCACCAAAATTAATGTGCTTAGCCTGTACAGACTGAAAAAGCTGACTTAACATAATAATACATACGAGCATGCTGCATTTCAGGTATCCAATTAGGCATCCAAGAATTGGCTGCTTTGGAGATAAAATGGGAAAGAAAGGAGTCAGAACATATGGGCGCCGTTTTCCTAATGAAACTTATGATGTCTACTGCTATGTGGAACACATGGAAGGTAAGACAGGTCTATCTTTACATTGCTCTGCAAAATTTAAAAACGACTGGAGATTCTTATGTGGACAGGCAAAGAAATAAGAAATTCTGTATAAAATAAGTTTGGGTTGTTTCAAATCTGAAGAAAATTGCTGAATGAAGTGAACCTATAGTTTGTGGTCTAGCAGGCCTCAATTAAGGGCAAATATGGACTCTACAAAGAGACAGTTTGGTTTAAAGCTGCTATAGTTAGTACAGCAGATTTCACAAAACTTGCTGTTGAAGCATCTTATTTTTTTAATGTTATAAAAAGAAATTCAAAGAAACATGTTTAACGTTTGAGAAACTATATATACTATACATATAAAAAGATGGATATAGTACATGTGCTGACCATTGTAGTTCATAAAGTATGCAATTAAACTTTTCACATATCCATTGCATAAAATCAAATATTTACTTGCAGTCCAAATTTAATAATATCTTTTTAAAAAGGAACATCACAGCATCAAAAAGAAGCAAACAAGCAAAAACTCTCCAGTGAGGAATCTGTATCTTCTTTAGTAAAATTCTTTGCAAAAGATGCTACTTCAACAACTGTAATACAGCAGAGTGATGATGATTCTGCCACATGGTGACAAGGAAGCATAGATCATAGGGTGACACCCATGGTACCTTGCTTCTTTACTGAAGAGTTTGTTTGTTTGTTTGTTTAAAGAAAAAAATGGTAATATCTTCTGAGCTTGGTCAGTTCTAGTATTTTCAAATCTCTGAATTATAGGAGTAATGCTGTAACCTTTTCTGTATTTAACTTTCAGTGGACCTATGGATATGTTGCAGACACCAGATATCCTTATGCTTAGACATCATATTTCTGTCCTATTGTTGTGGTTAATGATCTATTTAAACACACATATGTCTTTGTGGCCTATCAACTGGACTATGGTAATGTGAACTGCTTGGATATGAAACCTTCAACATTTAAGAAATATAAACCAGCACAGATTGTTGGAGAGATTTGGTCAATCAAACCAGGTTACAGTAACCACATTTATTTTACCATCTTCCTTACACAGTATCTTCTTGTGAAAAAACAATTAAGGCAAATGCACAGCCTCAGCCTTATCTTAAAGGCTCCATAGCCTGGGACAAGGGTTAAAGTCCTACAAGACCTGCAAGGGTTTGTAGATCTAACTTGAAGACTGTGATTGACCATTTCACCTCTGGGATCCATTGGAACTCTCCAATAACATTACAAAGTCTGTTGTATCATAAGAGAATGCTCGTAGAGATGAGTACAAGTTCAGAATGAAACTCTGCAGGAGGCAAAAATGCCTGTAAATTTCTTTACCATCATTTCCAAATCTGAATCAATTTATCTAAATGAATCTCAGAATATGCATTTATTAAAGTGCTCTAGCATCTTCTGTCTCAAATTAGGAAAAGAGCACTCCATTCTGGGCTGGTACATATTGTATGCTTTTTTTGCACTCTAGAGCATGTGAGAGAAAATGCTGTAATAAATAACGGTATTGCTACTAGAAGTACTTTACTGTGGTAGTAAGCTGAACCTGAAAAGGAAGGAGAATTCCCTTTACAGTTTTACCATTGACTTCAAAAAGCCAGGGTCACGTCAACACTGAGCACATGGGAAAACTCATCTGATTATATAGCAGGAAGTCCCTGTAAGTGCTGTGAAGAGGTGACTGCTGTGAATGAGATAATAACCAATTAGCTGTACAGGCTCAACCCCCTGCATAGAGATTTATTGGGGTGATTATTTTGATAATTTTTAATGCTAGATTGTTATAAGAATTAAGGAAGGATACTACTCCCTCACTTATTCTGTTTGTGTTTTTGTGTCTGGTTTTGTTTTGTTTGGGTTTTTTTGCTTGTTTTTTTCAGGCTGAAGTAGATCCACCTAGATCAGGTCACACAGGAACATGTCCGGGCAGGTTTTGAAAACCTTCAGAGAAGGAGATTCCAAACCCTCCCTGGGCAGCCTGTGCCAGGGCTCCTTCACCTAGACAGTAAAGAAGTTTTTCCTTATATTTAAATGAAACTTCTTGTGTTCAGCTTCATTCCATTCCCATTGTCCTATCACCAGATATAACAGAAAAAAAAAGTTATATAACAGAAAAAAGTGATGCCCCAAACTCCTAATATTCACCACTTAGATATTTGCCTCCTTAGATATTTGTCTCTCAATCTTCCCATTCTCTAAACAGCCCCAGTTCCTTCAGACTTTCCTCATAAGAAAGGTGCTCCAGTCTCCTGACTGTCTTGGTGGCCTTGCACTGGGCTATCTCCAGAAGTTCCCTGTCCTTCTTGAGCTGGGGAGTCCAAAAATGGACACAATACTTCAAATGA
>WBNH01002352.1:0-52373 GCA_013401255.1 Urocolius indicus | reverse complement strand
ATCCATAGGTTGCAGGGGTACCACCTACGTTCTCACCACGGCTTGCAGAGGGGTCTCTGCTCTGCTGCTCCTCCTTCCTTCCTCCTTTTCCGACTGTGGCGTCCGCATGGTCGCCTCCATGTTGTACCACTCTTACACCTCCTGCCAAGCACTTCAAATTCCTGTCCCTAAATAGTGATGGCAGAGGCGCCAGATTGGCCCAGCCAGGCCGGGGGGTGGGTCTGAACCCAGGAGTCGGGGGAGAGTTCAAAAAACTTTTACCGGGTCTTCACTGCAACCCACTCCCCTTGTTACCAAGCAAAAACAACTCCTTGCTAAACCATGACAACTCATCACTTTGATCAAGGAGACTGGTGGTGAGCAAGTGTCTCAGAGCTAATCATGTCAGAGAGGTGACACAGAAAAATGTCATCCCTGCACTGTCCAAGTAAATGCACTTGCTGCATACAAGCGCTAGGTTCACTGTCTCAGTGCTCACTGTATCTTTGAAGTGCTAAGTCTGTTGAGCATGAAATATACATACTCACAGACCACTCCAGGTGGCAAGTGCAGAAAAGATTGTGCAAGCTCTCTCTTCACATAATTTGGTGCAGCTGTAAATCAAACTGATACTATTTAGTGAATAAGTGCTTTGAGCACTGTTTTCCTTCCAAACGCTCAAGAGAAAACATAAGCCTTTCTCTCTCTGCAAGATTGCAGGACAACTTTTAAGTTTTTCTGGATTTATATAACAATCAAGACCTTTATGAAACTCTTGCTTTGATTTTCACATTTCATTCCAACAATTATTATGAAAATTAAGTACACACACAATCATACAGAATTTTAATTTATTTTCAAACTGGAAAGACAAATTTTAGATTCATATTTCTGACTTTTTGATTTTACTGGAATTTTTTTCATATAATGATTCTAACATAATAGAAAATCAGTCTAGAAAATCAGCAACTGCAAACTGCTATGTTTGAACATTTTTGTATGCTTTATCAATGGCATTCTTGAACTGAATTAGAATCTACTTAATTTATGATACATGATGGTGAGGACAGACATTCTCTGTCCCCTTCACCTCTG
The DNA here is from genome assembly GCA_013401255.1 of Urocolius indicus. Lineage (NCBI taxonomy): Eukaryota > Metazoa > Chordata > Aves > Coliiformes > Coliidae > Urocolius > Urocolius indicus. The sequence goes on along the minus strand of WBNH01002352.1, from coordinate 51,299 downwards.
TGAAACTCCCTACAGCATGTATGAAGAAACTTATACTATAGAGTTGATATTACAGCTGTAATAACAAACCAGAGTTTCTACCTGGGAGGAAAAAGAAAATTGGCACATTGCCTCATTTCACACTTGCATTCCTTTCAAGCCTGAAACAAGCACAATATTGATGTCAATGAAACTGATAGGGGTGATGTAGTTTATGTCTGCCTTTTTCTAGGTTGCCTTGAGACAACTGTGGAGGCAGGACGGATTGCATGTCCAATAAGAACAAGCAGTGCTTTTCTGCAACAGTCATTGTAGTATTCTGGCTTACTGTAGTTAAGGAGTAACAAATATTTTGAATTTGTGCTGTTTTCTACAGCTGAATATGTTGATTTTAGGTCTCCCCAGTTCCATCTGAAGTCTGAGGGAGAAATATAGTTAGTTTACACTTTCATTCCCAGGACATGAATGTTAGAGTTCATTTATAGTGTTCCAGTGAATGAGGCAAGCAAGCCAGCTGCATAATGATGATTTAGCCTGGGAGTGAAATATTAGATGCGTTATTTGTTTTGTTTCAATTTCCAGCTGGATATTGGTTATTTACAAATTATTATTCTGTGGAAACTAAACTATACTACCGACATTCTAGGCTAATTCAGTTTTTCCACACAAAAAGGTCTTTGTGCATGCAACATACCTAGTGCTGTCTCTCTCCTTTGTTTCCCTGTGGAGCAAGATGAAGACTAACGGAAATATGACATTAAAAGCTGCAGTGGAGCAGCCAGTAAAAAACATTTGTGCTTTTTTGTGTATCTCAAGTGAGATTCTAGTGATGACTAAAATGTCAAGTAAGAGACTTGCAGATGTAAAAGATGTGTTTTGCTGAGGAAATAAATTCTGTTGGACTGGATGTAATTACTGCAGTTGAGTTGCAGAGTCTGCTCCAACAGAGGTCACAGAGACTCTTCAAGGCTATTGTTACCTCTGCTTAGAGACTGAGGAGGGTTTAAAATCTCCAACCACAATGTATTTCATCGTATTAAATTTGCATATAAATGTTGATGTTTTGTGATAGATTTATTTTCATATCCAAATGTGGCACAGTTGATTTCCCAACTATTTGAATTTTTGAACTGAAAGCCTGTTCATACAAATTTTGGAAAAAAAAAATCCAACAACTTTATAAGACAATCACTGGAAGAGGAGAACTAAATTGACTTGATAGTGGAATGTGTTGCTCAGTCTTTCTTATCTTTGTTATCTTTGTTTTTTTCCTTCCAGATGAAGTGGTTCATGTTTCAGTCCCGGAGAAGCTGACCTTTGATGAAGCTAAAGAGCTGTGTCAGAAAAGAGACGGTGTTCTTGCTTCTGTTGGGAACCTGTATGTGGCATGGAGGAATGGCTTTGACCAGTGTGACTATGGTTGGCTGGCAGATGGCAGCGTTCGTTACCCAGCCTCGGTGGCAAGGCCCCAGTGTGGTGGAGGTTTACTTGGGGTGAGAACCCTGTATCGCTATGAGAACCAGACAGGCTTTCCTTACCCAGATAGCAAGTTTGATGCCTACTGCTATGAACGTAAGCTTTTTTTTTTTTTGGTCATAATTTTCAGTGTATTTACCATGCTAACTCTGAAAAGTGTTTTCTTGCTGTGCACAGGAATTTTTAGAAAACTGTTACATCATTATGATTTTGCAAAAAAATAGAAAAGCTGAATTAATACAAGTGGTGCAAAGTACCATTGACAGATAGGCAAAGTTTTAAGGTAAGGTTTCAGCCTAAGATGTGTTTTCACACAAAGTGACGCACTGTACTCACAGTCATCCTGAGTCTGTGGGTGCTACATATTTTGGTACCAGAGTGCACCCTGATGTCGGTGTGTCATGGCAATGAACGTAGGAACAGAAGAAATGTCCTACTAGACCAGGTGAATGACTGTCATCTAAATTTGATATTCTGTCTGCAATGATGGTGATAAAAGAAAGGCTATTTAGGGACTGCAGAAAAGCCTGGCCATTTTCAGGTCTCAGAGATGCTGCTAATCTGGGAGCCATCTTTGAATTCCCAGCATTTTGTCTGATCAAAATTTTTAGGCCTCTTAAAGAAACTGTAACTTCCCTTGTTTGCCCAGTGTTTCATATACCAGTCAGCTGAGACTGTGGATGGTTTAAATTGCCTTTATTACTGCTGCTTGTTTTCCTCCTTGTATTTTCAGATGTCTTGTGTTTTCAGAGGCATATCAAACACTTGCCACGTTCAACTGGTAGGCTGCATCAATCTAATCCAAATCTCTTCCAGATATGTCAGCTTTTAGGGTTAGATATTCCTATTTAACCTCTTCTATCTTCAGTGCTGTCAGTCTGACTCTAATATTATTATGATACAGCCTATCCTTGCATAAGTTCCATTTTTTCCAAAAGGTTCATCAGGTTCTAGTGTGCCTCGGTTTTTCTTCCTTATATCATCTCATTTGTTCATCAGCTTTAGATCTCTGCCTGTCTCCCAGGCTTTCCTAGAACTGGCAGTACTTCATACATCATCACAGTGGAAGTCCTGGCCTTATCTGTCTGGACTCTTCTAGAACATCCCTCCTTACACTTCTCTTTGTCATTAGTGAGGACTACTTACTCTTTTCCTACAACTTCAGAATCCATGCATTTTGTGACGTATGACATGTAAGTTTCTAAGTAACCCTTTCAAATGCCACAGGCCAACTGTCTATGTCTGTTAAGTGATGATCCCATGACCTTACCTACATCCTTTTAAGATCTTTTCCATCTCAAGAGTGTTCTTTGTGCAAGAGTTTGCTGATACTTTTGGAAGGTTCATCACATTTAAGAGAGCAGAGTGCTTCTTCCCAGCCAAATATCCTACTTCCCTGAGAGGAAGCTTCCTCAGCAGCATAGGGAGGTTACACTGCTCAACAGTATTCCTGCAGGACTCTGTTCAAGGAAGTTCTTGCGGTTGCAAATAGTACAATTGATGTTACCGTGTAAAGGTTACTTACACTGAGCTAAAGTTCAGGACTTGGTCTTCAGCTATGAATAGTTAGGTTTTTTGGGCTCAGCCTTATGGTTGAAGTCAGAACTCTTGAAATGTGCAGCTTGACTGTCCCGATTTTTGTGGACAATGAACCAACTGCAGCTACAGATCTTTCCAACTCAAGCATTGAAGGCTCGTTTATGAACAAACCTTACTGCCTGAGAACAAATCCCAACAACTGGTGTAGTGTTACAGTTTGGCTATTCTCAGACACTCTTCTCTGCAATATTTTAAAATAGGATTGTTTGGGGTTTTTTTCCCCTTTATTGCTTGTGGATAAGGTGTTCCAAAACTTTGCATACGGAAATAGTACTAACGGACTTCGAAAGAACTGAAATAACGATGAGTTAAGTTCAGGAATGTGTGTTCTAATCTGCAGAACATAGTTTTTTTCATATTACTCCTTCTTTTCCTTCTCCAAATAGTTTACGGTTGTTTTTAATCGTGTGTAAAATTGACTTTGATGGAGATAAAATTCTTCAGATCTTCTAAGAGACCAAAGTAGGGACTGAACATGTAGCCTGTAAACTGGTCTTTAGTTAGGACAAATGCCAATTTTCTTTTTGTTTGTGTGAATTTCACTCATTTCAAGCAACGTGTGCTTTTTCAGTGTTCAGCTGAAAGTTTTAGTTAACAAATGCTGGTGACATACAATTTGTTCTAAAAACGTCCTTGGTAAGTTTTCAGTTGTTGCCTTTGTGTAACTGTTTTTTTTCTGCAAACTCTTGCCCTCGATGTACAGAGAATAAATACTTGTACATTGTGCAACTGAGAAATTATACAGTCTACAACTGTCAAGCGTTTTACAAGAGAATTAAAAAAGACTAAACAGAATCAACACTATTTGGTAGAGAGTGGTCTACTCTCTAGTAATTTTAATTACAATCAACTTTTCATCAGAATTAGTTAAACAGTACTAGATAGATAGACTCAGATTTTGCTGAATACATCTGGTTTTGTGTGATGAACCATGTACCTTCCTTCAGGGTGCTCATCTGCCATGTATTTCAGAAGCTACTGAAAGCTCTCTTTCCCTCTCAGAAGGTGCTTGGGATCTCACAGGAACCAGCTGTAACTCTTGACTGCTTTTACTAAAAGGTTTATGCAAGTGATGATAATGAAACTCCCTGCCTTACATCTTGGTCTTTCACATCTCAAGCACCTGCCTGAAGCAGCATCTGTAGAGTTAGTCATTCTGTTCTGTTGGAGCTTTAAATAATCTTTACTCTGGAAATGTCTTCCAGAACTTCCCAATATCTCTATTTCAAAGTTTCAGTGCAATAGTCCACCACAAAAACAAAAACAAACAAAAATCTGCTATCTTCAACTTCTGAGTGCTTTTAGCTTGGTATGAAACTTTTATGCAGCGATTTCCACCATGCCAGACAACAAAAAGGTCTTGATTATTTCCATGTAGCTCCAATTCACTACTTATAGCTTTTACTGTGCTCATTACGTGTCTCACGTTACATCATTATGTTTCTCTCCTCACCTGAATAACCACACAGGCAAAAAACTTCTGAGGCTGAGAAAGAGATGGTATTACATGCATTTATGAGTCTTTGGTCAGCTAAAGGAAAAAACACAGAATGTCTCTGTGAACAGTGAAGGATCAGAGCAGCTACATAGGTAGCACCAGTGGCGAAGGTCTGCAGCACAGATGTTTGTCTGGTGTCTTCAGTCTTTTTTACAACATCCGTGTAAAATTTCCTCTGTCTCCTGTATGAAAGCTAGTGAACTGACCATTGACTTAGCTCTGAGTATAATGGCCACATGTTGCATGTTTAGTCTGACGTTAAATGACAGTGATGGATCTGGTTCTGCTACTTTTACTCATGCTGAGTAACACTGTACTCCATTAGCAAGGCTAATACCCCTAATCACAGAATGTATCAGTCAAATGCTTAAATTTACACATGCTTTGAAGCGATAGATTTGTGGCAAAGCAGGCATCTGTTTTAGTCACTGCAAAGACAAATCATATATTTAAGAAAGAAAATCGTTCTTTCTTCAGCCCTATCTCACACTTTACTCCTGTCTCACAATTGAAAAATCTTTATGGTAGAATATATAAAAATATTAATTTAAAATTGCAGTTAAAAGAAACATAAGTCCATACTTTGAACATTTTACTTATTTTTAAAGAGGAATAATACTCATTAAATACACATAAACTAGTAATCCAAGGAGGAAATTCAACTTTAAAATTATATATACTAGTTTCAGTAAAACAGCCAACCTGGACAGTATTTAACAGTACAGTTAAGTTCAGGATTTTAACTTCAGTGGTGTTCTGGTTAAAAAATTACATTGAATGAAGTGTCTTGACTTTATGAAAATAAAAGTGGCCCAGCCTAATGATACATGATTTAAAATCTAAAATCTTTTAAAAAAAAATAAAAAAAACCCCTTCTTCGCTTTGATCACAAATGTTTTTCACTCTACAGAAACCACATGGCTCTGAGTTTCTGAGACATTATCTATGTGTTTCATCTCATTCTTCCATCCTTCCAAGACTTTCAAAAGTCTTTTTCTTTTTTTTTTTTCTTTTTTTTTTTTTTGTGGGGGTTTTTTGTTTATTTTTATTTTGTTTTGTTTTTTCCCTGAGAGGTAATAATGTATCTTATGGGGTTTGGAAAAGTTTTGATTTAGACACATGATTAAGTACTTGAAGCTTTTTGGAGGCTGTCAGAGGAAAAGTTTTTCAATTGTTAACCTCTAGGATTTATATTAATGGATTTACAATTAAAAGTAAAAAAGGAAGAGTAACTGCTGCTGAACATTCATGTTTATTTGTGAGAGAATAAAACATTGTATCAGAAAAAAAAAAATTCAATGAGTACCTATTAAATAGTTCTTGGATAAAGCTATAGGGTTTGTATTTAATTCCATCCCTTAGCCTCCTAGACTCATCACACCTAATTTACTAAAGTTTGTGGGAATCTTACTGCAGACTTCAACTGACTTGAATGCAATATTTTATACTACAACATCTGTATAACAAATTCCACTCCAAAAAAAAGCCCTAATCAAAATACATACAATTTTTTGTCTTACATATCTGTAACAAAATGGAATTTGATGAGATTCATATGCAGAGGTAGCTGAATTTTTGAAACATAAATCTGTATTTTGTCGAGAAACACTGATTTCTTAAAGCTGAATTCTTTCATAGACCTGTATTTCTTTTGGTGAATCTTACAGCAAAATGTTTTTTGCTTGACTTAAAACAGGTGTTGATGCCTTTGCTTTGGATTTGACCATTTTGTTTCCGATATGCTCTCTCATTTTTACTTTGTTCCTTGCATCTTTGTTGTTTCTGTTTAGTTATGCCGCTTGAGTTTGGCTTTGTGATTTAATTTTAGTAGAGATTGGAAAATTCTAGTTCTGAGACAGTATGTGTTCATGAATACAGTCCACTTTTTTTTGATTGTTTCAGTACACTCTCATCAAGAGTCTATCCAAGTCATCCACTGCTTGTGACTGAGGGCCTCTTTCTCTGATGCTTTAGCTGTCTAAAACTCGAAATGAGAGTGCAAGTTTATAGGAGAAATGTAAGAAGCAGGAACTTTCATAGTACGTAACAGGACAGACCTTTGTAAAATTAATGTGGAGACTAATTGTCCCTTTGCAAAACTCTTTCCTGCCCACCTCAAAACCTCTCCAACCAAACCTTCTGTTTCTTGTCTGAGTGTTTCGCTGGAATGGGTGTTTGGTAGCACAAGGCAGCTCACAAGCAGTGTTCTTCTATGCAGGACTTTGGAGCAGTGAAAGGCAAAAAAAAAACCCACCCCTTCTTTGGGAGATCCTACAGCACAAGCCACCATGGTTGCAGGCAAAGGCTCAGAAAACTTTAATTGTACTCCACTTGTCAAGCAACAGAGAGGATAAGATTTTTAGGCATAGCTCAAAAACTGGCAGAAGAAGTGTTGTCTTCCCCTTTTGCTGCATGTGACTTAGCTTGGAGATCTTTGAATAACTAGACAGTTCTGTCCTTCTCCACAGCAACTGTCAGTAGCTGCATGTCTCAGCTATTTTCTGGATGAGGGAATTATTTCCAGCCTGAAGTCAATGATTGTATTACAGGAGATCTGTGGATTTTTTTATTTATTTGAGACTGACTATAGAATACCAAAGGCAAAAGGCTGTGGTGACACCCAGGGAACAAAATTGCCAATCTGAAGAGAAAGAACAACAACAACAAAAATTAGAGAAAACACAATAATATTACTGAAGATAATAAAGCTAGTGTCCACCACTTCATGGTCCAGTGTCAGAATGCGCTTGAGCTGGCAAGCATCTCAAGGTCATAGCTCTGACTAGAGTATACAATGCTGTCACCTCTGCTTGTGCCTCCTTTTTGCCTCTGTAAAGGTGCAGTCATGCAAAGGGCCTAAGCAGGCTTACCAAGGCAGCTACCACCAGGTAACAATTCTCTAGTTTTTATTGTTTTGCTAAGAAGGTAGATCTCTGGGCTTCTCTTAGATAGGCAGTTTAGCAAGATCTGCATAGCTGCACAGATCTCCAGTAATAGCTTGGACCAAGTGTAGGAGGAATAAATTCCTGAAGCTCTGTGCTGGATTTACAGCAAAAAGCAAACATCACAGAGGTTGTGCACACTAACAGCTTGAAGAAGGTTTCTTATCTCACTCTAGTGATATGGCAAAAGAATTTTGAGAAGTCAGTCAGACCACACTGAAAACAGCAAGATCTCAATTCAGTTCAGAGAATGTGCTGTAGACCTCAGTAGTACCTCACCCTGAGGAGGAAGTAGTAGTTAAATACTGTGTAAGTATGAACAGAGAGAAGAACCTGATTTATCAATGTAATTGATACATGTGGAGCAACTGTCTGGAGCCTCAGGAGGTGGAACTTGAGAACCAAATAAACTTGCATTTATCTAGGTTATTCAGAACTGCACTCTTTAAGAATAATTACTAAGTGCAGACATTGTGGATAGAGAGAAAGAGGTAAAAAAAGAAGGCACAGTTGAAGGGAGGTGAGGGGGAAGAAGCAAAAGATCTATCCCTTTAGGTGATCAATTACAGGAAAGATAAATTGTTTTTTCCCTGTATTACCTTTGCTCACTGCTGTGGGAACTGAGTACCCTCAAGGGACATATGGGGTGATTTGTCTCCTTTCACACTAGGTAGAGAAAGCAAAACAGCAAGAATTTTGTTGTCAGTTCCCAAGAGTCTTGGCTCTCTTTGTTCTTTAATTGTTTTTTTTTTGTGGTCAGGAAGCAAAGGTTGTTGTTTTTATTTGGTGCTGGGATACAGATTTCATTAGGAGAGGACTAAAGAGGCTCACTGAGTTTTTTTCCTCTTTGTCAGCTTTATTATAAATAGTGTGGAAAGACAAATACTTTTTACTATTTTTTTTTTTGCAGATAGATTGACAAGTTATGATTTCTTCAAAGAACGACACTTGCATTTAGGGAAGCAAGGAGATAATATATCCTTCTACCTTTAACCACCTGACTTCAGAAGTTATGAAATAGCAAGTGGTTTTACTTAAGTGTCTTGTGTTCACAAAGCTAATAGAGCTGCTGCCTCTGTTGTTTTGTTAGCTGGAAGAAAAGAATCTTGGTCAATGGTGTGAAGGGTGCATGTCCTTTTGTTATGTTTTTAAGCTTTTCTTTACAAATAAGACTCTCATTAATTTTCTCTGATATTGCACATATTTTGTAAGTGCATACTTACATACTTACTACATTTAGATTTCAAAATTATTTTTATTATTACATTTGGCTCGCATTTTGATGTCAAAACACAATTGTAGGTAAGTGGGAGTATACACCTAGTGTACACCTATCTCTAGTTTCTAGAGAGACTTGTAGCTGCAGTATCAGATTTTGATCCTCATTCTGCTACCATACATCTCATTAGTAGAGAACAAAACTTCACATCCCCTGTCCACTTTTCTACTTCCTGAAGTGAGTGAATGAGCTGGAACTGAGTCAGTTTCATAATGAGAGGTTTCTGGCTCAGTCTGTATCCCAGAGCACCAAGTTTTCTCTCTCTTTTTTTTTTTTGGGTTTTGAGTTCTGTTCTTAGTCTTAAACTTGTCCAGTTTGGGAGGCTTGGCCAATAATTTAAACTCCATCTGGCAACTTAACAAAGCAGAAAACAAATTAACATACAAAAATATGTAAAAATTAATCAAAGCAAACTCTCTGCATAAGCATCTCTGCCTAAGCATGCTCTAAATGGGCTGGAAGATGTCAGACTTAATTTCAATTGTCTAAACATTACTGATATTCTGGAATACTTTATTATGGCTGTTACCGAAAGAATTTACTTTTAGTGTTTTGTTCTAACTTAAAACGTGTTTTGTTGTTCTTTTGGCTGTTGGCATTGACTTAAAACATTTTTTTTTTCTGTCTGGAGGGTCTATGTTCTTAAATACATACCTAAATGTAAACACACAAGTGTTTCTTATGAGAGCGGAGAAACTACCTAAGTAGTTCAAATCAGGCACATGGTTAAAAATTTTGTCGAACTGGTTGTGCTAAAAATTCATATGTAAAACGTATATTTAATCTTTAAAATAAGCATTTTCTCCTCCAGAAAGTACACTCAGATATCTTGAGATATTGAAATCCTTATTTGGTAATTTCAAAGCTAAACAGTGTCTAAAATTGTGTAGTGTGATTTCACCAAAAAAATATTTTTAATATTGCTTCATTATATTGAATCCTTGTTTAAACAATGATGAGAGAGAAGAGGAAGAACATGCTGTGCATAAAAAACCTAAATGAAATAGAGAGTAAGAAATATATTGTCTTTGCAAAATCACATAGTCCATCCAAAATCCACTTCATGCAGATTTTCAATCTAAAAGGAATCGATTAAAAACCTACAAGATAGTTTTTAATATGAGTAGCTGCTGGTGAGATAATTTGCTTTTTTGCCTTAATATGTTCATGAATTTTATTAGGAAAATCTGCCTCATGTCTTGAATCAGAAGAAGGACAAAACATAACATTGGATGCATGATGCAAGGAATACAGTAGATGCAAAACATCTGGGTGGAGCGGACAACAGTTTGAATTGATGTTCAGTCTATTAAAAAAGCAAATTTCTCTTGTTTTTGTTTTTTTTTTTTTTTCTTCTCTTGCAGGAAAAAAAAAGTCACTGATAGATTTCTCCTTGAAGAAGCATCTTTTTTTAACCCACTCAAATATGCTTGCAAACCTGAATGATCTATAGAAAAAATCTTCAATATATCTTGTTTATGACAAAGCAGTCTTAGCAGTCTTAGAGGCCCTGTAGTTGATCTTAACCAGAACTACTCTTTGCACACTAGTAACCCCATGTCAGTTTCCACAGGAGAAAATTTAGCTGGTTTTTGGTAAATTCTTTAAGAATATGTTCTTCATTACATTAATTTAATATTAATTGATTCCCTTATTAATAAAAGTGAATAAAATACACTTTGTGTTTTTTCAGGTTTGCTTCATAAATAGGTACCTATTTTTTGAAGTAATTACAAGAAAATTAGTCATGAACAATAAATAACTGCATCTCAGGCATAAATATATGAACTTTTGTGCTTATCAAATATTTCTTAAAAATTGGAAAGATGCATAAATAGTTGCAAATGTACAAAATTTCCCATCAGTGATGAAGTAAAGTCACCCTTTTTTCCCCTCATATTTTAAACCCTCTTTTCATGCCTTCATTTTTGTCTAGCTTTTTTAGAGGATGTTACGTGTTCTTATTCTCTCAGTGATCATCATATTTGCCTAAAATATGGTATTTGTTTCCGGAATGAGGACTTGATGTTTACTGCCAAATAAATTCAATCTGCATTAAAGAAACTTATTACATAGTTTGAAGGAACTATATATGATTATGCTGCTTCCTTTCAATTTTGCCATAAAAAAGTAATGTTAAGGTAAATTGATGGATTTTTTGGTAGAAATTTAACAATTAACAAACTTTAATTGGTAGTTTAACAATTTACCACAAATTACTAATGACTTGGGAGGACTTTGCTGACTTTCTTGTGTGCACTCTTCACTGTAGTTGTGAAGTAAAACTCTGTCTTTAAACCATCCTCATGCAAACCATCCTCGGGGAGGGGGGGAAAGTAAGAATTTTATGATTTTTGTTGTGTGAGTACCATCTCACACTGGAATTACATAGGCATTAAAAAGAGCAATAAATATGCACTTTAAGTTGTACAACCTCAAAACACAAAAATCACCTGTGATAAGACTGTGCTTTGCTTAGGAAGATTTCAAGAACTGTACTTCTTCTTGCTTGATGGAGTGCTTTAACCTACAGAAAAAGATTACAGAAGTAGGCAACTATCCTTTGTAAAACCACAGAAAGATTTTTCTTAGAGTAGGAAAAATAATCCATTCCTTTTTATGCTGGCAAACACCATCCCTTCTACACATAGCAATGTCATATTTTCTTACCCTCACAATTTCCTTTTGACTTTTACTTCTCATTGAAGAAAGGTGCAATATCATCTCTGTTTCCTTGTTTCCCTACTCCGTGCAATTACACATTCTTCCAGAAATCCTAAGCAGCTGTCATCTAGCAATCCCATCTATTTTGGGGTGAAACAAGTAGGGCTCTTGCAAAGGTGACGTTTTCAAAGCTTGGTGTGTGAAACTGAACAAATATTTGTGAGACTCTAACTTACACATGTGGAATTCATATCTTCAAATATCAAAGAGGTACCTCATTAGACATAAGTGTGTGAAAAGAACTGACTGGTACATACATACTGTAGATGTTCGAGTATGAAGTGTATTGCACAAATATGTGACCAAGTTGAGTCTTTCTGAATTTTCATTTATTTTTTTCTCTTCTCCTTTGATTATACTGTAAGCTTCTGCAAGTCCTGAGCCAGTCAGAGGCTGCACCATCATCTAGAATGTCTTCATCCCTAAATGGCAGGCAGTAAAAATCCCATCTCAGAACTCATTTTTCCCCCCATAACTGGTATTCATATCTTACATTGAATAAAGTTTCTTGATCTCTTTTATAAAACCACAGCTAAAATAAGGATGTTTTGGCTTCAATATTTTCTTGTAAAATACTCTAATTGTTTTGATTTCTGCAAGTTAAGGGAATAGACTTTAGTCTATTAGAAGTTGAGCGTTATTTTCTTTTGCAAGAAGCTACACATATAGCTGTGTCTGTCTGGTAAACATTCCTCATACACACTGCCTGTTTCTTCATTTGCTTAGTGTGATTTAACGGACCATATCTTGCTCTTGACTTGCATCCGTATAAGGCTTTTGACTCTCAGTCACTTAGCAATTAACAGCACTAATTTAAGATATTCACATCTTCCACCTGTCTGCTCCCATTGCCCTTCTGAAGATTATTGACCTGGAAGAACTGGCGAAGAGAAGATGTTTCCACCCTTACCTTTGTCTCAGTAAAATTTTGTTCTCTCAACACAAGTTCAACTTTTTCAGGAGCTTAAAATCAGATACAAGACTTTGCAGTGTCATGGTTGTTGACACACGTTTCCTTCTCAAATAGGATGGTAATCTGGTGCAGAAGGACTGGACAAGGCAAAAGGCAGTAACATTCTTTAAAACATCACAGTTTGGTTGCTGAAAAGATCTTTCTTTGTGCCTGTTGTGAATCTAGGATAGCTACTCCCTTACTCTTCCCATCATTCAGAGATTTCAGCACTCTGTCTTTCAATGTTCAGCAGTCCCATAGAATCATTTTTGTGTATGCAGGAGTTTCAGATATATGTCCTTGAAGTCTTTTCTGAAGATAACCATCAAGATAGTATTAAGCTTATTATCCTACAGTTTACCATTCTCACCTTTCCCCATAGTAAATTTCTCCCAGTAAAATTTAAACACAGGGCTGCAGCCCTTTCATTGCTATAAACCAGTACTTTTTGATGGCATGTTTGTTCCTGTTGCTTAAGCATGCTCTCACTGCAGTGAGGCTTCCTTTTAGCAATTTGTAATTATGTGCTGAAAATAAATTAAAATGTTATTTCACTTTATACATTTGAATTGTGTGCTACAGTAAGCTTTGAAGAAAACCCACAGGTTTCCAGTACCACTCATTCATGATATCATGAAATAAACTTTATTCCCTGGTTGGTACTTTGCTGTCTGATGAGTACTCATGTGATATGAGGACTTCTAGGGGTACAAACAATTAATATGAAGAATATTGCTTCTGTCCTCATTTAATCTGACTTTAGGTTAGATGTTCTGCAGTTCTACAATGTATTATCTTGTGTCATGCAGAGTTCTGCTGTACACTAATCAATTACCTAAAGCCTTTGACCTTTATACTTATCTCTCCATGTAGCTTTTAGTTTTTGATGGGAATAGTCAAATAGAATTAAAGCAATGTTTATATGTATTCTGACTGAATGATTCTTTAACCTTTTTTTTTTTTTTTAAGGTAAAAAAATCATATCAGAGCCTACAACTGTCAAGATGATTACATCTCTGAAAACTGACAGTATAAAATTGCCATCTCCTAAAGTTACTCCTAAACCATCTGGTTTTGAGACTTCAATTACTGAAATGGCTGTCACCAAAACAGAGGTCCCTGCTTTGGAGGAAACCACCCTAGAGATTAAAGAAGATACAGAAATGACTACTGATGTGGCTGAGGAAAAAAGGGAAATGGAGGTGCTTATGGAGAACATTAAGTTAACCACCCTTCTACCTCAGACTGTCACAGATGGCGAAATAAGCACTTATGATACACTGGGAAGGACTGAATATGATGTCTCACCTAGGTTAACAGAGAGCACATCTGCAGCTTTGGAACTGGATCACACTTACTCTGAAGCAGAATTGCCCGAGGAACAAGGTAGGTCTGAAAGCATTGAGGACGCTTTCTTGACCTCTATAATTTTTCAGGATAGCACAGCTGTAGCTAAGAGTTCCGCTGGTTTGTGGGAAGATACTGAAACAGGAGATACACAAAAACATGATGCTGATAATCAGACTGAACAAATAGAAGTGGGTCCTATGATGGCAGCTACAGATAGCATATTACCAGCTTCTCAGAGAGAGTTTCCCAGGACAGGGACTTCAGTTTCACTAACAAAAGAGAATATGTATCTTGGTGCCCATTCAACAAAAGAACCCACCAAAAAGTCAATGGAGGCAAAATCTGACAAGAAATTTACAACTGTTGTAATCCCTAAAGCTTTGTTCACTGATCAGTATAATCTTACTACGGAGGGGGAGGGCAGAGAGAGCATGTACACCGTTATACCTGATAGAGTTTCTGGCATGGCTACTGGTAGTGTCTCAGAACCAGATGTGCCTGCTGCATCAGAGACATTCGTAGATGAGCATGTGGTCACCAATGGACAATTTTCTACAGCAGTTAAGTCAACTCCATTGGTTCAGTTTAGTTCTGCAGTGGTATCTGATAATGAGGCATCAGCTGAAGAAAGCAGAGAGGACCTGAGAGAGGTGCAGCCTATGGTGCCATCTAGAGTACCTGTATCCTTTTCTGTATCAACTATTAATCAAACAGAATCTGAAGCCATCACTCTCTCAGGAAGTACTGTTTCACCACAAAACTTTCGAGAAGTTATCCACTCATCTGAGCAAACACAAGGATCAGACATTTTAGAGAAGTGGGAAAAAAACAAGGAAACAGAAACAAGATCAATGGGTGTTAAGCTCCATCATGCCACAACTGTCCTTCCTACAGCAGAATCCAAGGAAAATCCTGCAAGTGAGAAGTTTACACAGCATTCTCCAGCTTCTGGCATGTGGCTGCAGACAGACAAAAATATGGAATATATGACAGAAGAGTCATCTTATACTAGGAGAATACATGAGTTAGATACAGAAGATGATATGTCTGGAATGGAGCCTACATCATCTCCAGGGCAAATTACAGAATACACAAAGCATCCAGGAACTTTGATTTCAGCAGTTACAGATGAAACTGAGACAAGCATGGAGCCAGCAGAAACAAGAAGTGATGAAGAACCTGTATCAGCTGATTTTGATCAGAGTAAAGATAGTACAGATGTTTCCTTCACAAGCAGCTCTTTGAATATGGAATTGATCACAGTATCTAAAATATCGGAGGATGAAAGTAGTGCAACAATAAAGTCTTTTAGCTCCTCAAGTGTTACTGCATTACCAACTGCTATGCCCACAGTCATGGAGGTAACAGAATATGAAGGACATGAAACACCAGGCTATGTTTTGAAGATGTCCATTCCTACCTCAGAAACTGAACAAGAAGAGGCTACTGAGACTTTGGTAGCAATGCCTGTTGAAGAAGTCACTGCTGAAATGGAGGTCTCAAAATACGTGTTGACAGAGGAAGGACAGACAAGCACTGTGACACCAGCTAAGGAAACAGTGGCCACAGGAACAAAGGAATCTATTGTATTTATAGATGTAACAAAGGTAGCTACTGAGGTTCCACAGAAAGAAAATGATGCTTCCCTAGTTCCAGTTACTAGAGAGAGTGAGGTCACTAGAGATATGCTAGTTACTGATCAGGCTCCTTTTGATGATATCTTTCATACAGAAGCAATAGAAACGACTCCAAAAGACAGTGAGGTCTTTGCAGAGGAATTCTCCACAAAAGATCAAGATAAGGAACCAGATACTTCCACAAAGTCTGACTTATCTATGACATCTGTTCAAACATATGAACAAAGGACAACAACAGGATCTGAATTGTCTCAAACAGCTATTGAGGGAAAACGGGATGAGGCGGGTTCAGCTTATGATGAAACATATCCAGCAACAGAAGTATCAGTGCCTACAGTGAAGCTTACAGATTATGGAAGAGTTCTGGGACCTGATGAAACTAGCACCAGGACCTTGCATCACATAGTGACTCTGAAAGCTGAAAATGCTACTAATCAAGAAGAGGTCACTGAAGTGATGCCCATAACAGCAAGTACCCAAGAAAAAACATATGAAAGCACAAGAATCCCCACCAGGGAAGAAGACAGTGATGAAGTAAGTTGGGAATCTGTTTTGCCAACAGGCCACTCTACTGTGGAAAGCATTACTCATCTGACTTTGGGAGCTTCTCCAAGCCAAACTCTGGAAGGTTCAGGAGTGTCAGAAGAACCTGCTGAAACCAAAACAGCTATATTTTCAACTAATGCAACAGATAAAGCACCAGTTCTCAGCAATTTAACTACACCTTCCATTGTTGCTGTAAACATTCAGCCTACATCGGCGTCCAAACCTTCTGCTACTCAAAGGTCACCACGTATCATTCCTGAGGAAGAAGAGGAGGTAACAAGCAATGACATAATCATAATTGATGAATCTGTTTCTCCCAGTAAAGCCACTACTGAGGATGATCTGGCAGGAAAGATGTTAGAACCAGAAATTGATACGGAATATTTCACTGCATCAACTGCTACTGCAGTTGCACGACCTACTGCACCTCCCAGAAGGAAGGAGGCCACAGAGGCTTTACAACCTCAAGAGATGCCTCCTTCTACGTCACCCCCCGATAGTGGAAATGACATAAGATTGTATGTTATTCAAATCACAGGCAATGATACAGGTAAGATTTTGCCTTTTAGACTGGGAGTCCATTGGTTTAGCATAACAAACTGGTGTAATTTAGAATGTATTGGAGATGTTTCTTGGATCACTGAAGAATGCAAAGTTCAAGTTTTATCTAGACAGCAATGTACTGAATATTGGTAGGTCTATTTTGCTATTCATTGAAAAAAAACCTCAGGAATGTCTTATATGTGGTTCAGGGTAAGATTTGTTTCCATGTAAGAATGTATATGAAACTGTTGTGTTTCCTCTTAAAAGTCATGATGGCTATAGTTCATTTTTCTCATAAATGTTGTCAAGTCACTGATTTAACTACAGCTATCTATGAAACAAGCATTTTAATTTCATGGCTCCCATCCCATGCATTACTAGTCCTAAACAAAGCACTAGATTACTTTAACATTCCATTGATCTGTAGCAATTAACAATGCCATGTACAGAGTAGTCAGCTAAAAAAGGTTAAGGTACTCTACTGTGTCTGGAACTGGACTTCCCATGATTTGGGGGAAGGATTTTTGCATGTTTTTGTTGTGTATCTTAATTTTTAAAAATCCATTTTACAGAATCTGTGATGCAAATTGACACAATATTTAGTTTTATTACCTTTTTAGCTGATGGCACTGTATGTGTGCATGTAGCTTCAATTCCGTGGGTATCCAGAACAAAAACTCCTGAACTAACAACAAACTGTTGAGTTTTATGAGTAATATGTCTTTATAATGCTGTAGCTGAAGGCTATGCAATTTTACATTGAAGAAGCCTGTCAACTGACTACTATTTAAGAAAGCTTGGTAAAATCCTATTTTTTAAAATGAAACATAAAAGAATTGACAAAAAAGATCAAACTCAAAATATCATTTAAATTAAATGTTATATTCTGTTTAAGTATTTGTCGATTGTTTTACAATTGTTTTAGTTTTTGAAGGAACAGAGTAACAATTTGTTTTATGTCTTATATATACACCTTAACTATACGTAATGCTTTTCAGTGGTTATATAAGAATCTGTTTTCTCATTGATACTCAGCCAGACCATTCATATCTTTGAAGAACTTTTATGACAGAATTCCTAACTTATGGATGCCTTTTGGTTGGTTTTGTCAGATTTGTGCTCTGTTGAGTTTCATTCAACAGTCAAAAGGCAGAAGCAGTTTCTTTGAGATATGCTGCATAATGATTGGAGTTTTCATATAGTGGATCTTGTATCTTTATGCATATTATCCTATGTAATATTTACAGGATGTAAAACTTCATCAATCATACTAGTGTAACTTAACCTCTTGTTTGAAAAAATAATGATTCTGTTATTTTAACTTTTAAACACTCCTTTCATTTCTGTGGTATATTATTATTTTGTCTGAAGCTTTAGGTGTTGCCTGTGTCTTGGAAATCTCAATTAAGTGAGACAAGTCTGGTAAGTTAGAACAGAAGGATAATTTCTGAAGACTAGAGTTAAGCCACATATTAAATAATTTTGTACCTGTGGAATTTTGGTTAATTTGACTTAATAACTAATAGATGAACTGTGTAGTAGTGAACTATTTTTTGTTGAACTATAGTTTTTTTGCATATGGGAGTGGGTAGTACTGCGTAGTACTGTGTGTTCCAGGCAGATGGAAAGAAGTAGGATAGTTTGTTTGAGAGGGTGTAGAAACTTGATGTTTTCTTCTGATAATGCCCAAGATACATGATTCAGGATTTCTCTGCATACACATCAAGGAGATATTATACTTATTTGAATGGTGTGCCTGCTATGGTTCATTAAATTAGGAATTAGTTCACGCTTACTTACCTAAAAGACACATGTAACCACCATTCATGTCTACTCTTGCTCTTGCTTGGGTGATCAAGTCCTTAAGACAGACTTTCTTCACTAGCTCTGTATCTTCAGAAACTTTCTAAAGCTGTGAATGCATTTTCCAGGTAAAAATGTGCATCTGTCTGGGGCAGAGTTATAAGCAACATTAAACATATGCTTCTAAAAATTATTTAATCTGTCAGAATAGAAAATAATTTCTTGAAATATTGTGAAATTCACTATATTCTCTTTAAACATAAAGATATTTATATATCATATACCTAGTTCAAAATGAAAAAGAGATTTTATTTAGTTTTCTGTTTTCAGAATGTGATAGTGAAAATCCCTCCATTTAGCTAGCCATACAGTAAAGGCAGTCCTACAGAACTACATAAACTGTATCTTTGGCTTTTTGGGCTTTTTGTTCTCAGATAAATGGGAACAAGAAACACAATTTCTTTTTTTTTTATATATCTCTGTGGTAAAACTAAGGTTTTTCTTCCTTCGCCTTGGCATGTTTTCAAGGTAATATAGCCTAGCATTCTTAAATAATCTGTGCAGGTTATACACAAAGCCTTTCATGATTTTCAAAGTCAAAAGTCCAAATTGCCTCCTAAAAATTTACAATTTACTTTTCAAGGCCCTTCAAATAATAGCTATTTCAAATAGGAATATCAGTGAGGTTTTCAGTATAAATGGTATTATGTATAAATGTATCTAATATTTTTCTTTTTGTGTATGTACCAGTGTTAGAAATAATAATGAGATTACTTTCTTCTAAATCTTTATTCACTTTCTTATTATTCAGCTTTTGCCAGACGCAACAGTTTAATGGTTAACCAGGGGTCCATGGAAATACAGTACCCTGTTCTATTTCCTATCAACCTTACCACTTAATTACAGTAAAAAAAATGGTTTTATACTAACACAGATGAATATTCGTTTCTGGAGCTCCATTTATTATCTATAGCATAGGTATAATGATATGTAAGTGCTCCCTAGAGGTGCTTTTAGACTTTCTTAGTTATGAGCAAAGTTTCATACTCCATATTGAAGAGTCATGGCAAATGAATGGAGTTTTGAGAGTTGCAGATATTTTCAGGAGTTCCCAGAAAACAGACAGAGCATAATCCTTGCAGCACCAGGAGCTGCTTTGCTTTTGGTGGGTATCTTCCAGTGAAGCATGATGAGAACAACCCATTGCTGCTCTAGGCCTGGTGAGTTCACCTGTGTCTATTCACAAGTAGAAGAAGTGTGAAGGATTTCTTGCGCTTTCCTTCTCAATCTCAAACCCTTGCTAAACTGGCACTAGCTTCGCTGAAGAACTTTGAAGTCTTTGACTGGAATGTAGTGTCAATGTATGGAATGTGTTACGGATGTATGAAATGTAGGGGATATTATTCTTCTTTGTTATTGTAAACTCAAGCTGCATTTGAAAGATCTTGAATGTTGACTGGGTTTAATTCAATTAAATATAGTGGCAAGCATCTTAGTCTGACATCCCCCTTCCCTCTTAATATGAAGTAGTTCAATATATAACTGAAAGTTGATATGAATTTTTTTTCAGTTCTTTAATACAGTAAGCCCTTACATTTATTAGAATGGAACAAGATTTTCTTGGAGGATTTATTTTCTTATGCCATTCAAGAGGTAAATAGTTATACTCCTAGCTTTCAAAATGCATGCTTGCAATCAATTAATACTTTCATAAAAGGAGTTGCAGTTACTTTTAGTTAAAAAAAAAAGTACCTATGGAAACAGAATTGGTGGGCTGGTGCAAGGTCAAGCTTATTAGCTTAAATTCTGGAAAGTGCTCTGTAGTGCTAATTGGAAGGAACACACTTCTAAATGGGTTAAGCTGTTGATTTGTATGAGAGTACAGCAGTTTTCACTGAGAAAATATATTATACAAACAATCAATATACTTCCATGTGGGCAAATGTGAGGCAGGTGCACAAATTAATGAGGGATGTAAAGCATGTTTGTCTGACAGTCTGTGGCACACAGGCAGAACTAAGGCAGGTGTTCCAATTAATTGTGAAAATATATGAGGAAACATCACTTTTTACGAAAAGGATCACGCACATGTTTCATAATGGAAGGATCCTGGGACCTCATTCACTGGAGTGGAACAACAGCCTACTGCCTTGAGATCAGGACCATGCTGTGAAAGTGAGAAAGCAAAATAGCCCTGCACTGTGATGTATTATCACATTAACAGCTTTCCATTGGATCAGATGGGACTGAGGAGTTTGTCTTTCAGTGAAAAGATGCAGAACTTGTCACTTCATGCTCTTTTTTGTCCTCTTAGCTCCTATGCATTGTATTGGTAAGGACCGATGCTGTTGCTGGAAAGTAATGGATTAACAGCTGAAAAAAAAACCCTCCAAACCTGAAGGAACTTTTCAGCTCATAAAGCTTTTATGAGCTGAAAAATGCTTGTGGGGGTGTTGTTTAACAGTGGCAGAGGGAATGCTGGAAACATAACTCTTGTCTGCATCAGGAGTAATTTGCACACCTGCATTTTTTGGAGCCATTTAAAAGTCTTTACTTTGTAAATGTGTTTCAAAGTACTCATTGGACCCAGGGACTAACACCAGCTCTGTCTGGTTTCTTGTTCCCTCCAGCTTTGAACAGAAAGAAATTACAGGAACTTGTGCTTTGTAGATGTGGAATTTTATGGAAAGAGGTTACAAAACTTTGTGTTTCAACATGTAATTTTCTGACATGCATGTTTCTGTCTTAGCAGTGTGAGAGGGCATATGAAAATTTGAATGAAATACAGAATGGTAATGAGTCATAGTAATAAACCTTAAAAATAGAGTCTTTTCAGGTCTGTCTTAGGCCTTGTTTTAAAATTATTTAAACCAGTTGTCTTCAGAGCGTCTTCTAGAAGGCTGTCTCAGATTGTCATGGCTCTCTAAGTCTGATTCTAATATCTAGCCTGAATGACTTCTTGGCCAGTTTGTATCCGTACTTGTTCTTGCCAGCATTGTCTTTAGCTTGAATAGGTCTTTTTTTCTTCCTGACACTTATCCCTTGATACTTCTATTTCTCTGTTCAGTTACAGAGAATAACCATGTCTCCCTTCAGCCTTCATTTTGTTAACTTCTGAGGGCAATGTGTGCATGGAAGAGTGGAAATGTGGTGGGAACATGCTGGGAAAATAAAATACACAGGCTCTGTTCTGGAGGCTGTGGGTGTCAGGATGATATTACAACCAGAGCAGAGGATGGTGTGGAGGGACAGAAGCAGCATGCCTTATAGTTTCTAGGCAGCACTTCACTTGCAATAGAGCCATTTTAAAAGCATGGAGGATGTAGGCTTGTATCTGTCTTACTTCTACACTCATGTTACTCTCTTTTATGTTATATGGCAAGTATCTATCTGGATGCTATTCTTTATAGTATATACACATGCCACATGCAATTTTTGATGTACCTCTCAAAAATTGTGTGTATTAATTTTTGAATTAGGGAGACTTCTGCTGAAGATGATGAGACGCTGTCTTTTATGTACTGAAATCACCATTTTTTTCTCAAATGAAAAGGATATGCTACTGAAACCTGTTGTGTATTCATAGTACCTATTTAAAGTAAGTTTATTGTAAAGGAAAGACATTGTCTTGCATTCACTGCATTCTGCTGCTTTATGCAGTGGCTGATAACATTCACAAGGACATGTATCTGAATGAGAGTTCCTTGCCTGTGCAAATTGATCAGCTTTCTTAACAAATGCTTAATTCTTGATATTGCTGCCATGCAGTTCAGAGAAGAAGAGTTACAAATTTACCTATATATTGCAGTGATAAAAGTACCATTTAGTTTGTGAGTATGTTTTAACTTGTATGCACTTGGATGCAGTGTTCTGTGACCAAGGTTTCTTGGTATTGTGCCACTAGACTGACTTAAATTATTTTCTAGTGGAATGCTGAAGCAACAGTAAAAGTGGCCTCACATGGGCTGAACCAACTTCCCATCTTACTGAACACAAAATCTCCTATTTCTTTATTTAATGGAAGGCTGGGCTTGTCTTCTTATTAGAGTAAGACTATGTCAGCTGCTGCTCCTCATCAGCCCTGCTACCTGCTGCCATGGTCATGCTGAATTAAATGGATATGGTCTTGTTCAGGTGTTTGAATTAGTAATGTGGTCCTTCCTGGTAGTGTTTGTTATGAGCCCTGGGATTGTACTTTCAGCTAAGAAAGAAAATTACTTAGTGGTTCTGAAATGCATTTGCTAATGAAGGAGTTTTGTCAATGTCTGACTCAAGTTATTTTCTGAATGACTGAAGTCTATGTGTTATTCATAAAACTTATCATAGAGATAGTCAAGTTATTTTGACTAGAATAATGTTAAACTCTAGGCAAGATGACCAGATTCTGTATAATCTTGCCTAGTGTAATTACATGATAGTTAATCCAATGAGGTGATTGAGAGCAGAATTGTTACAGGGATGTGAGGATGGCAGGTATCAGAACGTCTTCACAACTTTTACAGCTTCTGATTCATTCTACATGTAAGAGTGGTTTTTTTTTTTTTTACCTCAGAACAAATACGTCACATATTTAACCCAAAGTGATAGATCTGTTTCTTAATTATACCCATTGGAATTGTTCTATATTAGAATACTCATGTTGTATTAGCGTTGTGGAGGGCTTTTAAAAATAAATTGAATATCATCACACATAAATAAAATTTTAAAAGCATCATCAATGATGCCCTGTATGAAGGCAAGCTCTAATGAAAAAAGTAATTACAATACTTTCAAGCTTTTTGTACACTGACCCTTTTTCCAAAACAAAGGAAAAGAAAAAAACCCAACACCATATCCAACAGAGATGAAACTTGATACTTAGAAAGTTTCACAAGAAGCTAAGATTGTGAATTAATAAGTAGTCTTTAGGCCACTATTTCTGGCTCTTCCTGAAGACTTATTATAGAACAATAATTTCTTTTTTCACATTCCTTTATAGACTTCCATAGATACAAGGAAAAGAACTCTCACATTAAATACTCTTCAGAGGATGCCTACACATTCCCTGCTGTTTTCTCATTGTTTCCAAGGAGATGTCTCAGATTTAGACATAGGAATTACACATTTCTAGCTTTCTTATAGCTCCTTGTTTATTCATGAGAGACATGAAGGAATTTTATTCATAAGTACAACATAGTTTTTCATACTTCTGTTGTGAAGGAGTGGAATCCTTTTAGAAGTTTTATTTACACTTGAAGAAAGTCTTGAAAGTTCCTATTACCATAAAGATCAGATGTGTTTACATAGAGATGC
Source organism: Urocolius indicus (assembly GCA_013401255.1). Lineage (NCBI taxonomy): Eukaryota > Metazoa > Chordata > Aves > Coliiformes > Coliidae > Urocolius > Urocolius indicus. Next base: position 27,679 of record WBNH01002352.1, on the reverse strand, counting down.
ACTATATTAATTTTTTTTTTTGAGGAATGTTAATTTTTGTACCAAAGTTTTCTGAATGTATCCAGATTGTGGCAAATCTTAGTACCTATGATGAGGATATCATCTTCTTTGCCTCTTTGAGTGATATCTATGCCATTTTACTTTACATCAAATATTTAATTGAATATAGTGAAACTCAGAATGAATACAGGATGTCACCCTAGAAATGTAGATAAAGAATTTTTTATAAGTGACTCAAAGACTAAAGATTTCATTAAAAAATCACTTCTTTAAGCAGATTCCCTGATAGAGTCTGAAAATAGTGCTTAAAAGTACTTGACCATTTTTTTCTTTTTGATTATATAGTTCTCAGGAGTCTTTTTTTGCAGCTGCTCTTTGCACAATTTAGATGTAATGATTGAATTAATTGTTGCTAATCCAGCTAGTCTTTTTCTGTCTCCCTCTTTTTGAACATGTTTAGATGATAAATTGATCAGTAATATACATAGTACTCACTGATATCCCTCAGGATATTTGTAATTATTTCTTGATGCAAGTCAGAATGTGTTCAAAATGCCTGCCGCATATTTTGGGTTGCCTTTGGGAACATGGAGCTGAAATTCTGTCTTTTCAGTTGAGTAGTTCCAAGTTGTTTTTTTTTTTTTTAAATCTGTTAAGTGAGTTGTATTATGACTTGTCTGACCAGTCCTTTATTATGAGGAAAACTAAGCATAAAAACATTGTACAGAAATATCTCTTCATTAATGGTTAGAGCTGAAATCTGTGAGGAGTAGAAATCCAGTTGGATTTTTGTTCCTGATCAAGAGCAATTTTACTGTCCAGTGGAATGTGCCTACTTTGGTATTCATTACTTTTTTGTTACCTAGCATTAATTTAAAGAATGCATAAGAAACATGATTTTTTAACTTTAAAAACCCTATTCTTGGGATTTACATGTAGTACCCTATAAAGAAAGAGTTTTGTGGTTTCAGTGGGAGATTTTTAGCATTTGATGTAATTTTTTCCAACTCCCAAATAACAGCAAAGAATATGCCTATACATACATAGAGCAACACTGCAATTTTATTGTGGAATTTCATATAAACTATTTGCTTCCTTTCTTGGAAGTAGTGAGTGAAATTGTTCTTGGGTTACTCGTTTACTTACTACTCTGGCTTGTATTGAATTTCCAGTAACATCTTTACTTAAATATTACAAGCAAAAGTTTTGAATCCCTCGGAAATGCTATGTGTCCTTGGTTCAATAGACAGGTGTGATAAAGACCACAAGACATATTCTCTGGGAAAATCAGATAGGGATAATGGGGTTGTAATGGTGAGCAAGCCTGGAAAAAGCTTTTCAGTGATCATGATGTCTTTTGCCTTGGTGTAGGTATTCCTTTTCATGCTGGAAGAAACCAAATTAAGTGTAAGTTCCTGCCAAATTTCTTGCACTAATCATCTGATCAACTGAATTGATCAGTTAATTTCATGCCATTAGACAGGAAGTCATTAATGACAAACTCATCACAGATTGGAAACTGCTAAATTGCAATAAGAGGACATTGATGATTTGGTTTTGCTATTTGTGGGTGTTGAATGTGGGAGTCCAGCATTGCCAAGTGAGAAACACTGCTGTGCATTGCAGTGTACATAATGGATAGCACTTTAGCATGTTACTGAGTTACAATGATTGTCAGAGGACATAAGCTAGTTTTATACTCTACGCTACATGAAGTAGGAATGCTGTGAACGTCAATGAAACGGAAGTATTTCAACATGTCCAAAGTGTTATTCAAGTATTTACCTTAATTGAATTATTTAGCTTCATGGGATATTTGCTTTTTTTTTTTCCTATTTATTCTTCCCACTTTCAGAGCCTGCCAGGGGTGAATTAATTTTGAGTCAGTAGCCATATAAACATGTTAGTAAAGGAGAGAGCTTCTACTAATAGGTTTATAGGTTAAAGTCTATTCACTCAGACATTTTTAGCACTCACTCCACCAAGATTACCACAGCTAGGTATCTATTTTTAGATAGTTGACTGTAAACTTCTATCTCATGTACTGTTCAATAAAAATGTCTTTTTCCAAAGTTAAGCATTTCTAAATCCAAATATTTTTCCCAAACAAACGTTTCACTTTTTGCTAAGAAAAAAAAAGGGAAAAAGTTCTACTTTTAACAGAAAAATTAAACCATTTCTTATTTTTATATATGCATATGATTATATGGTTAGAAAGAAGCTTTTGCCTGTATGCATTATATGTTCTTTTCCCAGCTTCAAGCAATGAAATGGTTAAATACTGACAGGCACAGTACGGCTTGCTCTCAGAAAAGTAACCTTCGGTTGTATAAGCTTATTCTAGAGTATTTTTTGCATCGGACTTCCTTTTTTACTCTGCTTTCTATTTCACCTGATGTTCACACATCTCTGCAGAGTTCATGAAACTTTGAGGGTCAAAGTCACCCCAAAAGCTGATCCAGGTAGAAGTTATATTATCAAAATACTGTTTAGTACTTATTATTTCAAAGGCTTTCAAGCACATGGTGCTGCACTGCTTTTCCTAAAATTGTGTATGAAAGAGGGAGTCACATTTGTGTCATTCTGTCTGCAGCAGTGGGATTTTTACAGCCTTATGTTGGTTTAACTGAGAATCCAGTTTATCCCTTGACTGCTTTGGATGCTTAATACCCAAAGCAATTCTTATAGTTAAGTTCCAAAAATTCAAGAAGCCTCTTTTCCCGTCACTGGGTGCTGCAGTAAAAAGACTGACTCCAGCTTCTTGACACCCATCCTTTAGGTATTTATAAGTGTAGTTAAGATTTTCCCTCAGTCTTTTCTTCTCCAGGCTAAACAGCCCCAGGTCTCATAGCTTTTCCTTGTCTGCTACTCCAGTCCCGTGATCGTCTTTGTAGCCCTCCACTGGACTCTGCAGAAGTTCTTTATCGCTCCCAAACTGCAGTGCCCAAAACTGGACTTCGTACTCCAGATGTGGTCTTACCAGAGCAGAGTGGAACAAAAACATCCCGTGAACTGCTAGCCACACTTCTTAATGTACCCCAGAATGCCTTTAGAGCTGCTCTCCAGCAGGTCAGTCCCCAGCCTGTACTGGTGTAGGGGGTTGTTCCTTCCCAGATGCACTTGTCCTTGTTGAAACTCATGAGATTCCTCTCTGCCCAACTCTCAAGCTGCTCAAGATCCCACTGAATGGCAGCACAGCCTTCTGGGGAATCAGCCAGTCCTCCTGGTTTGGTGTCATCAGCCAACTTGCTGAGGGTATACTCTGTCCCCTCAGCCAGGTCATTGATGAAGATGTTGAACAAGAGTGGCTCCAGAACTGACCTCTGTGGAATCCCACTGGCCACAGGCCTCCAACTTGATTCTATGCCATCGATCACCATCCTCTGGGCTCTGTCATTTAGCCATTTCTTGATTCACCTCACTGTCCACTCATCCATTCCATACTGCCTGAGCTTTTCAGTGAGGAGTGTCAAAAGCCTTGCTGAAGTCAAGGAAGATGACATCTGCTGCTCTCCCCTCATCTAGACAGCTGATTATGTTCTCATAGAAGGCTATCAGGTTGGACAAACAGGATTTGCCCTTGGTGAATTCAGGTTCAGTTCCCCTGATAACCGTCTTTTCCTTCATGAGTTTAGAGCTAGCATTCAGGATGAGCTGTTCCATATTTCCCAGGCATATTTCCCTGTTGGATGGGATGACACAAACATTACCGTTTATCATCTCACTCCCAGGAGCAGTCATATGGTGCTTTTACGTCTGCTTTGACTTGGTAACTGTATTAATTTGACTTTTGTCCCAAAGTTTTGTTATGATAAGTCATATTTGTTTCTCTAGGAGAGGACACTCCTCTTCCCATGTTAGCAGGACCAGAACTGGTTCCTTCTCATTCTGTGTAATGGCAGAAGCATTTGAGGTTGCCCTCATATAGCACCACATAACTGTGACCACGGGGTAACAGAGAGGTTGGCTAGAACAGGGCAAGATCTGTTGATATCTCACTGTTTCCACTTCCATCATGGAATACCACAAATGAGATCAAGGCTGAAGTCATTTTGGTGATCAGTTACTTTCTTTCCCAGCCAGCTCTTCTGGTGATGTTTACCACTTGACCTTTTGAGTTGTCCTGGGGAGCTGGAGATACTGCGTGACTGCACAGTCTGAGTTTTTGCTTTGTTTGGGATTTCAGCTGGAGAAAAAGATTTATTACTTGCCAGTTGTCTGGTTTGGGGTTGTTTAGCTCTGCAGAGTTTTAGAATTGTCTTCTCCTTAGGCAGTAAACAAAATGTTGTCATTGGAAGGATGCTCGTGTCAGGGATAGTTCAGGAAGAGATACCACTGACTGGAGTGTTGTTTTGTTAATGACATACTAGAGTAGAAAGGAAGTGGGAATCGTTGTCCTTAGAATATTACATGAGAAATATTCAGTCATTATCTGGAGATTTCTATTCTGCACTTGCTAAGGCTTAGATTTAACACTGCAAGACTGCCATTTTTAACAACTTGACATTTTACTCAATCTGTTTTTTCTTAATAAGTTTGCTGCTGTGTTAGGAAAGGAATACAGGAAGGAATGAGGCTGAAGGAAACACCAGAGATTTCCAGAAGGCTTTGTGATATGCTTTTATAATAAAACAGTTCCTTTATTTCCGACATGGTTTTTGCATCATCATGTCTACTACTTCAAAACTTGGCAAGAGTATTTAAGCACAGCCATACAAGCCACAGCCCTGTGCAAACCAGATGTCCACATAAGAAATATCAACTTTCCACAGGTGTTTCTAGTCATAGCCAGGAACTCTGTCGAGATGAAGCTTAGGGGAATGGTATAGTTGTAAAAACCACTACAGTTTTGGAACATGCCAGCAATTGATACTCACTGTATCTTGCATGGAAACTGAAACAACCAAATATGGTAAAACACACTGGATACGTGAATTTGAGTAGGCAAGACTGACCACCCACCTTGAATTACTTTCAACTCCTATCCATACAGCTGCATGAATATTACTCTTTTAAAATACTTTCTTACGGAAATTTACTTGAGTAATTGAGATTTTTATGCATATTCAATTTCTATGTTATTTTTTATAATTTTTTTAACTACTGATGAGATTTTAAAAAAATTCAAACTTCTCTTTTGACTTTAGGGAGAAGAACAAAATGTAAGTTTTGATAAAATTTAGAGGGTAAAAAAAAATAAATTGAAACATGCTCTACATCCTAAGCATTTCTAAAGGGAGCCAAAACTAACAGAACTTTTAGAAATATATATCCAGCAGGGAAACATTTTTAAGTGAACTAAATAAAACCTTTTGTTTATTTAGACTGAACAGTAATCATGAGCTGGATTTTACTAGACTTCATCATACATGCTAGTCATGTTAAGGTGAAGCAGAAGGATTAAAATAATGAAAACCTTAATTATTTCTGGACCTTTCCTTGTTGTCTTTTACTTAGGTGTGTATAATGGTAGCCATGTTTCTTTAACATCTTAGACCAGCTCCTTGGCAATATTCCCACCTTTTCCTGGTGGGGAAGATGGGGTATGCCTGAAGCACTGTTGCACTTTGACCGTGCTTAGGTGGGTTAATGATATTACAAGATGGCACAAGTTAAAGGAATTGCATGTACTGAAGGCTGACACTTGGAATTTTCCTTCAGCAGGAAACGTCTGTATTTCAAAATCTTACTTCTTTTGAAATGAGATGAAAAGAACAAGTAAAAAAAAATTCCCTTTCTTATGAAACAAAATAGCTCAAAAGATGTTATCAGAATGTTTTATTTCTGTTAAATTGAAGCTTTCTGTTCCATTTTAAGTATATTATTTTAAGGGCGGAAACATATGCTAAATACAAAGGTTTTGAAACAAACCAACAAAAATATATTTTTTTTTGTATGGGGGCCATCTTGTCAGATCACTTCTTTATTTATTCAGTATGTTTTTAGAACAAAATATATTCAACGAGACTGACACATTCCTGTGGAAGTGGTTGAGTTTTGTTTCACTGGAGGAGATTCAGCAAGCTGTAATCATAAATCTGCTTGAATCTACTCAAATTGAAAATCTGATCCCTGGCAGAGTTGAAATTCAGGAGAGTCAATATATGACATAAAGTTGTTCAAAGCTTTTCTCATGCTAGATCTTCTCCAAAGCCCAGATACAAGTCTTTACTGGAGTTTCAGAGGTTTTCAAGAAACTGTTTTGAACCCTCTTGTACTGTGAGGACTTCTAAGTATTTTCCAGATGAAGTGGAGGCACCTGTTGGCTGAAATTGTGCTGATTGTAGGCTTGCTCTCCATAGGTCACACTTACAAACTCAGAGAGACCTGGGAGTCCTGGTTGCTAAACATGAGCCAGCAATGTGCCCTCGTGGCCAAGAAGGCCAATGACACCTTGGGATGCATCAAGAAGAGTGCAACCAGCAGATCAAAGAAGGTTCTGCTCCCCCTGCACTCTTGGAGGTCTTCAAGACCTTCCTGGACACGTTCCTATATGACCTGATCTAGGTGGACCTGCTTCTGCAGGGAGGTTGGACTAAATCATCTCTAAAGGTCAATCCAACCTCTACCATTCTATGATTCTATTATTCTATGATTCTATTATTCTATGATTCTATGAGCACAGTGTGCATGTTTACTGAATTATTCTGTGGATTGTCCCATTTGGATCTGCTTTTCTTAGCAGCTTCATTTTGCCGGAAACTCTTTGAAAGTACACAACTGGTCAGATCAATAGCTGCTATCAAACCTGAGATATCTGTCATTTAGTAGCCTAAGGTGATGGTCTGTTTGTCCATGATGAGTTGAACCATTGTACTAAATCTAGGTATTAGATATTTTGCTTGTCCCCTGGTCCTAGTCCCAGAGAGCTTTGACCTTGATCTTAGAGCATGGATCAGTTGGAAGTGGTTGTTTAAGGCTGTTGGAAGTGATGCTTAAGGCTGTTGCCAGGGAATAGAAGTTTATCATCATGTGTGTGATGGGAGTGATGACCATAGTACTGTGCAGAACAGATGTAGAAAAGAAGAGGGAAAGTTTAAAAATAAATGTAGAGTACATATCTATGAGGAAGAAACAAGATGACTTAGGAAGGAAGACGGAGTTGTTAGCATGTATCCACATGGGGAAATAAGCCCAGATACTCCCAATTTTTATCTTATATTGTTTATTGTTTTCTCTCTGAGACAAATATTTTTTTAAATTTTAGTTGCAAGTTACCTGCTTACCTTTTTCACAGTCACTGAAAGTGCTATTTGTGGAAATTTGAATCTTTATGTGAGTTTCATGGGCTTATCAGATCTCTACTTCTTATTTTTTCTCACAAATATCGTGTTGCTCTGAAGCAATAAATGGACATATTGCTGGACTCTAGAGGTGGATCACAGAATCACAAAATGGTAGGGATTTGGAGAGACGTCTAGAAATCATGTAGTCCAAGCCTCCTGCTCAAGCAGGACCACCTAGATTAAGTCACACAGGAACACCTCCAGGGGAGTTTTGAAGCCCTCCAGGGAATGAGACTCCACAACTGGGCAGTTTATTCCAGTGTTTCCTCACCCTCACAGGAAAGAATTTTATGTCCTTCTTTGTCCATTACCCCACTCATATCACTGGACTCTACAGGAAAAAGTGCCCACCTATTCTTTTCACACACACCTTTTAAATACTTAAGTACTTAATTAATACTTTAAGTATTAATGAGATTTCCCTTAAATCTCGTCCAGTCTGAACAGCCTCAGTTCCTGCAGCCTTTCCTCATAAGAAAGATGCTCCAGTCCCCTGATTATCTTGGTGCCCCTGTGCTGAACTTTCTCTAGAAGTTCTGTGTTGCACGTGAGCTGGGGAGCCCAAATCTGGACATAGTACTCCAGATAAGGCCTCTGTTATCTACAGGATGCTAGGTTAGATGGTAATAGACTCCTTTTGAACGAGATTTCAAAAAATTTATTACATCCACTAGTCTTTTGGATGAAATAATTTGGGTTTGAAAGTTTGAGAATCTGTTTTCTATTAATTCTCTATTAATTCTTCTTCAGTGGCTTATCTGAATGTTTTTGAGAGAGAAAATGCTTTTTACTGCTTGTTTTCTCAAAAATTGTCTTTGTCAAATATTTAAAGTCTTCTCAGTCTTACTGTATATTTCTCAGACTTTGGATGTGCAGAAGTTGGCTATCACTAACATAGAGGCAACTTTTATATTTGATCTAGTGAAAAGTTAATGTGGATTTAGAACAAATTGTCATTAACAGTGTTGTAGTGGAAATCGATGTCACTTCAGTCAGGCACTCTGAGATTATATGTAGTAGCAATCAAGTCTTGCAGCTAAAAATCGACCTGTAGACAGAGGCATTTCCCTTTCTTACACGGAGTTGATTGTCTATAGATACTTATTCCTTACACATAATTTAAAACATATAGACATATTAAATGGATTAGAGACACTCTAGGCTGCATATATACTCATTCACCTATCTACTCCATCTCTGTTTCATTGCATACCTCATCACTTTCCTCAATGAGAGGCTTTACTGGTAAATTCCCTTTAGGACTTGCTTGGATTGGCAGTCTGAACTGACAGCCTTTGCTTTTACTACTTTTTAGATACTCTTTTTTTTTTTTTTTCTCTTGGAGTCATAGTAGCAAAGCACTCCTTTTCTCCTTTTGGCTTATTTGTCATGTTATTACATGAACTATCAAGAAACACTTTTGGAACTCGAACTCCTTTCAAGTACTCATTTTGTCTCTTATTAATAGTCTCAGGTCTATATGTCTTTACTTGTTGCTAGAATGGACATGAACTGAAATAGAGGTGACATATGTCAGCTGCATCTATCCAGTTTAAAACTTTTGGAAGTGTTCATGGATCTGTCCTAAGAGTCTAACAAACTAGTTCAACAGATAAGACTTTCCCCTCCTTTTTTGACATTTTATGGTAGTACTTAGGTTTTCATCCAACTGTCCTGCTTATTCTGAGAAGACAAGGTAATATGTAATAATCTGGACTTTAAGACAATTTTCTTTAGTCATTAACCCTGACCTTTGGCAACTTAATTGCTAATGCTGGATAACCAAAGCTCTAAAAAGGAGAAAAATTCTAATTAAAAAAAAAAAAAAACCAAAACAAAAAAACCCCAATTAAATTGGATTCTTTATTACCATCTTAAAAGCTCATTTTTTTTCTTGAAAAAAAAAAAAAACAACAAACAAATCAAAACAACTTAGTATTTAATGAAAGAGCCTCCTGAAAGTTTATTATTAGAATAGCATACTTTTAGCTAACTTTCTTTTATGTGGATCTTTGTGGCATGTGAGGTCTTGAAAAAGCTAACAAAGTAAAAGTAAAATCTGATAGAGATCTTTGCATTCGTAAGAATTTGTATATGTCTTTTTGGTGAATTTGGAACAGATGTCGTTTGTTAAATTTATTACCTAACATAAATGATTTGGCATGAGCTAGTAATTTGAGGGACTCCCAGGTGTGCACTGCTGCAAAAATAATGCACTGGTCAGAACTTGTTAGTTGTGGTAGCCTCCTACAAATTACAGCCTATCTAATCTCATCCAAGTTTGTTGTTTTTTTCAAAGTATAGCTCTGTGCAAAAACAATTTTGCACACAATCCTAACAACTGTGTATGAAATCATAATAATCTTTGTTCCACATATACCACACTCAAGCTGTGGACATAGACCAATCCATTTTACTTGTCCATGTACACTTCTATATATAGTTCTCTGATTCTGTACATTGGTGGAATTATTTTATAGTGAATTTACTGAGAATCAGAAACTTTCAAAGTTCCCTAGCAGCTTTCACTTGCCATTCTCCTTTCAGTTATTGAATTCCCATGCATTGCTGCACTCACAGTTTTGAAAAGGTCTTCAATTCTGAGTTGATTAGAGCTTATACTTTTATGAAAATGTAATTTCTCATTATGACTAGTGTTACCATTCGCTAAAATTTGTGGCTTCATAAGTGATGTTAGACATGCTTCTCTGTGTCATATTGCAGATCTTGGAAAAATAAGTTCTTGCTTTTCTGCTTGAACAAAATTTGAAAGGGAGATCTGGAAAGATTCAACTAAATAGCTGCAGAAGCTATTATTTTCTGTGGCATTAGGCAGCCTGAAAACCTATGTTGCAGTCAATTTACACACACAAAATACTCCAAGTAAAGGAATCACAAGCCTTTTTCACTGTGCCCTGTACCAGTTTAGTGTGTTACAATACATTATTTTGTGGAATGATCACCTGATTATCTCTGAGGGCTGAGTAGTCATAGAGGTTAAATGATACTCATATAGGAGAATTAATTTAAACTTCTGAAATACTTCACCTGTCAGATTCTCATTATTTTGCATCTTACAAATTGTTTTTATGGGGATGATTTACTTAAAAATTGCTCTCTGGCATGTAGTGGATATGCCAGAATACCTGCATGTATTATTTGAGGGGCAGTTATTGCTGACAGCAATGTAAGACAGGAGTCCAGTATATTGGTTCAGATCCTCTGCTGACAGATAGAGAAAAAAACTCCAGTTTGTATCAGCAAACACTAATTTTGCTTTGTATAACATGGCTAGAAACACAGGCTCTGAAGATACATTTGTGGAACAAGATTTCGGCTCAAAATTTCCACCTGACAGTCAGTTTACTAAGCTTGATCTGTGGCATTTTTTTCTGAGTCTGTTTTATCTTTTTAATGAGATTAACATCCATTGTCGGGGATAGAAGGTTTGTAGTAATGTTTGGGTTGAGAAGGCACATTTTAAAAGTTTCTGTCATAACTCTTAGAGAAATTTGTGAGAGCTTCTGCAGCTAAAACCTTACCTACTTAGAACTTCCTTCCTCCTTTTTATCTGCTTGGCCACCTAGAAAAAAATTGAGAGATTTCTGATCTATGGGGCTGTGTAAAGAACTCAGAGTGGTAGGCAAAAGAAAATAGCTTGACTTTACTAGTGTTACTATCTGAATAGGGATTGATTTTTTAATCTGAGATATAGGTTTTTCTTATTTACTTCACTGTGCTTTATAATGCTAAATAGCATTAACTTTGTAAAGCAAGACTTTGTTTACTGACCTAGGTTCCTAGTGTAAAGAACAAAGCAACTAATGTAGTTTTTATGATGTTTCTGGTAATTTGAATTACTCTACATTAAGAGTAGATATAATTGCACAGGCATATTCTATGTGCCATATTTTATTTTAGATTTTACCTCACTTAGATTTGCCTATGTTCAATTTTTGGTGAAGGTTAGCTAGTGTCTCAAATCCATGAAAACCATTGCTGCTGGTTGGGACCAGAGTCTTTTTGTCTGAAAATAATTTCTTCTCTCTCTGCAGCGGGTAGGATAAGTTATCTCAGATGTGGGTTTGGCATGGCAATTGACAGTATAATGTCATCAATATGTTGAGTAAACACAAAGGCTTCAGCTATAAAGTTAAACATTGTGCCAGCTTTTATCTTTGTATCAATAGAACAACACACTGAATTTACTATGTATTGTTTTGAATTGTATTGTGTTTTCTCTCCGATGGATCACTTGTACTTCATATGTCTACTATATTGTGCAACCATCACTGTCACTTAGGGATTATGAAAAGCTTTCTTTTTTTTGCAGATCATCCGGTGAATGCATTTTTGGATCTGTTCAGTCGCCACATGCTTCCTCATGCAATAGATGAACCCCACACTGATGCAGAATCAGCTCAGACTGAACCCTGTACTTCAGAATCTGTGCAGGATTCATCTGAATATATAATATTGGATCCTTTCTTTCCAAACTTTATAGAGTTTGAAGAAGAGGAAGACTGTGAAAATAGTACAGATGTTACAACTCCTCCAGCTTTGCAGTTCATCAATGGAAAGCAACAAGTTACTAGTGCACCTAAAAGCACAAAAGCTGAGGAAGCCAGAAGTGACCAAATTGAAAGTGTTGCACATTCAAAAAATGTAACATTTTCTCAAATCAATGAAACAAACACATTTATAATACCTGAAACTGAAGCTTCTGGTACTATGCAACCAATCAAAGCTGGAGAATTAATAGGGGCATTCGAAGTTACACAACCGACAGCAGATGTTGCAATGTTAGAACCTGTTTACAGTGGTGAATCAGAAGTTGCCACAACAGATAAATCTATAGCCATTACCTCTCAATATGAGCAGCCACAGCAAAACAATAAAGAGACCATAACATGGCATAGAACTGAAAGCTTGACTAAAGATACAAAAAACTTACTTTTGATTACTAGTGAATCTTCTGGAGATGGTTCCACCGAATCCGATTTATCCAGAATTGTCTTCTCTGAAATTGTAACAATGTCAAGAAAGCAAGATGATGAAAAAAAAATTAGTGTAACTTCTGCTCCTGATGCATTTACTGTGGAAAGTTCTGATGTAACACCTTCTCTTGATGCAGTTTTTAATCTTGCTACAAAAGGCATAGGTGTGAAAGACTTTATTCCAGAGAAGACCACCCCTGCTCCAGATTATTATAAATCAACTATTAAACTTAATGCAAATTCCCCTGCTGAAAATCTTCTGTCAACAAGTAGTCATTCAGCAAAGTCTGAGATGAGTGCTGCTTCTTTTGTAGTTCTGGAAGGCTCTGGAGATGTAGAAGAGGACATTGCTACAACTTCAGCCATGACAACAGAAATAACAGTACCAGAAACACTTTCAATGCAAGATATTTCTTTGGGCTCAGGTGCAGTACTGCCAACAGAAATTTCTGTAGCGGTTTCAGGAATCACCTCTGCTTTGCCTAGAGAAGTAAGCACACTTTATCCTGCTTTTGATAAAAGTTCTGAACTAACTGCTGCCACCAATTCTGTTTCTGAGTTTGTTACAGAAAAAGTAGTTGCCAGCTCTCATGTAACTGACAAGAATATAGAAGATGAAGAAGAAATACAGACCACTGTTTATTTAAATCAGGAAAATTCAGCTACTGCTACAGAGGGAAATTTGGAGTTGAATAAACTTGGGGGCACTACTAGTGAAGTCAGAACTGTAAGTCAAGAGCCCACTCTGCTCAGAAAAACAGTATCAGTAACAGATATCATAAGTTCTGAAATCAGAAGAGTCACCACTGTTCCTCTCTTGAGAGAGAAGAAGCTTTTTGTTCATGAAGGATCAGCAGAAGAACCAGCAGGCATATTTTCAGGGGGTCCCACAAGAAAAGTGGTAAGTACTGACTCCCCATTTATTGATTCAGGTTCTGGAGACATAGATATTATCACCGAGTCTGCTACTTTGACTTCAATTCTGTTAAGGCCTGTCACTGAAACACAAACAGAAAATAATGAAAGAAAATTTTACAGCATAGATGATACTTCACTGAAGAATGCAACAACAGAATATGGAGAACATATAAAAACACATGAATTGGCAATATCAGTTTCAAATACTGGCACAGATGCCTTGACAAAGGAGCATGGAGTAACAACTCAGATATACCAGGATTTTTCTAGCCGAGAAAACCTGGGAGAACAAAACCAGGAAACAGAAACAACTTATACACCTCCTTCTGAGGTAAAATCTAGCCCTGACACTAGAAGAGAGAGAATACCTCATGTTACACCAGGAATTAAAACTGAAGATTCAGAAATGGGTGAAGTCACATCATCTCCAGAATCTGTGGTTAGTAACAATCCTCATGACATCAAGGTGACACATGGGACTGGCAGTATAAAAGCAGTAGCTGAATTTACAGAAAGCAAAAATGCAAAACTTGGTTCTTCAACTGTTTCATTTGGCAAAATTCTCATGACTGAGCATGGCTCTGGGGATGAACTCAAAGGTGACAGCAGCACCACAAAACTTTTGTCTAATGGACCTACTGCAGAAATACTTGAAAGTCATTCCTTATTTATTGATCAGGGATCTGGAGAAGCACATACATTCTTTGAATCATTTACAAAACCAGCAGTTTCTCCCACTGGGAAATCAGAAACACAAGAGAAGTACGAAAAAAGAATTGTCAGCACACCATCTATGGATCGTGCCTTCACTACTGAACCTGATCAACTAGTCACAAGTACTGAATATGAAGTAACCACAATGGGAACTGTAACTGACGTAAGAATGGAAGAGGAAACAATAGATGAAATGACAGTGAGAACTTTTTCTACAAAGATTCATTTGGTGGAAGATGCACTGTCTGAGGAACACAGGCCAAGGGAAATTTCACCAAAAGCTATAGAATCTTCTAAAGAAATGACAACAGACCCATTCTTTAAAAGTACACAGGCTAACCATGAAAATCTGGTGTTTTTAAATGTTCCAACTGTCAGTCCATATTCAGAAGAAAAGGAATTAGAAACTGAATCTGTTAAAAAAACACTTTTGCCATTTGATGATGTCACAGTAACTGAGTCTGTACAGATTGAAAGGAAATACATAAGCTCTCCAGCTACAGATACAGAGCAAGAGAAGGAGCTGATACAAAACAGTTTCCCTACAAAAGTTATTCCCAGATCACTCCTGACACCTAGAGAAGAAAAGCTGACAAATCATGAGCCCATTGCTGATCCATTGTTTTCAGGACAAGGATCGGGAGATGACATTGCTGTTATTCCTTCTGTAGTGCCACCAACTGTCAAACAAATCACAAGTACTTCAAGTCCCCAAGCCTCTCATCCTGCAAGTATGGGACCCAAATTTTCAACTGTCAAGGAACAATACTTTGAAAGAGGAAGCACTGAATCGAATGCTGAAGTTAACGAAGAAGTTACAAGTGCTGTAACTGAGCTGCTGTCAGAAACAGACCAGTTCCCCAGCTCAGTGACCACCAGCTCCCCACATTTAACAGAAGAGAATTCCAAGACTTTCAGTTCTAAAGAAATTAGAGAGATGACAAATTATTTTGTCACGATTGAAGACCCTCACAATAAGGAAACAGACTATAGGAGGGAAGAAGATGAAACAGATAGGACAATAGCTACTTCTAAATCTGTAACTCAAGAGGAAACTTCACGTTTGCTGATTAAAGATGGTATAACTCCTGTTTCTGTAATACTGGGTGGAACTCCTAATCTCGAAACTGAAGAATTGCTTGTAACATCAACAACAAAAATGCCAGGCAGAGTACTACCTGAAAGCTCTGGAGAAGGATCTGGCTGGATTGGTGTTTTGGATTCATCTTCTGATATATTTACTCATTTGTCAATACCCCCTGTGTCAAAAGTAGACCTAAATGCTTCATCTAGTGTTTCTGGGGAGGTTTATTCTGAAGTTATTACAACAGAGACACCGATAGATGACTCACAGACTGTGACCACAGGATTAGCATCCCTTTCTAAAGAGGACAAAGAGATGGTGTCAAATCAATCTACAGTTCAACCAAAGACAGCTAAAGTAGAAGAACTAACAAGCGATACTGGGATATATGATAAAATTATTCCCATGATTGATGATAAAAAAAGTGTTATATTGAATGTTTCTGTTTATGGTGATATTACATTAATTGAAGAACGATTTCAAATCCCATCAGAAGAAACAACTATTATAGACATGGATCATTCAAAATCAATGCTTGAAGACATAATAAGTGTGCAGACAATGCCAGATCTGGTTATACAATCAACACATGGCAGTGATGACAGCAACACAACTGAAGGAGAGAAATATGATTTAGCACCTACATTTTCTGTAACCAAAGAGAAGACAATTGGATCTGATGATAGTCCTTTGAGTACTTCCAGTTTGTCAAGTAGTGAATTAGTAACAACTGGGCACAGACTAAAATCCGATGACAAGGATTTGGATTCAGAGAACACCATAAAGTTTTCAACAGAAAGTCCTATCACTACCGAACTCTCTGAACTGAGCGTTTTCCTTCCTACAGTTCCATCTCTGGCAAGCCCTCCTGCTCCTCACGAGTCTAAACTAGTAACAAGCACAAAGGAAGATACCTATGAGCTGAATACTTCAACAACCAACCAAGTAATAGCAGATCAAAGTGAAACAGTCTCTATCTCTGGCTTTTCTGGAATGGGTCAAGAAGAACTGGATGATAAGCAGCCTGTAGTTCCTTCTCTTACACCTGTTTTAGCTGCTGAAACAGGAAAGGTTTTGACAACTGACAAGCTTGATGTAAGTATTGTCACCACACAGCATACATCCCCACTGACAACTACATCATCTAGCAAGACTGATGAAAAGCATCCTACGATATACACAAACACAAAATTGGCATCAACAGAATATGAAGAAACAGAATCAGTGACCTTTTATTCTGCATCTCAAACTCCTAAATCCTCAGTGACCATTCAGTTAGTCAATGGAGTATCTGAGTATCCTGAGGGTATAATTCCAAGTACATCATCATCAAAGGATTCAGATCAGTCTGATCATTCATCAGAAGGAACTTTCAAGGAAGTTAGTTCTGACATTGCAGCAACATATAAACCACCCACTACGGACCTCCCTGACAGAACAGAGCCTTCTCTGCTGGAGTTTTCTCTCAAGACTGTTTCAGAAAGCACAACTACTGAAAGTACTCCTCACTTTAATAGACTTTTAACTGCCAGGACAGAGGAGACAGAAACCTCTGTAACTGATTCAGCTGTTGAAGAAGGTGGCACTATTTCTGGAGATTCTCCATCAATACATGTCTTGCCCACTGCTTTTCTGAATTTTGGAGAAAGTGTGAGCACAGATTTTCCACAAGTTAGCACCATAAACATTGAAACATCTTCAGATACAGTGAATACCCCTCATCAAGGAACGGACAGGAGTACTGAAAGAGAGATCTCATGGCTTTTTTCCACACCTGTTTCAGATTCACCTAGTAGTGTTGAAAGTGAAGTATTCAAGCCTAACCAGGAAGCAGTTACAATGCTAGCTTCATCTTCACAACCTTTGGATAGAAGCACAAAACCACAATCAGGTTTGTTTGGTCCAGAGGAGATCACGACAATTTCTTCTAACATTGCAACAAACAGCACAGCCCCTGCAAACAGTTCATATCAAAATGAGCAGTCAGCGATAAGCTCTGAGGAGCCAAATACTATTGAACTTGTAACTTCATCATTTTCTCTTCTGGAAGTCACTAATGGATCAGATTTCCTGTTTGGCACCAGTGTGGGTTCAGTTGAAGGCACAGCAGTGCAAATTCCAGGTAACTTCCAAATATGATCACTGTTGTATTTGTTTGTTGTGATACTTGTAAATATGTGTCTTAGCTCTGATAAGAGGTATGACAATCAGAGCTCTGTGTGAAATAACAACGGATCTTGTGACTCTCAAGCTATGATCAGCAAGACTGTAACCCATACAAAATGGAGGACAATGGGAGTACCAAAACTCCACCTCTGTGACTTTTCCAGAGCATTTATACGATGGAGCTCTGGATCAGACTTAAGATGACCAGCTAGTCCTAAAAGACAGGAAGGTAACACTGGTTGTGGTAGATAATTAAACTATAATTGTTTCATTTTCCAATTTTCAACATATAATTTATTTTTATAGCTTTTCTGTGTTGGCAACTGTATACAACTGATTTCTCGGTAAGGTTATTTTAGAACATCTTGCAGTTCTCTTTAAGTCAACTTTTAAGGCAAGAGGATACCTAGACTTCGTGTTTTCAGCCTGTCTGTAGCTTGAACTGGTTGATACATTGTCTGTCTCTTATAAATTAGAGGCCTTTTTGTCAGACATCATTTGCCATAGTATTTTGTTTTACATGGTAGTTATGAGGCACCATTTCAGCATATACACAGATGGCACAGATAGGCTCAGTATGAGTAGCATTCACTTCAATTAATATGTTGTTTATGTATAGCTAAGGAAAGAACTAAATTGGCTTAATTTTTTAGTGTGTTTTGTTATTTTTCTTCAAATGATCCAGGTAGTTATCAATTTTAAAATATTTACTGGGCAAACATCCAGTCTGTAGGAGGACAGACAAAAACCACAAAAAAAATCTTTTGGTGCTTAACATAACCCTGTATTTGGGAATTTCAGTGAAGCAGTCCTAAAACAAGCACAGTTTTATGGAAATGATCAAATTATTTGCAAAACCTCCAAACAAAGATTCTGCCCATTTATTACAATCCCAAATTTATGTAGAAGGGATTTTCTTCTGGAGGCTTTCAACTTCCAATTTCCACTGACTAGGTATGGAACTTGGTACTTTAAGAAGGCTTTGTTGAATGTCAAACTTGCAAGTGTAAAGTAGATGATATTTGTCTTTCATGAACCACAGTCAGATTGTTTTGGAAAAATGTAACCAAAAATGTTATTTTTTTCTCGTGTCTCTCAATTGACTTAGGTTACAGAATTCTCCTACCCATATTTTAAGCTTTCAAAGCCAGTGGTTTTTTTTTTGTATCCCAGAAGGACCATTTTCCTGATTTTTCTTTAACACTGAAATGTTAGTATTTAGAACTGGTTATCTTGTTTGTGTGAGTAATTGCTCCGAGGCATTAAAGCAAATGTGAATACCTAGGTGTCTAAACCCATTTGAAATAAACATCACTAGAAGGCATAAAACTCTGCAAGCAAAAGCTATTTAAATGATAACTCCCTTAACAACCGAGGATCTCAAAGCAGGTAAGCTTTTGTCTTAATGCTTAGTTCAGGAATGAATGTATACAATATCTTTATTTGTATTCTTGAAATGTGTTTTTAAAGGAACATAGGTGAGAAATATGTACATCTGAAAACATCCTTTCTAAGAAGTAAGACTCTGTGGGCATTGATTAAATGTAGCAAAGTGAAACAACAGCAGCCAGACAGAATGTTCTGTGTACCCAGTCATTCTACATAAACTAACCCTGTGCGAAACAAAAAGCATTTTCCATTCATCATTCATATAATTTTTTTCAGCTATAATTAATTGTCATGTCATGCAAACTAAATCCTAAATAGATTGTCATGACTGCCAAATACAGTACAAAGTGCTATGAAAAAATGTAATTCTGAAAATTATTTATACTGGTTCCTAATAAATGTCATGTTGCTGTTAAAGTTCAAAATAGTTATGCCTGAAAATAAACTTTACTATTTTATGAAACTGTCTTATTCTGAATAGTCTGTCAATAGAGTTTCTGAAACTACTGTAAAGCCTGCAAGATCAATGCAGAAATGAAGAAAGATTTCCTCTTCTAAAAAATCAAAGATGACAGTTTCTTAAACTACGGAGTAAATTTTATTTTTCTACTTGTTTAACAGGCCAAGATCCATGCAAGAGCAATCCCTGCCTTAATGGTGGTACCTGCTATCCACGTGGTTCATTTTACATCTGTACCTGTTTGCCAGGTTTCAGTGGCGAGCAGTGTGAATTAGGTAAGCTGATGCCATCTAGATAATGAGTATAAAGNCACCACAGGTCACAGGGGAGTCTTTCTTTCAGGGCCTAAGCTCCCTTCTACGCCTCCTTCTCCACTGACCTTGGTGTCTGTGGAGATATTTTCACATTCTCACTCCCTGTTGCTGCTGCCATTTTGCAACTGCCCAGCGACTTCTTCTCAAATATGTTCCTCACAGAGGCGATACCTCTGTCACTAATTGGCGAGGTCTGGGTCAAGTGCAGGGTCTATCTTTGAATTGACTGGCCCTAACCCTATCAGCTACAGGGGAAGCTTCTGACAGCTCTTTATTTAAAGAAGTCACCCCTGTAGTGCCCCCACTACCAAAAAACCTGACTCAGGCAAAACCACTACACTCAGAAGAGAACAGTAAAATGAAAGTGGTCTGCCTGCCCATTTTCTCTCTACCCATGAAGTGCACAGATGTGTATGCACACAAAGATGGAGAATTTTAAATTAACTACATAATCTAGAATTCCTAACATTAAATTCATAAATACATCAAATAAAACCAAACAAAATTAATATTTGGGGTAGTTCTTAAAAGCTTGGTGCAATTATTTGAAAAAGTGGTAAATAAACTAATCCCAAATGTCACTGGGAAGCTGAACACTGAATGCCTGGTTGATTTTTATTTTGAGGAAATTTTAACTATCATATTTATATGCATCTTTGTTATAAATTAATTTTTTAGTAATCTGGTAGCTGAAAACCTCTTCAAGCGGCCTGTGACATCTGTGTTTACCTGCAATAACTGTGAGTTTCAAAATACTCACCAGTACAGTGCAGGATAACCAGCTTTTCCTTTCAACTAGCAAGACAAACTACCAAGTAGGTAGGCTGTTTGGAAAGTTATAAGCTTCATTCCCTGATAAATACCATGGATTTGCCTGTTACACAGCCATCTGCCAAATTTGAAGGAAAAAAAAAAAATCTCATTCACTGTTGCTAAAACGAGTTCAATTTATCCTGTATAGCTTTGGAGAAAAAAAGCCAACCCCACTCAAAAGTACAGCATAATTCTCAGGATGATTATGGTTCTATTTGTGTCTTGAAAGATAGTATGTGATTAAAAAAGTAATTAGCCAGTGCTTTTTTTCAGCTTTCCTAGCTCATGTTGATGAATTTGCTATCTCCCTAGCGAGTTGCTGCTGGTGTATATCAAATTTTATATATTGTATTTTAAATATTCTTCTTTGTCAAAGAACATGACATCCCCTGGTTGCAAATCAGAATTCAGAGATAATAATTTCCTTTTCCTTTTCCTTTTCCTTTTCCTTTTCCTTTTCCTTTTCCTTTTCCTTTTACTTTTCCTTTTCCTTTTCCTTTTCCTTTTCCTTTTCCTTTTCCCTTCCCCTTCCCCTCTCCTCTCCTCTCTTTTTTTTTTTTTTCCCCAGATTATTAAAATGTAATCTGGCCACTTCTTGCCCCTTAGAACTCTTAGTGGCTTATAAAGGAATTACAGTGAGACATTCCACAGCCACTTGCCATATAGAACAACATTCTGTGGGGCTTAAGAGAGTAAGCCTCAGCACTTTTATGTCTGGATTCAGGGATGGTCTGGATATAAGAAATAAAATATTGACTTGAGATTCAGGGATATTCTATGTATAGGCATAAAATGTTGCCTTGAGAGCTTTCCAAATGACTGGAATGAATAAGAACCAGCACAAAATTTGAATATTTTTTAAAAGTGTAATTATTTTGTAAGAAGCTTTGCACAGTGCAATCGTTATTCTTAGGATTGCACAACTCTTTGTTCATTTGTAGATATGTGGTGGTTTGCAGATATGTTTAACTTCTCTGTTGTATTTTAGTCAGTCACTACCAGCAGTTTACTTTGGACTAATATGTTAGCATTGAAGTCTAAGCTGAGATTGTTTCAGAGGAACAGCACTCATTAGAAAACACCATAAAAACTACATATATACTAGCTTGTAACCTGTGCAAATACATACACAAAGTAATCGTATTAAATAAACTAGTGCTTCAACTTAAAAGATGAAGAAAAGCAGCCAGAAGAGTCATGGAGAGCAATGTTATTTCATAGCTGTGAATGTTACTATTGGATAGGTCATTAAGTGAGATTGTCTTTATGGTGCTTTGTCCTTACTTCGATAAGATTAGACAAGGAAGAAATGAGAAACACTAACCAATAGGGTGCCAAGGCATTCTGCTTTGCAGACCAAAATTAGCAGTCTGTTTGATGGTAAATGGTAAGTTTTCTAATCTTTGAGAATCCTGAATGTTTTGGAAGTCTCCAGCAGCTGATAAGAATTTTATATGTGACTTGGTCACACACTTAAGACGATTTTTCCACCACTATGGGAAAAGACTACAGACTGCACAGTATCACTTCTTTCTCAGACACTCAGTGAGGAACTGAAAGTCTAGGTTTTAGAAATTAACTCAGTAGTCAGAGTGCAGGATATATAACCATGTATTAGTAATGTTGCATTTCTTAAGGAAACTGATTCTTGGTTTGTGGATGATAAGAAAGGAACTGTTCACAGTGAAACTAGCTATCATGTAAATAAACCAGTCACATGAATCTTTTGCAATACTTCACTCTTCTGTGTTGAACTAGTCCTGGTAATAAGTATGACTAAGGCTGAAGTACATTTCCATTCTAGGTGGTGGACTGATTACAAGGGCTCTTCTATCTTTATGTTGTAGATATTGATGAATGCCAGTCTAATCCATGCCGGAATGGAGCCACATGTATAGATGGCCTCAATACCTTCACTTGCTTGTGTCTACCAAGCTATGTAGGTGCTCTCTGTGAACAAGGTAAGATGTATTTTTTAATCTATGATGATAAAAGTAATCTGTTTTGATTGCAACACCCTTCTGAAGTAACTAATCAAAGTCTGCTGAAAACAGGAGGATAACAAAACTGTCAAAACCTGTGCAAAGCCACCAGTGATGAGGAGAGATATGAATTTTTTAGTATATTAGATTCCTGTGATTTGTGGCTGTGGATTTTTTGTTTACGGTTACATCTGCACCGTCTTTTGCAGATGGATGGTAACAAACTCCATCAACATGCAAACCTGACGAGAAGTCATGTTACTGCTGTACCAAATATAAACTGATATATTGTCCCCTTTCTGTGTCAAAATATCAACAGCTGTATAGTTTTAATTTGGCACAGCCTGCTCAAATTGCCTCGCAAGCTACTGGAGAGACACATAGTGAGGTTCTCTCATTACTGTATGTTTATGGAATAATGAGTGGTAGCAGTTTCTCTCAGAGCTTCAGAGCTTCTGTCTTTAAATTTTATATACAAAGAGAGAGATGTATCAGAATCGGTCACTTTCAACAAGTAATCCTGGGAAGCGGAAATAGTCTATTCAGTATGCCAGATAATATGTCTATCCACTGGATCTATCAAGACCATAGCCTTGACAACTTCATCCCAAAATTTTCAAAAATATTGGTTTTGTTATTATTTTAAGAAAAGTAGGTGTAGGATCACAATTACAAGGAAATTGTAAAAGACTTTCTAAACTGGACAATTGGAATAAAATCGAACACATAAATCTCCATAATTGTTAGAACATTGCCTGCAAGAAATCCCATTTTATTTACAAGAAATATTTACAACGGTTACTCAATAGGTACATGTAGGAGGAGGAATAGGGTTGCAAAATCTGTTTTGTCAGTACAATAATGAAGGCATTTCCATGGGAAAAAGAAATTAAATTTTAAAGTGTACTGTATAAAGCTTATGAAGACAGTTTTCTCTTTTTATTCAGCTGAATGGTTTTGTGTACAGAGGAATGAATTAGACCTTTGGATTTGTTTAATTAATATTGTTTATTTTCATGCTTGTCACTTATCTGCAGTGAAAAGCAGTTTGCAAACTTTTCCATCTCAACCTGTAGTTTGTTAGAACTGAAAACTTTCAAAGCTGACCAGCTCCAGCACTTTTCATTCTTAAACGTTTTCAGTAGTCTAGCTAACCTTGTCATTTGGAAGGACTTTCTGAATCACTTTTCCAAAATTATAAGTTGACAATGTTTTCACAACAAAACAAATAAATAAATATTCTCACTGTCTTCCTCCACCCTTTCATTCCAGCAAATCCATAGTAGTGAGTGGCTCTGAGTACCGTGGTAACTTTCAGCATTTTATGACCAACCTGAGAGTGCATTTTAGGTGGTTAATGGGAACATTTCCTAGTTTGTCAATCAGAACCAGAGCCCTGCTCACTCAGCTTTGGAATTTAAATTTCCTCTGCTTAAAGTCCTGCAGTGGTTTGGGACTTGGGAAAAGCATTTAGTGCCAGATTTCCACTCCACCAGACAAAATAAAACTGTGTTGGCGATTCAGACATGGTTGTCTGGCAAGCAGGCTTTATTTCAAGGCACCAGTCCTGACCTCTCTAGATTTAAAGGCCAGCCAGAACGACAGAATGTGTACCTCAGTGCCACAGGAAAGGTGGAGTTGAGCACACTGAGATTATATTTCACTACTCCTTTTTTTTTTTTTCCTCCAGTATATACCATTCATTTTAGAAAGCACTCAAAAAAAAAAAATCAAGCTGAAGGGCTTTTTTAAGTCATGGTGCTGCACATTCAAAATGCCATGGAAGCAAATGGCAGTAATGAACATGCATTACCTCTGGGAATGATGCTCAAAGAAGGAGACAACTCCACTACATCAGGAGAGGATGTGACCATAGGACAGTGCAGATGCACCTCAGGGAGCTCTGGCAGGTGTTAGAAGTTAGAAGAGCCTTCAGGGTGATCTAACCTCAATCCTGAGGATCAGTGAGCTGTAGCTGGCTCCCTAACAGATGTTTTTCTTGCCAGATGGGAACAGTTCAGCTGACAATCTGAGCCCAGGAACTCACATCTGAAGAGGGCTAAAGTTGTCTAGTGTTAGGAATAGAGCAGCTGCGAGTGTTTCCTCTTTTAACTAGATTGGTAGCTCACTAAGCCAGTGTTGCTTCTTGTTCAGACTAGATTAAAATGAATGGACTACCTGTGTTAAGTAATACCTTCTTTTGTCCACTGCATATACCTTTTTGAAGTACAGATGCATATTCTGCATGTCATTTGGTCATACTTGAACATCACTTCTCAAAATTCAGAAACATTCCAAAACTCTCTTTTTTCCAGGGTGACTTGAGGCTACAGTAGATCTTGATGTGAGTCTTATCCTGGGGGAGCCATTTGTCTTTCCATTACCATCTCTCTGTGAAAAACCCATATAAGCGTTCTTGGTGTCTGTGTAAATGTGCCCATTGCTCAGATCTTCCCAGTTTTGCTGTCTAAAGTGTTGCTTTTCAAGATCCCTATTTGAGGGAAGAGGAAAGGAAGGCTATTTGNCTCTAGCCTGAACAGCACCAGTTCAAGCAGCCTTTCCTCATAAGGAAGACGTTCCAGTCCCTGATCATCTTGGTGGCCCTGCACTGGACTCTCTACAGAAGTTCTCTTCTCTCTTGGGCTGAGGAGCCCAGAACTGGACACAGGACTCCAGATGAGGCCTCACCAGGGCAGAGTAGAGACGGAGAAGAACCTCCTTTGATCTGCTGGCCACACTCTTCTTGATGCACCCCAGGATGCCATTGGCCTTCTTGGCCATGAGGGCACATTGCTGGCTCATGGTTAGCCTATTATCAATCCATTATTAACAATCAGTTATCCTCATTCAGACTGGGCTGGTGGAACCAACTGTAGAGACTAGTCTCCAGGGATCAGAGAGGTATATGAAAGTCTGCAGTTGTGTTATCTGTCCATCTGTATATGTAGCAAGAAGTAGTTTACTTGTTGAAGAGTTACGTGGGAAAACAAAATTATAGAAACTGTCAGTGTGAATCCCAGTTCCAAAAGTAAGTGTTCTTTATGACTACCTATTTAGGTTTTCCTCTTCCTTCCTTGGCTGGTTTCCCTTTCATTTTCTTTTGCTTTTAACTGGTGTCTGCTTCCATTCAAGAAGTGGTGCCTGTGGTCCAAACTGAAGGTTTGGCATTCTCTGCTGCAGGAGTGCTGCAAGATTTCTGCAGGGTCACTTGGACCTGCCTGTGTACTAAAGGCAGCCGCATGCATGGATCTACGAGCCAAAATAGCACATATGTATTTGACAGAGGACATGCCTCCTTTGAATAATACAACCAGCTGTTCTTTTCCAGAATCTAACCCCTAAACCTCTGGTATTTCTTAATCATCTTATCAGGAACAATGTTTTTTTTTTATAACCCAAGTTCTTTGTTCAAATATCTTTTATTACTCTGGTCTCATTTGGTTCACTTTGTTTTCATGGCTTGGTAGTTTGAAAAGGGAGTATTTGAGAACAGCTCAGTGTAAAGATACTTTCTGAAAACAGCTGGTCTGTAACTGATGTCTTTCAACTGAGAAGGGATTATTTCCAATATTTACCAGAGAAATGGTTTCTCCTCAAGATGTGTGGGCTAATGGGCCTCAAGCATTTGTTCATCAGCTGAGGGTAGTCACTCACAGATAAAATTCACAGCTGAGTAAGGGTTTCATTATATTCTTGTACCTATGTTTCAGTCTTTATTTTCCTTAAGCCTCTTAGGGAATTTGTTTAAAGACAAGAGATCTATTGTCAGAAGCTTATTGCAGCTGTTGAAAAAGCTGTAACTATCTAAGTATTAAACCTGCAGAGATTTTTTTTTATTAAATGCAATGTTTAGAGATGTTGTTATACATTTACAATTATAGTTACAGAGAACAGAAGCTGTGTAAATAGCTTCTTGCACACATCACTGGAAAAGCCTGTAAACTGTCATAAATCTAAGACTAGTCAGACAGCTTTTAGGGCACCATAAATATGGCAAACAGTGTTTCACTCTTTCCATCACATTCTGGAATAAGGTTACAGAAAGCTGTGATTACCTCCCTGGTTAAGTATACAATGAACATCGAGTATTGTATTCAGTAAGTGCTTGCTCCTACTCTGCTTACAGGTGATTGAGTCAGAAAATTTATAGCCACCTGCAATTAGACTTTACTAGTTCAGTAAAGGCATGAAAAACTTGTGCCCATATGGAACCTTTACCTTTGTGTCACTCTTTCAGTTTTGTTAATGTAGTAAGAGAAACTTGTTCGGGACAAAGCACTGCAGAGGTGAAACAGGCCCTACATTCTTACTTGCCTGGTTTGCGTTGTTCTTTTCCTAGCCTCCTATGTATTTTACAGCCATCAGCTTTGTCTTCTGTCCTTGTAGATTTGGGCTGCAAATAGGTGCAGAATATTCCGTTTTGGAAAACAATATGCCATTTTGGATAGGAAGGATGAGTTGTATGCACACTGCAGTGCAAAAGTTTGAAGTAAGAGTACCTATGTCTCTGTTTGACATCCTCTCTCTTGAGAAATTTTGTTCCTTGTGATTCTTGCTTAGGTCACTTTATCTCATTATTTGAACTCAATCATCTAAGTTTGGTGTTTTCAAACCTCTTTGACTCCCCTATGTGCCTTCCATCAGATCTGCTCTCAAACCATGCGCTTCTTCCCCAGGAAAGGCTAGGGAAAGCTTGATTGGAGTAGCCTGGAAATGTTTTCTGGCCACAATTTTCTCAGCATACAATGCTGCTTGTTATTATCTGACTTCTTTCCTGTGGGATAGGAAAGTCTCTGAACAAGAGGAAGAATAAAATCT
This sequence comes from Urocolius indicus, assembly GCA_013401255.1. Lineage (NCBI taxonomy): Eukaryota > Metazoa > Chordata > Aves > Coliiformes > Coliidae > Urocolius > Urocolius indicus. The sequence goes on along the minus strand of WBNH01002352.1, from coordinate 738 downwards.
TAAGTGCCTTCACAAAGGCCATAGTACTGTTTGTTAGGATCGTGTGGCTTAAACATATGTTCAAGAAAGCTGAAGGCAGACTAAACTTTAAAATGGCCTAAATGCCAGAGATTAAAGTAATATCTGCAAACTGTACCTACCTCACAAAGAATACAAAGAGGTAAAAGATAAAAACTAGCAAGTTGGTAGTATAGATTACTGTCCTTTTTCATAGCTGGGATTACTCAGAGCGTAAGCAGTTTTCTACACTTAACTTGTTGAAAATAGAAGAGAGATAATCAGTGTAAGCTGTATTATGCCTTTGTATTTGGTAGATTTATGTCTGTACTGATGACTTTTAGAAAAAGGTTTTGATACCTAACTTCTAAGAAAATGACTGCAGTGTTACCAGTGTTGTCAGAAATTGTCAAAGAAATATTGGTAAGTCGCTGAAATCCATTTATGTGTATGTAAAGTATACTTTTTATCTTGGGAGATTTAAAAACTTTAAAGAAAAGGGATTCTTTGATGCTTCAGGGTATGAACAGTCTCTTCCTGCTGTGAATTAAGAACCCTCTTCGTGCTGTGAAAAAAATCATTCCATAATTGTCTTTCAGATGGTAGCTGCTCAAACTTAAGAAACAGCATAGTTTAAATTTTTGCAGTCATATGTTGATGGTATATTCTGTAATGTTGTCTTTTCTATACTAATACAGAAATATTCTGTGATATAATGCAGGGAACTAAATCCAAGCCTAC
>WBNH01002351.1:5015-16666 GCA_013401255.1 Urocolius indicus | reverse complement strand
GTGAGCAATTGCATTGTCCATCATTTGCTTTGTGTTTGGTTTTTTTTTTTTTTTTTACTCCTTGGGTTTTATTTCTCTCTCTTTCATATTCATTTTAATTAACCAGTTATTATATTTTTTCATTGCAGTTATTATTATATTTTATTTCATTTTAGTTAGTAAATTCTTCTTATCTCAACCCATGAGTTCTAATAAATGTTCTGTTTTTCCCAGTTTTCCTCCCCATTTGACTGTGGGTGTTGGTGGTGTGTGACCAAGCAGCTGCATGGTGCTTAGTTGCTGACTATGGTTAAACCATGACAGCGTTTAAACACTCCCATGGATTTGTGTGGAGCTGTTTGTAGTAATGGCCAAGAGACTGTAGCAGTGGCTCCTGTAAGAACTTTCTTGAAACTTTCCCTATCTCTAAGTCAAACTCACCTCTGGGACTCAGCCAATTGGCTATCTGCACCATCACTTTTTAAGAAGCCAGAAAAGGAGAGTTCTTCCTTTCTTTGAGGGAAGTGATAGAAGAGTTGGATGAGAGAGAATTGACCATGTGGACCCCAAAGTCAATGAGAGAAGAGAGGAGGAGATGTGCTGGAGTGAAGATCTCTCTGAGTCCTGTGGTGAGACAGCATCTGTCCCCCTGCAACTCATGGAAAGCAAGGTGGAAACTGATGTGTTTTGGCAGCTCATGAAGGACCCCATGTCAGACGTGATGACTTTGCCCAGCAGAGGCCATGAATTTTTTGTGGGAGTGCAGCACTGGAGCAGAAAGTGCCTGGAGTTCTGCTACCATGGAAGACATCCACACTGGAGAAGTTTGTGAGGAGCTTTAGTCCTTGGGAAGGACCCATGATGGAGAGGTTCATTCGAAACTATGTTCCATGGGAGAAACTCTGAGTTGGTGGAAGAATGTGATGAGAAGATGTGATGAGGCAAAGATTATCTGTGATGGACTGATCACATTCTACATAATACCACCCCCCCCCCACCCCCTCGACTGTGACATTGAGATGGGAGGAAGTAGAGATATCAGGAGCAGGGAGCTGGAGGAAATAGAGATATCAGAAGCAAAGAGCTGAGCCTGGGAAGGGCTCAGGAGAAGAAGGAGATATTAAAGCACTGACTGTGTTTTTCTCATAATCCTGCTGTTCTTACTTTCTGTCTATTCTATTTTTCATTGGTAGTGGTTTAAACTGTTCTTGTATTCTTCCATAAATTGAGTTCTCAAGTTTGTTTTGCCTGGAATCCCAATTGACAGTGAGCCCTCCCTGTCCTTATCTAGATCCACAAGGCCCTTGGTTATTTTTTCTCTTCCTATCTCACTGGGGCCTCTGCCATCTTAAGGAAGGTGGTGAGGAGGTGTGAGAGGCTGGAGCAAGAGGCTATGTAATGCTTCAATGCCGGCTGGGACTAAACCATGGCAAACACACTGATAATTTTAGGCACTAGTGTAGTCCCAAATAAACCTAAGCAATAGTTCACAGTATTAGATGATTGTTATGGTAGGTCTGCACTTTATAAGGCAGCTTTGAGCTAGGTTGCTGAAAATTATACAGTGCAGAACTAAATCACCCCTAGGAAAAAATTAAAATATTCAAGTTACTTAATGTTTCAAATTCTCGATCTGTGAAATATTTTTGATACAGACTGCATGTCCTGGAGGCTAATGCTCCGTCAGTGTCAGATCTTATCCTGTCAAGGTAATTATCTACTTGCTATACAACACTGCCTGAGTGTGTTTATTGTTACTTATGGACCATTTTGCCAGACAATGAGTAAAGACTGTTGTAAAAAAAATGCCAAAGGTTCTGAAAGAAAAAAAAAAACGTCTAAAGCAACATGTGCAGGAAAAAAATGGATTTAGTTGTTGTTGTTGTTATCTTTTTAGGACTTGTTAGTACAAGTTTGTCTTTACATTCAAAATGCAGTGGTTCTTGAGTTACCCAAGGATTTCACAATGCCCTAGAAACATATTGTACTCATGTTATCTGTTCACCTGAAAAATATACAAAATTAATCAAAGCTGTATAATTTATACATAGATGATTTATTAGTCACTGTCTGAACTCAAGAGGAAAAGAAGCTAACAATAAAAAGTTTTATGAAAAGAACCAAATTCTATTTAAAAAATCTTAGCTAATACAAAGCAAAATATGTAGCTAATTAGCACCAAATAAAACAGAAAAAAATCCTTGGCCCTTCAAATATTCATGAGCTAACATTTCATGTGCCTCAGCATTCCCTGATCCAGTACAGCCATTTAGCTTCTAATCTGCCATCACTCTAGGGTCAACAGGGATCATGCAAGAAGGAAAGAAGCTAAGACTTTTACCATGTATACACTATTCATGCAGGCTTGGTGATGGATATACCCTGCAACAGAGAATCTGCCCAACTTCTCCCTAGTAGAATCTCTGCAATGCCTAGAGCTGAAGTACAAGCAGAGTCCTGCACCTGGGAAGGAATCACCCCATGCACTGGGATAGGTGGGGCGTTGATCTGCTGAAGAGCAGCTCTGCAGAGAGAGACCTGGGAGTCCTGGTTGCCAACTAACTGAACATGAGCCAGCAAAGTGCCCTCATGGCCAAGGCCAGTGGCATCCTGAGATGCATCAAGAAGAGTGTGGCCAACACGTTGAGGGAGATCCTTCTCCCCCTCTCCTCTGCCCTGATGAGGCTTCATCTGGAGTCCTGTGTCTAATTCTGGGCTCCCCAAATCAAGAAGGAGAAGGAACTTCTGGAGAGAGTCCAGTGCAGGGCCATCAAGATGACCAGGGAACTAGGGCATCTTCCTTATGAGGAAAGGCTGTGGAATCTGAGTCTGTTCAGCCTGGAGAAGAGGAAACTGAGGAATAACTTCATTAATACTTACAAGTATTTAAAACATCTATGTCCAGAGGATGGGGCATCGCTTTTTTCTATTGTATCTAGCAACAGGACAAGAGGTAATGAGATTAAGCTGGAAAAAAAAGTTCCATTTAAATGTAAGAAAAAACTATTTTACTGTGAGAGTGAGGGAGCCCTGGCACAGACTGCCCAGGGAGGATGTGGAGTCTCCTTCTCTGCAGGTCTTCAAGACCCATCCGGATGTGTTCCTATGAGGCCTGATCTAAGTGAATGTGCATCTGTAGAAGGGTTGGACTAGATGATCTCTAAAGGTCCCTTCTAACCCCTACCATTCTATGATTCTATGATTCTATGATTCTATGATTTTATCTGACCTTGGCCTCTAAGATGTAGAACCTAATAAATGTATGATGTAATATATATAAAAAAATTAATGCAATATGGGCTTGTTGACAAAGAAAGATGGAGCAAGCTGTACAGAAATAAAATAAAGCAAATAAAATGAACCTATGTCAATCCTAGAATGCAAAGAAAGAACCAATATCATGTATGTCTTGAAGAACTCAGTATGTAAATGACCCAGTGTACTCACTCCTCAGGCTGAAGCCATGGACAGCAGAAAGATCAGTATAACACCAGAAAAAGGGATATATATTAATTAATATATGTTAAAATATTTTAAATTATTTCTGCAACAAGTAAATATGGAATTTTATTGAATTTATTTGAAATGTAACTATTTCAATTACACTAAGAAGAAATTATTTGGTTTATATATAATCTGTGTTGCCTTTTGCATATAGCAACATCTGGAGTACAGAAAATAGATAAGAACTCACTTTTTAATGCTTATATTAAACATTTTATAAAGAAACTGAATGAAAAACTATGACACATTTTTTTTCAGAGGAAATAAAAGTTTAGAGATTTTCTTGGTGCTTCAGTGCACTGCTCAGTTTCGTTTTCAGTAAAAATGCCCCTGCAAGTTTAGGTCATGGTGCCTCATTTGTCAGCATATGTTCTGACAACAGCAACTGAAGACTGTTTCTGCAATATTTTCTGATTTCAACATTCTTAATAGGTGAAAGTTAATATTTATTAGAGCTCTATTAAGTAGTAATTAATGTCAACTAATGAAATTCAACAAGAGCAAGTGTAGAGTCTTGCATCTGAGAAAGAACCCTATATAGCAGTACAGACTGGAGAATGAACTCTTAGAGAGTATTGTAGGGGAAAAGGAGCTGGGGGGGTCTTGGTGGACAGCAGGATGACCATGAGCCAGAAATGTACCTTCATGGCCAAGAAGGCCAATGGCATCCTGAGGTGTAGTAGAAAGGGTGGGCAGTAGGTCAAGACAGGTTCTCTCTGCCCTCATGAGACCACATCTGGAATATTGTGTCCAGTTCTGGGCCCCTCAGTTCTATAAGGACTGGAGAGATTTCAGTGCAGGGCCACCATGATGAAGGGAGTGGAGCATCTCCCTTATGATGAAAGGCTGTGGGAGCTGGGGCTCTTCAGCTTGGAGGAGACTGAGGAGTGATCTCATGAATAATTACAAATATGTAAAGGGCAGATGTCAGGAGGATGGAGCCAGGCTCATCTCAGTGATGTCCAATGATAGGACAAGTGTCAATTGGTAAAAGCTAGAACATAAGAAGTTCCAAAGAAACACAAAACTTCTTCACTGTGAGGATGATGGAGCACTGGAACAGTCTACCAAGAGGTGTTGTCAAATCTCCTTCTCTGGAGACATTCAAAGCCCGCCTGTGTGAGTTCTTGTGTGACCTACTCTAGGTGGTCCTGCTCTGGCAAGGAGGTTGGACTAGATGATCTTTTGAGGTCCCTTCCAACCCTTAACATTCTGCGACTTTGTGATTCTGTAACAAATTAGTTTGAGATATAGCTTTACATGTGTTCTTGGTTGTTTTACCTTCTGTTCAGCAACAAAGAGAATCAAGATCTGTCAAGTTGAAAATTAATATTTTAATTAATACTGGTGCTTCATTGTGGAGTAACTAACCATCTATCATCTATCCTGACACTAAAGAATTACTGTGCTTGACAGTTTTATTCTCAATATAGTATTCAACTCAAATTCAGGCAAATCCTTTCCTGTTGGACAGGCAGTCCTATCAAATATTTTGAAAGAATCTGTCCTTCTATATAACAAAATTATATAGAAACCTACATAAAGTATAGAAATCTATAAAATTATATTGTGGTAGGTGTCCAGAAGATCTCGGACTGTAATGCGAGGAGTGAAGAAGAAGTGAAAGGGCTGGCACAGGGCAGAGTGAGAGGAGGTGCTTATGCTAGCAGATATAAGTGCATAATACAAACAATAAAGTGGAAACAGCATCATCCATACTGTGTATGCAGTGATCCGTTCCCCTTAGCAGTCAGTGAGCTGGGAGATCAATCTGGACTGGCAGGTAATGTTGTTGGCAGCGACAACACTATACAGAGCCAATAGACTGAAGTTTACTTGGTACTTTTTATCTACCACTTCCTGAAATTTCACTTTTGATCTCCAGTTCTTACCTTTTCTTAACTCCTCTTAAATGAATATTAATGGAATTGTTCAAATCAAACCCTATAACAATTATATTTGCTTGAAGATTAGATCAAATTGTATACTTCCACATGGCCTTGAAATAGTTCCCTTTATTTATTATTCTTTATTTTGTTTTTTGAAAAAGATATAATCTTCTTTTTCTGATCAGTCTTTTTTTTTTTGTAGCAAAATTCCAGAAAATAGCTTCAGTGTAGAAGTCTGATGGTTACTCCATTTCATAGTGTTCATGTTAAAAAGATGGAAGTTCTTACTTTTTGAAATCAGTGGTAGTCTGTGGCTCTTGAATTAAATGTGTCTCAAAAAAAATTCAAGTCAAATTCCCATAGTGAGACTGTCATGTAACTAGTATAGAAATTTGCTGACACAGGTGCTTTTAGGGAAATCTGTTGCAAGGAATCAGCATTCAGGGCCTAGTAAAGCTGTTGATAAGTCATTATCAGATTTAGTTGCACACTCAATATAACTACCCATAAAATAATATACCGAAGCTTGTAGGGTATATATCTGCCTACCTACCTATCTGCTGACTGACCTACCTATCTAAATAAGAATGGATGTGGAATCAATGCCTCTGCAGTGACATTAGTCACCCTAATTGTGGTAGCTCACTTTATCATAGGGTTCCCTTGTAGACAGGCAGTTACAGCAGTTCCAAACAGTCAAAAAGGGAGACAACAATTGAGCAACACCACTGCTGAGAAGTTCAATGATCATATTCACTCCTGATCTCAATAGCAAAGATGCACAGGAATTCAACCTTATCTATCACCTGTCATCCAGGCCCACCATTTGTCTTCTCCTCAGGTATCACCAGTCCATGGAATCTAAGAGAAAAAGTAATGGAATGGAGATAAGTAATAGGGATAAGTAACCTAAAGATTTATTGCATGTCTTATGGATAGGTCTTCCTTACCCTTAATCACATTTTTTTCCTCTAAAAACAAAAGTGACCTCAGCTTTGTTAACATTTTAAGTGTGCTTTTGTTAAAGCAATATAAAGTTTCACGATAACATCAATTTCTGATTGTTCCCTTCAGTTAGGTGCAAACCTACCAGAACAGTACCTGCTATTGAAAAATACTTGGATTCTAACATTGATGCTCACATCCTCCCTTAATGGAGTGCTATGATAATGAATATCAATGCCTGAAATGATTCCTATTTTTTTTTTTTATCATTATGTTAGATCTTATACACGAAGAAAGAGTAATATATGTTCCTGCTATTCAGAAAGGTCACTTTGAATAAAATGAAAAATACTAAAGGATGCTATAAAGGCTTATGTTCCTATATTTTGCAGGAAAACCAGATGAGAATGTAGCTTTTCATGTTTTGTATTAATGTGGTTTTATTCTTATCTGCTCATTTATATCTGTAGGAGTAGCAGAAAGAAATGGATTAAAACAGTACTGTTCAAAGGAGTATAAGAAGAATCCATCCTCCTATCTGGAATCAATAGACTATGTCTTCCATTAGTAACAGAAATTAATTATCTATTTAACTAGTAGCAGCACAAACTTTTTTCATGATATAGCAGTAAACACTCTTGTAAATATAACACTCCAGAATATACTACAGAGTAAGGAATCAGTGGTGCTTAATGCAAGACTATATAGTTACAAACAAAGTGAAATGATAAAAGCTGATATAATGAAGTCCATGACTCTAAGAATGAAATCTGACAACTGAGACAGAGATTTTTATAGTGCAGTATGCAGTGCTGAACAAGGCTGGCCAAATGTTTGTGGGAAACCTGACTCTGAATTTTTGCCATTTTGGACAGATACATAAATGAGTAAATAGATTCTTCAATTTAAAACAGAGAAACCCTTATAAGGTTCAGAATCAGATCCTGTTCAGTTATTAATCTTTCTCATGAAATCAAGAAAAATGTGTTTCAGCAAAATTTTATCTGGTTTTTGTCTATTCAGTCTTCTAAATGAAAAAACAAAGTCAATAAAGAAGTGCACAATGCCAATCAGAAGAACTGAAAAAAAAATTGCCTCAATGTCTATAAACAGAATCAATTTTTAAAAAACTGTGCATTCTGATAAATGTTGATCTGCAGTTGAAGTAATGCATTCAGTTGTTTTTGTTAAAGTTGGATCATTTAATTTCAGTATTATTCTGAAAAGGGAGGAAAGTGACACAACATTATCTAGCAATCTGTATTCAGTAAGTGTATAAATAGAACATATACTAGAAGGTCAGTCTAGCTTTAGATTTAGTAATTTGGTACTGAAAAATTTGCAAATATTAAAAGTTAGGTATTCTGAAGGGATCAACATTCAGATGTATTCTCATTCTCATTCAAAACATTGTAGCCAGTATAACAATTCATAAACCATGTATATGTAACATTTTTCTACTCTTTTCTGCTGTTCCTGAAACCCATCATCACAGCTGTATTCACTAATTTAGACAGCCCTTTAGCTCTTGTATCAAGATTATGCTTCTATTTGTGATATCTTCTACCACCATTAGTTATTATAGGGAAAAAATTGCAATTTCCGTTTCTGAAACTGAAAATAGGTGGAAGCTGAATGTTCAGTAATGTTGATAAGGTGGGGTTTTATCTTTTTTTTTAAATAACAGAGGTCAGGACATAATTGTGTAAAAGCAAAAGAAGACAGTACATGTACATGATGTGCCAAATACTGATGTATTGCTAATACGTTTGGTTTCATGCCTGTGGATTATTTTGACCTATGATAATTTAGAAAGTGTTATCAAGAATTAAATCTTCATGTCTAATTGTTTGAGAAAACCTTTAATAATGTCGCACTAAGCTATCATGGCATTGGACTTGTGAGGTTTAAAATTACAAGTCCGACTCATACTCAAAGGACTTGCATTGCTATCCAAAAAATTAAAATGCTGGGAGCCTAAACAATTGCTCTCATTTCTCCTAAAACCAGTTTGGTAATCAAGTCTGCCCCACTCCTCATAAAAAATGTGATCATGTTCAGACATATTAGGAAGAAAGGTGCAATGCAGAATTAATTCAAACATTCCTGGGTATTTTAATCTACTTAAAACAATTCCCAAAACTCTGAAAAAGGCAGAGTTAAGCTATGTAGACACCTAATTGTGGAGTCAGTTAACCAATTATTTAATGGAGTTTGAGTTAACTGACTTGTGCTATAGAGGATGAGATTTAGTCTTTATTTAGAATTCAGTTCTCCTAATGGATGATGGTAATAAAAGTCTTCAGATTACTGTTAGGACTATTCTAAATGATGGATTCTATTGATTTTTTTAAATTAAGTTAAAATGTTAAGAGTAAAATCTTTCATAACTTTATCCCACCTGACACCAGGAAAAATGTTGAGATTTAAAGCTGATCAGCAGTGTGATGCCTATGGAAGATTTCCAAAATGCAAAGGAGATAAGAAGAATCTAGAGAAACATTAAAAATTGAAAAGTCACTGAAGAGAAAATCAGTTTAAATATCAATGAATGGAGGAAACCAACAATGGATATAAAAGTATCCAACTGTGCCCAATTAGGCTGCTCCTGAAGTGTTCAACTGAAGTGATATATTATTTAAGCCAATATAATTTTTTTACATTAAAATATGCTCTTCTGACCATTTTCAGAATATAAAATTTCAGTGAAGTTTGACAGAAATCTTACAATTCCCTTATGCTCTCTAAGAAGGATAAGAAGAATAAATTATGATACTATCTAAAATACAAAAGTAAGAAAGTAACAAATTCAAAAAGTACATTATATGACACTGAATGCAATTATGTATGATGAACAGCTGAAAAACATCTTTAAATGCCACCTAAATAACTATGTTCAGCAGAAATTTCTAATGGAACCATTATATTGTTACAACTGTTCCCTAACTATTATGAATTGGAAAGTCCTTATTATCTCTTTGAATGTTCTATTCCAAGTAAAAAATATTACATTCCACATCTCCTTTGTATAGAGCAGTTTGTCTGCAGTAAGACTGCTTGAGAGATCAGTTTTACAGGAATCCCTACACAAGAAAAATTATCAGCTTCAGTTGCAGGTGAAAGCTCCAGGAAGACCTTCTAGAGGCCTTTTGATATTTAGAGACAGCTCATAAGAAAGTCAGAAAAAGACTTCTTGCCACAGCCTGCAGGGACAGGGCAATGGGTAGTATTTTAAAACTGAAAGTTTTAAACTAAACCTATTGGTTTAGATTGGAAATAAACAAGAAATTTTTTACGATGAAAGTGGTGAGACATTCAAGCAGGTTACCCAGAGAAATTGTGGATCCCTCATCATTATTAGTGTTCAGAGTTTCCAGATGTGGTTTGGCCTAGCTAGCACAGTAGCACCACAACAATCTCTTGCTTGGTGCCCCTCAGTCTCACGCCCCCCCCTGCTAGGATGACAGAAGCCCCAGCAAAATGGGAGGACAAAGATAAGCAAGGTTATTGTGGATTGAGACAAGGACAGGGAGGGCTCACTGCCAGTTACGGTTCTGGGCGAAACAGACTCCACTACTCGACTTAGAGAGGAAAGGGAGGAGGATGATGAAAAAATTACAACCAGCACTTTAAGCTCTCCTTACCCCATCCCTTCTTTCTTTCCAGGCCCAGCTCACTGCTCCTGATATCTCTACCTCCTACCCCTTCAATGACTTGGGGTGAGTAGGAAATGGACGATGTGGTCAGCCTCTCACAGATGGGCTCTGCCACTTCTCTTTGCTCAGATGAGAACTTCTCTGGTGTGGGTTGTTCGCAACAGCTGTGGCTTCTGCCGATACAGGGTCACTCACACAGGACACAGTCCTTAATGAACATATCTGATGTGGATTCTTCTCCACGGTTGCAGCTTCTGTAGGTACAGAGTCCATCCCATGGGACATGGCCTCTTCTGGGCATAATTTTAATAATTTTATTTTTAATAATAATTTTAATTTAGAAAAAAACAGGAATGTAGAAAACAGGATTCTGGCTGAGATACATCTGTAAATCACTGGCGTTTGCTTAACATTTTAAGTAAAAACGTCACATCTATGTATAATGGTTTTTTTTGGGGGAAAAAAAATAAAAGCCCATCTAGCTTGAGATTTTCAACTTGAATAAAACTCCCAAATGGAACGCTTGCAGACAAGCTTCATTAGCTGGACCTGTGGAGCAGTCAGATCTGATATATATTGCTGCTTTGGAAAGATATAATCTGACAATGAGAAAATTACAGGATATTTTCAAGAGAGATGAGGAACTAGGGATTGTTGCCTGTAGAAGTTACATCTGGACAGCTTGGGAAGTCTGTGCTAGTACTTGGTCACTTGAGCAGTAAAAAATATTTCCCAACATTCAGACAGATCGCCCTCTGTTTCAGTTTGTACTCATTACCTATCGTCCTTTTACTAGACACCACTGAGAAGAGCCTAGCTCCATTCCCTCTGTCATAGTTTTACCCCAGCCAGCAAAAAGGCATTGTGCAGCTGTTCACTCATACAATGCCCTCTGCCTCCTGCAGTGACATGGAGAGAAGAATAGGGAAAACAAAAAAAAATTACAACTTGTGGGTTGAGTTTACTTACAAAAATGAAATAAAAATATAACACTAATGATAGCAACACTAATAATAATATCATGTAAAAAAAAATATTAAAAAACCCACAACAAACCTAAACCCAGCTACTAGGAAGAAAATTAACTCTATATCTGCCAAAATAAGGACAAAATGAAGAGTTCTATTACGCAGCACACGCAGGATAACTAGGTGATCAGTCCCAGTCAGCATGGGTTTATGAAGGGCAGGTACTGTTTAATAACTTAATGTTTTCTATGACAGGGTGATCTGCTTCTTGGATGAAGGAAAGACTGTGAACGTTATCTACCTTGACTTTAATAAGACATTTGACACTGTTTCCTACAGCATTCTCTTAAAGAAATGTTCCTGACTTGGATGGGCATACACTTTCCTGTGTGAAAAACCGCTTGGATGGATGGGTGCAAAGAATCGTGGTCAATTGAGTTTAATCCAGTTGATGGCTGGTCACAAGTGATGTTCCTCAACGCTTAGTACTGGGGCAACTCCTGCTTAACATCTTTATTAATGATCAGGATGAGAGGATTCAAGACCTGCCTGGACACATTTCTATGCAACCTGATCTAGGTGGACCTGATTCTGCAGGGGAGTTGGACCAGATGATCTCAAAAGGTGCCTTCCAATTCCTACCATTTTATGATTCTGTGATTCTGTGATAGTGTGCACCCTTAGTAAATTTGGAGATGATATCAAGCTGG
>WBNH01002350.1:123413-159680 GCA_013401255.1 Urocolius indicus | reverse complement strand
GGCCTTTCTCCAATCCTCAGGCAACTCACCTGACCTTCGTGATTGTTTAAAAGTGATGGGGAAAGGCTTAGCAATCATATCAGCCAGCTTCTCAGCACTCTCAGATGCATCCCATCAGGACCATTGACTTTTGAGTGTTAAGTTTGGCCAACAAGTCTTTAATCTCTTCCTCTTACACGCAGGGTAAGTCCTCTGTTGTCCAGGCCCAAGTAACTTGTCTTCCCAAGTAACTGTTATGTGTGATGTAGCCCTGCTTTCCTGGAGAAGGCTAAAAAACCATGGGAAGTAGTGAATGAATTCCTTGTTTTTGTTTGCTTGTGCACATATCTTTTGCTTCTTTTATTAAACTATCTGTATCTCAACCCATAAGTTTTCTCACTTTTACTCATTATTTCCTCCCCCATCCCCAAGGGGTGAGGAATGAGTGGGAAGCTGTGTAGTGCTTAGTTGCTGGCTGGAGTGAAACCAGCTGTCAGTTTTCAAGCTGATCAGGCAGCAATTCCTCTTCCAGTGTGGAGATCATTTTTAACATGAGAGACCATTGCCAAAAGACCTTACGTTACCTTTTCTCAGATCATTAGATGTAAAATGATGGTTGTCCTTACATAGTTTTAACTTAGCATCTGAGGATTTCCATTGTATGTCTATTTAAAGTAGGTCTCAGTCAGCCTATCCCATTAGTAACGTCACAGAAAAATACCATGCTTGATCTCTGTGGTGGTTTAGCCAGATGTCCACCAAGTTGTAAAATCACTCCCCCTCCTAAACCAGACAGGACAGAGAGAGAAATATAATGAACGGTTTGTGAGTTAAGGACAGAGAGATCACTCAGCAATCAGCGTCACGGGCAAAAAAGATTCAACTTGGGGAGAAAAAGGTTTGACTTATTAAAGGAACAATAAGAACAGGGAGATGAGAAGTAAAACTGAATCTTAAAACACTTTAAAACCTCCCCACACCTCCCTTCCCAGGACTCCCCTTCCTTCCTCCCCAGCAGCACAAGGGATGGGGTTATGGTCAGTTCATTACAGATGGACTTTGCAGCTGCTTCTTCTCAGAGGGAGGCCTCTTCACACTTCCCACTGCTACACTGTGTGGTCTCTCCCACAGGAGACAGTCTCTCATGAACTTCTCCAATGTGGGTCCACCATGGGCTACAGTTCCTCACAAACTGCTCCAGCATGAGGCCTCCCACGGGGGCAGCTCCTCACACACTGTCCCAATGTGGGTCATCTACCATGAGAAGAGTCCTTCAGGGACAGACTGCTCCTGCATGAGTCCCTCACAGGATCATAAGTCCTGACAGTAAACCTGCTCTGGGGTGGGTTCCTCTCTTCCCACGGGCTCCCAGGTCCTGCCAGGAACTTGCTCCAGGGTGAGCTTCCCATGGAGTCACAGCCTCCCTCAGGTATCCACCTGCTCCAGTGTGGGGTCCTCCATGGGCTGCGAGTGAATCTCTGCTTCACAGAGGCCTCCATAGACTGCAGGGGGACAGCTGTCTCACCATAATTCTCATCACAGGTCACAGAGGAGTCTTTCTTCCAGGGCCTAAGCACCTCCTCCCCCTCCTTATCCACTGACTTTGGTGTCTGCAGAGATGTTTTCACATTCTCACTCCCTGTTGCTGCTGCAGTTCAGCAACTGCGCAACAGCTTCTTCTCCAATATGTTCTTCAGAGTCGTTACCCTAATCACTAATTGGCCAGGCCTGGGTCAGGTGCAGGATCCATCTTAGAATTGACTGGCCCTAGCCCTTTCAGCTACAGGGGAAGCTTCTGGTAGATCTTTGTTTGAAGAAGCCACCCCTGTAGCTCCCCCCAACTACTAAAAACCTAGCCCAGACAAAACCACTGCAACCTCTGAAGAAAATCAAATTACTTGCTTCATTGATCTTTCTCAACCCTCACCTCCAGCAGTAATGGAAAATGACTGGATATAAACATTCATTTCTCTGCCTTTCCATCTGGCATCAACATTCTGGAGGTGAAAGATACTGTTAATGGGTGAGGTAGAGGGGAAAGTACATTCATGAGCAACAAGGAAAATTGAAGAGACTCCAAGGACAGTCAGATTTCTGTCCCCGGAAGTCTTTCCTCCTAATTCTCCCAAAGAGAGGAAAACAGCAGGAAGTTTCTAGGGTATGTTTATCTGATAGTCTGGGAGCCAGCTGCAAATTTAACACCAGGTTCAGCTAAGTCTCCTGGGTTGGGATGTAACAGGGTAACTTTTCCAAATCCTCCATTTTAATACCTCTCAGGTGACAGGTTGTCCCCCTTGGGAGCAGCACACCACTCATGCATTCACAGCAGTCTCTGGGTTCCTGCAAAGGTTAGATTTATCCTGAAGGATGATGCTGGTCAGAGAATCACTGAAGCAGGTTCCTGACAGTTTTAAACTTCTTTGCCACAGGACACTACAAAAATTTTGGCCTGAAGCATTTTATAACTGATTTGTAAATTAAAATTGTAAGACTAATCTCTGAACTTATGTGAAGGACCATGCTTGCAGGAACAGAAGTAGAGCACAACCATTGTGGCCCCTTCTGGTGTGATATCTCATCCCCAAAGAGAATCAGCAATTCCTGAGATGAGTAGAAACAAGTGGTAAAAAAAATTATTTCTACAAAAAGGACAACTGTACTCTGGGGAGCATTAAGCATAGTATAGCTAACCAATAAAAAGTGATTATCCATTATATCAACTGTTAGTGTGGCCTCACCTTGAGCACTGTGTGCAGTTTTGGAGTTCACAATATAAGGATATAAATATATTAGAATGTGTCCAAAGAACAGCCACAAAGATTCCCAGAATAGAAGATCTAGAGGATGTGACTTACGAGGAGCAGTTTGAGTACAGTAGACTTGTTTAGCCTGAAGAGGAGCCTGAAGGGTGACCTCATTGCTATCTCTTCCTTATAAGAGGGAGTGGAAAGAGAGATGCTTGTCTCATGTCTCTAGTGTCCAGTGACGTGACAGAAGGGAAGGAGTGCAAACTGTATCAGGGGAAGTTCAGATTAGATGTTGGGTAAAAGTTCTTAACTGAAAGGGTGGTTAAGCACTCAAACAACCTCCCCAAAGACATGGTCATGGCCTCAAGCCTGTTGGTGTTCAAGAAGCATTTGGACAACATATGGTTTAACTTTAATGTTGTCCCGTGTAGAGAAGATTTGCTTGCCATGATCCTCATGGGTCCCTTCCAACTCCAGATTCTCTGTGGTTTGATGATTCTCTCACACTCTTTAAAGAAAAGAAAGATGCATGTAAGTTCCAAATAGCTGTGTTTCCATCACTTCAAATAAGAATACCTCTGTTGTTTTCCATAATTTTTCTATATGCAGAAGAAAGTCTGGTCATATCAATGAGGATAATATCGCAGTGAATATAGCAAAAAGAGTCTAATCCTGATATTTCCTACATTTTCAACAATTCCAGTGAAAACTCATTTCTGTTAAGCTAATTACCTTTTTTCTACACCCTTTTTTTAAAGAATTATTTAATCAGTTTTGACTGGTTAACTATCCTGTGCAAAAAATAATAGACATTATCGTTTTTTAAAATCAAATATTTGAAGGATAGAAAATATTATTAATTATCTGCTAGGACTATTTTTGATTGTCTGCAAAGAAGTTTATTCTGAACTTCAAAATGCTTTCCCAGCAAACAATTGCAGCAATTATGATGGACGCCTTTGCTTAGCACATAGAATTAGGTTTATAAATCAAACGCCTACTCTGAAGCTATGACACTAGCCTAGAAATATTGTTCTTTAATCACCTTACTTGTTGCAATTTCAGCATGGAAAGGGAAGGAAATAATTTGTATGGCAATACTTTACAGCCTCTAAAAGATGTAGAGTAGGCACTCAAAACAGATCGACAAATGACTACAAATTATTTCTATCCATTTGAAAGGGACTCCTTATAGAGGCAACATATTACGTTTCTAAGTGATTCTACAGAGCAAGTGGGCATCTTCTTACCATCTGCTATATTTCTAAGTCAAGAGCCCTTGAGGAAGTCACTAGTGCAACAGCAGGCTAATGAACAATTATAGATATTAATCAAGAACTGCATGAGAAGATAAGAATAATTTTTCGCAGATTTTTGGTGTGCAATCTACTCTGTGGCTTCAGAGTATCAGGCCTCATGACAGCATCAGCATTTTTTCCAGAGAAGTGCTTCTTAAGTAACATTTTTTCTGTTTGCCTTTCGAAATTTAGTGGTTGTGTCTTCATTTCAACAGGTACTTAACATTCAGGCCAAGAGAAAAGAGGAAAGAGCATATTAGAAGGTACTTCCTCTTCTGTGCTACAATTGACTACAAAAGGGCAGGAAGGATGAGTTTCAACTTAACTGTTGCAACTGCCAGGAAACAGTTCTTTCACGTAGTAAGATACTTTCAAATACATCCTTTTTGGGTAAAAGTGATGCCAAGTTCCATGGTTTTTCAAGTGGGCATGGTCTGTCCTTCAGGGATGATGTGCTTGTGTTCATTCCTCTGAACCATTTCAGGGTGATTTGCAAAGGAGGGAAGGGATACTAGTGATTCATTTACCATCTCCTTATGTATCACTGCTCCTGCAAAGACAGGACACTCCTAAAGATCTTTGTTCCCAGATTGCTCTTGCCTCCTAATTTACTCCTGAAGTGCACCTGATTTGCGGACCATTCAGTGAACTGCATTGAATATGTATCAGGATCATTATTCTCATATGCCAGATGGGTGGTTTACAGCTGCCTGAAGTAGCTGGCATGGTAATAGATTCCTGACATTAATTGTCTTTAATAAAAAATAGACAATTCAACACTGAAACTTAGCAAATTTTCAGTAATGCCCAGGAGACAAAAATATCTTGGTTCTAAACAGAACCTTGTAAGATACAGCGTACAGACAGCTGGTATGGCACCCTTGGAGAGAAAGGATTAGAACATTGTTTTAATCCCACATGTCCTGAGACAAGCAGTTTAATGATCTTCATTTGTATTGTCTGTGAAATGAGGATAAATAATTCTTATCTGACAAAGCCACTGAGGTATATAAAAGTATCTCTCCTGCAAACCCTTTCTAAAACATCATACTTTATTAGCATTTGCCTATTAGCATAAAATTAATTTTCAAGCTGTTCTTGGCTTTCATGTAAATTTGATTTCAAGTTCCCCAGACTGACCTGACTTGAGGAGGATACAGGGACAAAGATATTTCAAATACTGGGCTTCTGCATAGATCTGCCTTTGTTTAAGTTTAACTTACACTATGAAAAGAAAATGCTGCCCAGGGCAAGACTCAGAACAGCCAAAGCTGGAAGAGTAGTTAAGTGAACATACCATTTAATAATAGCTTGGTGTGGTCCTGGCATGTATTTGTGATGGAAGCTGGGAGGGTGGAAGAGACTCATTTATGTATTCTGCTTAGCATTACACGGCAGGAATGCTTCCAATGAATATACCAGACTTATGAACCCATCTATTTCACTGAAATTTATTACATCCAGTCCAGAATAGACGTTTGAAAATCTTTCTCAGCTCCTTTTTGCGTTGGTAATTTTTTGCTCTTTCACTATCGCTATGGGAGATTTTATTCAATGACTGCACAGTCATATTACTGTATTTGTTGAGACAGTAGCTGTGCTTGCAGAAACACTTTGAAATTAGCATTTAAAGGCTAAGAAAGTAAACCAAACCACTTCAGAACTACAAGGCAGGATGGAATTGTCCTTATGTAAGTAATATTTAAACTCTTATCAGATTAGGCAACATAAGCAATTTATTAAATAGAGCCACTGTGATGCTAAAAAATATACAGATGCCAAAAATATATAGTAAGTGTACTACATATGCAGAGCACTCATATTCAAGTGTATCTAAAATAATGAGCTTCCAGATATAATAAAAATTATAAATTTTAAGGATGCAGTCCTGCAAAATGCTTAGGCATTGACTTCGCCTTTAGCTATACTGGATAAGCGCCTAAAATATCTGCATTGGGTTCTAAAAATAGGCAGAATTTCTTTTGAATTTGTAAAAAAAAACCAAAACCACATGAAATTAGGAGAGGTTTATTTCTAATTTAAATTTTAAGCAGTTATTATATTCTGAATGTTATCTTAGCTTTTTTCTTTTATTGCTAATCAAGAGGAGAAAGCATTGAGGTTAGATGAAGCTGGTATTACATGTGATCTAGTTACCTTACAAAGCATTTTAGGGATGATTTATGCTCACTGCTGTTTTAGGCTTGAGAAAGGATTAGCAGTCATGCTACCCTACACAGTGGTTTCCTTTTTCTGACAAATCTCCATTAGATGTTACACTTAAATGTTCGTTTATTTCATTTGCTGTCCTAAAGTATTGAAGTGTGGTTAGCCCTATGACTGTGTCAGGGGGCAGACTTCTCATCACAGTTCTTACGCTGCAGTCACTATTCAGCCGCTTTTGTCAGGTGTGTGTATAACATAGTATTAGTTTTTCAACCACAAAGAACCCTTGCAAAGTATAACGATTTCTAACCACCTTTTAAAAGATACTTCCTTAACCATAGTATGTAATCTTGAATTTCTCAGATTGTGGAAATATTTGTAATACTTCAATTGCACTTTAACATCTCGAGCTGGGGGAGGCAGGGGGCGGGGGGGGGGTGGAGCTGTGTTCTTTCTGTACGGAAATGATTTCTGCTGCCTGTCTAGCTGCCATCACAAGGTTTTTCTTGGACAGCTGTATGGTCTGTTTATTCTTACCCTGGATAACCATGACCAAAAGCTAATATCACTCTTGAAAATAAACCCTAATATATGAGGAAAAGGTTTTTGTTTAAATTACATCACTGAGTACTGCCTTCTAAGGTTTCATCTTCTATTTAAAAAAGCATTTCATTCAGATTCAACTACATTGTTACTGTGTGAGTGTATAGTCTCAACACAGCTGAAATTCTTGCGTCAGTGTCTGTGATTCAATACATAAAGCTAAACCTTCCTACACTTTTTTTTTTCTTTTTGGCAGCCAGAAAAATGGAGAACAGACAACAAGTGAGATAAACTTTATATTTCTTCTTGTGTGGCAAAGAGAGTTGTTTGTTGCTAGACAACACATTTCAGCTCAAGACAGGAGAAGTAAGCTGCCCAGACACAGCATCACGACACCAGAGTGTTCAACAGAGCTGACTGAGAAGGCTGTAAACCTGCCACTACAAATCACCATGCAGAGGAGTTATCAGTTGAGGGGGAAAAAAACCCCACAGCTCAACCTTTCTTTACCCAGGATTCTATGCCATTCCAAAATTTAACGTTTAAAAAAAAAATCAAAAAAGGCATCTTTGACCATGTTTAGGAGAATAAAGGTATAAACATATATTAACTTGCCAATATTTCCCATACTCATCCTTCTATGAGATTGAGCACATGTGTAAAGACACCTGTTCACCTGCTTTGGAAATCCCTGTTTGTGTTCCCAGCTGGCTGGCTTCCTGATAATTCATCCTCAGATAAGCTTTTGAAAATGTTGCCCTTAATCTTCATGAATTAATTCCATACTCTGGACAGAGGAAATTACTTTCAAGGTACTCACTGCTATTAGTAACAGCATAGGATTTGAAACAAGGTTGGTTTGATGTTTTTTTTTGTTGGCAAAGGTTGCTGATCTTTTGCATTTTCTAACTCCTGAATAACAAAAATCCTTTCCTGAACTGCAAGTGTCAAAAGCCAATCTTTGCATGAAACTGTTGACCCCTGAAAAATGTGGTGGATAATGGTAAGCTCAGCATATTCCCCAAGCAGAGATCTTTTACTAGGTGTCTCTGTTGTAGCCTCTGTTGAGAGAAATTAGTGAACTACCACCACTGAAGCTAAACTCGTTTATACTTAGTATTTTTCCTGCTTCATTAGTTCCCAGTCCCGCTCTCAGCTGAGTTGCTGTTTCAAATATCAGATATTCATATCTGTGCTGTTGGTTTATGTAAATGTTGGGAAGGAGAAACATAAGCACAGCCCTCTTCTATTTGCAGATTTATCTCAAGAAATCCACTATGATTTGTGCTGCAGAGCCAGGCACTGCTGTGATTTATCCTTGCATTCAGGTGGCTTTTACAGTAGCTGTAGGTGATATAGTATTTATTTCAAGGGAGAGGAGGCAGGCAGGGAGAGAATCCTATGGATAAGGAGAGTTTGTACTCCTGAAGGACATAGTTGGATGCCAGACTTTCATTTGTCTAATCTTCTTACACAGCCTATTCCCTGCAACTCATTCTCCTTCTGCTTTCTTTATGTGACATGACAGCCATGATAGGTTTGGAGGAGTAAATACATGCTATCAATGCTTAAGGATTTTTTTTTTCCTGTTATCATCATATTTATCAGTCAAAATGTGATGCCAGATATCCTTGTCTTCCTAGGCAGATAACACTAGCACAACAGCACAAATGTCACCCCTCTGTCTCCAGGGACGATCCTGTAGTACAGATTTGGCATTTTAAAAATTTTCTTCATATGGCTCAATGAGTTCAAGTGCATTCTATGATGTGACAGAGTATCTCAGAAAATAACTGCAGTATACAGGATGCACAGAACAGCAGTTTTCTTTGATATTTTTTGCATGGAACTGAAAAGAAAAACAGCTTTTTTTCTCTACTTCCTACCACTAAGTAAGCTCATTGTAGAAACTAAACTAAGCAGGTTTGTTGAATGCGGAATGTGTGAGAAAGCAGCTTCAATTCCCCTGGAGACAAAAAAACAACCAACCAACCAACAAAAGCAAATGCAAAAGAGAGGACCAATTCCATGAATTTGGAACTTTTCTAATATCAAATATGAAAAGTAGTGATTATTTCTTCCCTATTTTTTTATAAAATCATCCACCTAGTATGCTGGATTCAAAGAAATTCCTGACCACTGCATTTACATGGCCTTCATTAAGGCTATTGCAAAATTAAAGTATACCCCTTGAAGAGTAGGACAAGTCTTATAGAAGGAGTAAAATTCCTGCTCAGGGTTGCACAGGAAGTCTTTAGTAAAGCTAGAAATGGAAAGTTAGTCCAGTGCCATTACCGCAAAACACCACTTCCTCGGTTAAGCATATTGACTAAATGTGCCACAATACCAATTGCTGTGTTGGTTGAGATAAAAGCATTTCAGGAACTGTGAAGCCTAGCAGATATGACTGTTCCAAAATGCACAAAACTAGAAAAAACACACAGTCATTCTAGATATCCCTATCTTTCTCCTTCTTCTCTATCCAGCTTTTATCAGTATTTTTTCTATTCTGATTTGTCTAGTTTAAATAACATTGAATTTTGAATGAGGTAATTACTAACACTTTATAGTCCCTTTTCCTGAGCAGAAGAAAAAACATGGAGATAAGCCATCCATGAGGTCTTAACTTACATTTAATGACTTTCATTTCATTATAGAAGCTTTTATCAGTGGAGTGTGTACTGGAAAGTGAGATCGTGTGCAGGGCAGACAAAACTCAAGATTTTCTGCACTGACCTGACAGAAGCTTCCAGAAGTAACAAGCAAAAAAAAATTGTTTCCAGAGCAGTTGAATTACTGAGGGTTGATTGAAATTATTTAGTTTAAAATATGTGTTTTATTCAAATAGGAGTGTGACTACAACGTTTGTCTACTGCAATACTATTATTTAATTTTTCATTATTTCTTCTGAAGTACTTGTCAGAATACTTAAACTCACAGTACTTTTCTCCTTTCTGCTCTGTCTCAACTCTTGAAATTGAAATGTCTGTTTCCTCTAGCACTAGCACCATGGTTGACTTTTTCTACACTGCTGGAAGTCAGACAGATGGTGTTTAGGCCTGCTCTTACAACACAGATATCATTAAGCCAGGAGTCAGTGGCTTAAGAGGCCTTTATCTCTATTACCTCAGATAAAGACTGCAAAGCCAGATCAAATATCTTAACCCAGTTAGATACTGCCGGGTAAGAGAGCTTTGCAATTTTGTCTCATTTCTTCAATAATAATGTAGTATGTCTGATACCTGTGCATGTTTTGTGCCTAACCTTCTGCCTTTTTCCTGTGAATGCAAATTTAGCTCTTAATTTATTCTACTGAGCCATAAACTGCCTTATCCAGCTGTCATATTAGTTGCTCAGATGGAAAATGCAGATGAGTGAATTGTGTAACAGTACATCTGATTTTGTTTTTCTTTTTTTTTGAATATTACTATATTAATTATGGGCTGTAGGTATCCATACTACCCTTTCTAATTTTTAACCAATATAAACAAAATAACTAAAAGAAGGCAGGCAACTAATTAAAAATGTTATTATTCCTAATGGTAACTGAATTTGGTGTAGTTAATTTTACTGCTTTAAAAACTGGTGAACTGTTTGGAAGTACATTCTCTTTTCTTTAGTGTTTTCTACTTGAAGCATAAAACAACAGATTTCAGACATTGCTGCCAACAGATTTTTATTAATCTGTACCTGTATGGATCATTTCTCTAGTCTGTATGATCTGGCCACCTTTGGGTTGCTGTCCAAAGCTAAGTTGTGCCTTAATACAAGAAGTCAAGATCCTGCCAAAAAAAAAAAAAAGAGAGAGAGAAAAGAAAATAAAGAAAAGAGGTCTCTAGGTCTATCTCTGCAGTGAACTCATTCTATATATTTGGTAAGTTTCAAAAATGAAGAGATAATGGATAAAAATTTTCTCAGTGTTAGCAGTGACATCATAATCCACAAAATAAATTATTAGTGTCCCCAAATAAAGATGTTTATTTTCTATTTTTACCCTTCATATCATGGCATAACTTGTCTTTAATAAGACATTGCTCTGTAGACATCATTTTTTTTGCAACACTAGGGAGCAAGGTACTGCATTCAGTACCAGTGTATACCTCAAATAATTTTCACGTTGTCAACAAACAGATCTGGTGAAGGAAGCTGAATCAACAGAAGTTAATTCTTTGCAGTTGTGTGGCATCTTAAAAACTTCAGTTCCAGAGCAAATCTCTCTTATAGGGCTGTGAAACTAAATGCCTATTTCAATCCATCACGCTGCAGTGAGCTCTTTATGATGAAATTATAGAAGGCAGAAAAAGCAATTCAAGGAAAGGAAAACATTTAACAGGACATAGAAGAACGTATTGCTTATTTACTGCATCTCCCTCTTAAGAAGCTTATTTTGCATCTTGAATCATTCAATTAATGCACAATTGTGCAATCATTTTGGTAACCTGACTGTTCTGCTGCTTTAGTCCAAGCAGTGGGAAAGAGTTGCAGGTCTATAAGGGACTTTCAGCATGTATTTCATGAACTACCAGATGATACAATCCAAGAGAGCCTGGCATGCACTAGCAAGAGCCATATGGATGTGTGGGAATTGCGAACCCATTCTGCTTATGACCTGCAGTGCACATGGGAGAGGAAATCGACATGATTGTGGAAGGATGAGAAAGAAGGAGTGCAAGAAAAGTGAGCAAGACTGAAAGGTAACCAAAAATGTAGGCTTGCTAGTTTTGGCCCAGTGTCTCAGTTTATCATTACATGAGGAGCTCCCATGCATAATGGATCTAGGACTGTGACAGAAATAAAAATATGCTCCTCCTCTTACACCTATCACAACTATTTTTTGACATTTGCTTTTGTGACTAGAGTAGGTGAATACCCGAAAGATCCAGTCAAATATGTCATTTTTATCAACCCAGACATAGGGTCTTTAGATATATCTCTGGCGTGTTTAAGGCGAAGAGATGGTAGAGGTGAATGAAATGCTCCACTTCTGTTCACTATGGTATGTTCATATCTATTATTGAGTTCCTCATATTTGTGTATTTTTTTGTCACCTTAAGTAAAATCTGTTGGCTTCTGCTTTATGCAGAAGAGTTTACCAGCTCTAGTATAATTTCTCCTGCTATTGTCTCAGCTTTACAAAAACTACCTGTGCTTTGTAAATTGGAAGTTTTGAAAAATTATTAAACAGGCCATTGCTTTTTCCCCTGCTGCTCTGAAACTGAACAGAACAGCCTGGAAGTGAACCAAGTGCTGGATACAAACAGGCCAACTCACATTTTCATTGCACTGTTGAGTCATTTCGCCGTCAATTTCAGAAAAGCATCAAGGCATCACAACAAAGCATTGAGAATGCAATTGCAACAATAAAATGAAAATGAGAACATAATAACAGTGGTTATGAAGGCACACATACAAAATCTGGTCATTCAGTAAGAAATATACTGTCCTACATGACTCATTTACCGCTGTCTCCAAATGCCTTTAAAATAGAAGGTCTGGTTAGCACTCTGCTTTGTGCCACACTTCCAGTAGGACTGTCAGACCAGCTACAAATTTGTTGTGGTTGCACCATGATGCCTGCACTAGTCCTCTTTATGCATACATTCTTAATTTTGCATTTGTAATCAGTTTTTGAAAATGTGAAAAGCTGATTATCTTGCCTGCCGGAGCCTTCCTCTCCATCACTGCCAGCATAATGTCATAAAAACTTGGTCTTATATGACGGGTAGCTGCATGACCTCTCGAAACAGTACCAGCAACTGTCACATCAGGTAATGGTCCCACACAGATGCTGTACTATACTTACACAGAGCAAGGAATAAACTGGAATAGTAAAATCTGCTTTTATTTGTCTGCAATCTGTCATGCTCGTTGATGTTCAAATACGTCGCAGTTATTTTATCACATTCAAAGTAGTGTAGCAGGTTTTTAAGTCAAACTTCACAATTTTTATAGTTTTTCTCCTTCTTACCTCCTGTACTCTCTTAAATCTCCTTAAGATAGTATCCAGAACTCCCCTCAAATGAAACAAATCACTCTTAAGTTAATTCTTATGTTTTACTTTCTTTTCAAACAATTAAAATAAGGAGATCTTTCTCTACTTTCCAATCCCATAAAACAAATCCCAAAGCAAGAGAAAAAATCAGCTTCTGCTTTGTTTATTTCCTCACTAGTAACCTCTAAGATTTACTAATTTGTGCCATTAGTACAGTATGCTTTGTCTGCATTAAGTGGATTTAAGCTTTTAAGAAGCAATTATCTAATCTGTACATGATCTAGTTCATTCTCTGTCATTACTTGTAAACTGATCTCTAGCTTGAACTGATCTTTGTGTTTCTCTGTAAAGAGAGATGCAAAGTAAGTGTTTAACAATGCTGCCACTGCTACAGGATCTCCTGTTTATAAACTGCCTGGTGTCAATTTAAAGTTTTCCGGTGTTTTCTTTAACTATTTGATTAAATCTTTCCAGGATCACATTTCAAAAGATAGCAAAGGTCAAGTCATTTATATAGAGGTACATGTGCTGTGTATTGTTTGTTCTCTCTCCAGTCCAAAATAAAGCAGAGAGCCTCATGTACAAATGGATGCATGCAAAATCACAGAATCACAGAATCTCAAGGGCTGGAAGGGACCTCGAAAGATCATCCAGTCCGACATCCCTGACAGAGCAGGACCACGTAGAGTATGTCACACTGCAACTCATCCAGGTGGCTTTTGAACGTCTCCAGAGAAGGAGACTCCACAACCCATCTGGGCAGCCCATTCCAGTGCTCCATCACCTTCAAGTGAAGAAATTCTTCTTTATATTTCTTTGGAACCTGTTATGTTCCAGCTCATACCCATTGCCCCTTGTCCTATCATTGGACGTCACTGAGAAGAGCCTGGCTCCATTCTCCTGACACCTGCCCTTTACATATTTGTAAACATTAATGAGATCACTCCTCAGTCTTCTCTTTTGTTCCACAGAAAGATTTGATTGCTCTTCCCTGCACATCGATTTTACTTACATAGAAGTAAAAGACCTGCAATTTGAAATATTTTGAGAGTACATTAGAGTTGCAACTGGAATGCCCTCAGTTTTTCTTAATTTTTTTTAATGCTCTAACTTTTCTTAAAAACTATTTCTTTAGTGGTATGTATAAATCAAGGATTTAAAAAAATAAATAAATATCAGATTCATAGCTGGAATTTTAAAAAGCTATGTCAACATATTATGTACTTGTCCTACAGGATTGTTTCACACAGATGGGAGAGGCTGCGCAGCTACTCTGCTGACACGTCAACAACTCACCCATTGCACCAGGAGGCAGGGCAGACAAAACAATAGTATCATTAATATCTTGGATGAATCTAGTCCTACTTGTTCTTCATGCCCTTTTGGTCATACCGGGGATATAGAGAAAAGATTCAGACTGATGTCTGTGATTTTAAAGAGGAATTTGTGTTGCTTAACTTGATCTGCAAACATCTTGATTATCCTGCAAAGAAAATCACAGTGGTTGCAACCACAGCTTTGAAAGCATGAAGTATCAGAACTTACCATTTATTTCTAGATAAGAATTGATATTCAATTCTATAAGAATTGAATTCTAAGAGGTAATCATAAAAATCAGACCACATTTTAAAAATTTTATTAGCTAAAAGACAACAGTTTCCCAGCTGTTATTACTACATATAACAGCTATGCTAACAGCTTAAATGACATAACACAAAGAACTGAAAAAGTTAATATACAGAGGACATGCACAGGAGGACACACACTGAGAGAGCAAAAGGATCAAGCTGTTTTAGGTGCTAGATTTTCACTGACTCACATGCTTATGGAAGAGCCTTATTTTCTTCATTCTCCATCTTTAAAATGAAGTGGATCAAATGTTTCTCTTCTCTGTTTATAATTTTCCTTTGAACTATAAAAAGCATGTATGGGATTTTGGTAGAAAACTGTATGCTGGAAAAACTCTGAATCCCTAAGTCTTCTCACTGAGCACAGCTACGATTTGTCTTCAAAATTATCTTGTGTTTCATTCCAGTTGGTGTTCAGTATCCTTTTCTGATTTTTCTGTCTTCTTCTGTATATTTTTCTGAGTCTTCTGCATATGTTCCTATAAAGGACATACTTTCTTTTCTCCTTCATCAGCCATTTTGTACATATTTTGTACATATTAGGAGCTTCTTAGTATATATGTTTGCGGCATTGCTTAGCCACTGAGAAAGAACAACTGGAATATTTGTGTTGTGATATTTTTTTCTAAAGCAGAATGGGATCCAGTGTTTGTTTCTATATCATAAAGCATGTTTCCTTGTAAATTATGTGTCAAAATCGTATATCTTTAATTGCATTACAGTTTAGTAGAGTAGGCAATATTTAATATAGCCTTATAATGCATTGTATGACTTTACTAAAACATCTCTTATTAGCATATACAAAAAAGATTCCTATGCTTCTTAGATTTGCATGAGGTTTCTACATGTCTTGTCTCCTCCAGATTCTGTGCCTACATAAATTACAGCAACAGCAAGAGTAGTGTAAGAAACCAGCTTTCAAGGACCCAGATACTCTTTATCTAGTCACCAGCCTTCTTCAAATGAAATGTCTTGTTTTTGATAGCAGTGGTTTTTAATGCACTTTTAAATTAAGCCAAACTATTTAAAGACAACCTGTGGAATAAACTACTAACCAGATCAGGAAAAGAATCAGACTAAGAGAAACTAACTGTGATTATGGGGAAAGAGGCTAGAACAGATGAGCTTATTTGCTTTAGTAATGTGCAGAAATTCTTACAACTACTGAGACAGAGATCAGAGGTACATTTCTGACCCAGAAAACAACTTGCAAAGGAAACACTGTAAGCGCAACAAGTTAAACAAACAACAAGGTTATGGTGAAGGTGCTTGTGGATTCTTATCTCATAGAATCATAGAATGTTAGGGGTTGGAAAAGACCTCAACAGATCATCTAGTCCAACCTCCCTGCAGAAGCAGGTCTGCCTAGATCAGGTCACACAGAAACATATCCAGGTGGGTTTTGATGGCTTCTAGAGAACAAGACTACACAATCTCCCTGAGCAGCCTGTCCCAGGGCTCCCTCATGCTCACAGTAAAGTAGTTTTTCCTTATTTTTATATACNCACTAGGGCAGAGAGGAAGGAGAACCTCTCTTGACATACTGGACACACCTTCTTGGCCACGGAGGCACATTGCTGGCTCATGATTAGTTCAACTAGGACTCCCAGATCTCTGCTGAGCTGCTCTCCAACAGGTCAATCCCCAGCCTGTACTGGTGCATGAGGCTGTTCCTCCCCAGATGCAGGACTCTGCACTTGTCCTTGTTGACTGTCTCTGCCCAAAGAGGAAAAGCTACAGCTCTGTCCTCTGGAGTCATAACATAGAGTAACCAAGTAAAATACATCAGAGAGGAGAAGGTAGAAAAAATGCATATGGCTGAAAGTCTGCTTCTGAATAATTACATAATATCTCCCTCATTTTCATATACACCAGTGCAATGAGTGGGTTATAGCAAATTTCTGCACACTTAGGACCTGAAGAAAAAGTTGATCACTTTGATGTGTTATAACTACCTGCAGACCTCCTGTTTCTTTTTTTCTTAACTGCTCTTCCTCTCTTTTAAAGCACATCAACCTAAGCAAAGTGTCATGGAACAAGTTAATCCCAGCTCCAGGCAGTGTTAGAAATGTCAAGCTTAACAGCAGCTTGGCCATACAAGTTAAGGTCTCAACTCATGATAGAGCCTCATACTAGACTGAGTTTGATATAGTTAATATATGCTGTATAGGCATTTTACAAGAAATTATTGTTGCAGTCTCTGGTCTCATTTTCATTTTCTCTCTCCATCTTCCTTCTAAATTGCAGCAATTTAGATTGCAAATATGACAAAATGAGGGATGAATGTGGAACACTATCAGGAAATGAGGCAATGTATTTAATTTTTCATCCTGAGGAATTAATGCACATGCTTAGTGATGATTATTTAAATATCAACATTATTAGCTATTGCACTGTGAGTTTTTGCCTAGTGACTGATGCCCGACTTTGGCACAAGAAGCAGCTCTTTGGGTGGAGGAATACCATCATGCTTCCTCCTCCTACTCAAAAAGAAGTACTTTGCAACACTAGACATAGAAGATAGAAGTAACTTGAACAAAAGGCAAGCTGATACAACTGTAGCTGCACTAGATACTTCAAATTTGAGCATTTTGTTATTTTTAGCAACTTGTTCAGACAGAGACTATTGTGCAGAACCTGAAAAACTTCTACACTCCTCACACTAGTCTTTCCCTAATATGTCTCTGTTTCTTCTGCAGAAGTGTATTTTGCATTTTGACATAAACTCATGTGGTTTTTGCTGTCTTGGGGGAAAATCTATATCTTTCTCTTTAGAGGTCTTTAATCTCTTTACAAACTCTTTTTAGAGGAAAATACATGCAAAAACATCATTGAGAGAAAAGCTGTGAGTACTGCAGAAATTTGAGAAACACTGTTTCTTAACTTTGGACTTTTGAAGAAAAAGGTGTTTTTCACTAGTTAGATGTGTTGATAAGAACGCTTTATAATCAACACCTTACTACAAGTGAGGATGTTAAGACAGAGCCGTGTCATTTTCTAACAGGATGACCAGCCTTCATAAACTGTACAGGAACTAAATATGGCAAATGATGCTGCAGAAGATGCTGTTGCCAGACATACAGTACCTGACACTGACTGATGAGCATTATATAATGCAAACTGGAAACAAGAGGCTACACTGTCAGAAACAATTCATTGAACATTAATTCACATGCTTCTTTCTACCTACCACTAGCATTGTAGCAGTAAAAACACCCTGAAAGAATTGACTAGTACAAAAATCTACACAATATCAATTTACTATAAATTATTTTGACATTTAACAAAGGGATACACAGTGTTATTTTGCTGTGTTCATTTCAGTAAGTAAAACAATCCTAAAAGTCAGAATAGAAAACAACATATGTGGCCAGAAAAACATAGTCTATGTCATAAAAAAATCCCAATAATAATTTGAAATGCTTTTGGTATGTCTCAAGCTACTCTCTTCAGTTACTGCTCAGAGATGAGGAAAATACTGAAATCTTATCTGGATCTTAGACAAACCTTGTGGATTTCTGGAAACAGAACTACAGGAGAGGGTATGCATGGAAGAATGTCCTTCTCATTTGGAAGTAGAGGCAAATGTTGATATTTGTTATTGAGGGAGACATGTGGGGAATAAAACAGTATTTTCTTACTTAAACAGAAAAAATATGGGAGTGAATTATAAAGAAACTAGAGAAGATGAAAAGATGAGCTGAATAATAGATTTAGAAAACTAAACTTAGAACTGTTTCTTTGATGTAGTTTGAAAGGTTGTTTAAACCGAATGGGGAATAATATAGCTCTGATTCTACATAGTGGTATGTTATTTTTAGGTTACTCAAGCTGTGAATAAAGCAAGAACCCTTGGGAAGAGCTTTCTTTTGTAGACCTGGCCTCTTGCTAAAATATTTTTGTTCAGCTGTGGTGGCATGGACTTTCTACAGATCTCTATATTAGTTCTACTTATTCTCTCAGAAAAGAATTCATTTCAATTACGAATATGATGCTTATGGCATCTCAGGGAAGGAGCAAGTAGCTGAAGCCTAAGCAAAACACTGCTCTGTAATGATCAATTAAGAACATTCTAGGTCATAAAAAGGAAAAAAATAGTCTTATCGTTCACCTTGCAGCACTTCAATATTGATGACATATCATACATGTTGCATCTCTAATGAGTACCAAGTCCTGCTGTTTTACCTTTACATCTTTTTCACAGTAGTAGTTGATGGTCTACTTTATTCCTAGGTGTGGAGTTTTTTATTGACTTCCTTTTTACAAAACAAAGCAGACTTTCTTGTTGTTGTTAAAATGGAGGGGTTAACTGTAAGGTTAATTTGTCAACTACATGCATAGCTGTTGTTTCAAAGGATGATTGAATCATTTAGGACAGGACAGGACTGAATACAGGTTAGGAAATGAAGATGCCAGAATTGCCTGCCATGATACTTTACATGCAAGCAGTAGGCTATGACATCAACAGAAAGCAGGATTGGCCTTGGGACTAAGATACTATTGTGAGATTTAAAAGATTTGGGAAGTGTGGGTGCTACCACCAATACCAGAAGCTGCATGATCATAGGAAAACCATTTGAACTCTCATTTCCTTAGTCTTCAGTCTCCTTTTGCTTGAGATTTTATTGTGTCTCCTCTGTTTAAAGTGACAGATTACTGACATCCTTTGAGCTCTAAGCAGTTAGTACTCTACCATATCGCAAACTGCAGCTGAAGGAAGAGCTTAAAGTTGTCTCTAGTTTCCATGGGCTAAAAAAGAGGAAAGTAACCAATCTTTTTACCATGGAGCTGCCCACATTCCAAGTATGTCCATTCCAAGCTTCATCTTCTTCAAAGAGCTGAGCCATGCAAAACAAATGTTGCGTTCTTATTGGCTGGGTAAAAGTGTGTATTATTAGGGAGGACAGCTACATACACTGTTCAGCCAAAAGGAATTTTTTAAATGCTGATTCATGAAGCCTGTAGGTTGTCTTTTTTTAAATCATTTAACAAAGTATTCCATTTTGAGAATGAGAATGTCACATACTTTGTTAGCCAGCTAGCAAGTTTTAGAGTTAATGCTCCATCTACACACAGGACTATAATTTATTCTCTGAATGTAGATTTTTCTGGCTCTGCCTGACTGCCTACACAATTGCATGCTGTTAGGAGAAGACTTCGACAATACTTTTTTTTTTTTTTTTTCCCTTTAGGGATGATTTATTCATACACACACCGAGATATATACAACAAGATGCAAAGCATCAGAAGTCTTTCCATGGAAAAATCTCATCCACCTGATTTTCTATGTCCATCACAGGAAACAACCTTTATCCTGCAATATCCTCTATATCCCAAGATCATCGCATACAGGATCTGAAATATGAACGAACCTGCTTGCACAAATCCCTTGCACTTAAAATAATGGTATTTAGGATGCTTTCTTCTGTTCGGTCTTTTATTTTGTAATAGGTTGAGATGAGGGGGAAGAGGGAAAGAAGAAGATTTAAAAAATGAACACAGTTTCCCTAGAGTATTGCTTTCCCCTTCTGGAAATCCCCAGTGTGCAATCCAGGGGGGCAGTGCCCTGAAGAGTTCAGAGTGGGGCTTTGTCCCTGTTCCCAGTGATGCCACATCTGGCCACATCTCCCATTCTCATGGGGTGACACAGCTTTGTACTGAAGTCTAATCACATCACAGAGACTGCACTACAGCTTTACACATTTATGTGCAGCGAGTGGAAAAAAAATAAAACAACACCAGCTCCACCACCTTGAGAATAAACGACATGATTGCTAGCTGTCCCTGTATTCTCCATTTCATGCCTATGCCTTAAGCAGTTCTATCTAATTCCCATTCCTTTTATCAAAACTTCTCTTCTTTGTTACTATTCTTCATATTTTGTGTCTTTACTTCCCCTTCTTTCTTCCCTTTTGAACCATCTGTGCTTTGTTCATAACAGCATGTGGTTAAGCCTGATTCCTGGAAGCAATGTACCAGTATGAGTCTCATCAACAGTTTCCAGATAGGAGGATGCCTGATTGCTCAGTGGAGTGATATTTACAATGCTCTTGAGGGCATGGTTTCTCATTTTGGCCACAAGCTTTGGCTTGGTTGCTATCATGGACCATGCTTCTTCAAGAGTAAGTCTATTTAACTGATGAAGCAAGCAACTAACTTTCTCTTTGGTCTCACTCTATACAGGCTAGTTCTAATGGCAAAGTTGAATTTAGCTCTCAATCACAGAGGTTTTTGTGATGTTCAGCCACTTCTCATGTGTAAAAATACCAGGAATATAACAGAGACATAATTACTTGAGAAGTGTTTGTGACACAAGACAATTTTCTAGATTATTAAAGTTATATACCTCCTTCAAAATTCACTTAAGCAAATCTGAAATAAAAAATGAAGTAAAAAATTACATTTGTGTATAACTAGAAACCCCATGTATTAAATAATGCAATATAATGACTGAACTACTACTTAATCTGTTAAATTAACTAAATGAGTAAATCTGCTGAGTATTTATATATTCCAAGGCAAATAACCTTGTGATTATATCATTAGAGAATACATTGCCCTTTAAACTGGTGTTAAGAGAATGTTTGTTAAGTTGTACTACAAATTTTCGAAGTATCAAGAACATTCCTATGTATTGACTGTCAATTCTGAATGGATTCTTGTGTTCTCTTCTGCCTTACATCACCGGGAAACCCCTGGTATCCACATCTGCAAGACAGATCAAAAAAATGACAGCATTGCTCCTGACCTGCTGTATTTTCCTGAGCTGGTAATTATGTGCTATTATAATATATAAGCTATAAAATACACCACCAGTACAGTTACGGCAAAATTCTGTTGATTGAGGCAGTATGCCTAACTACATCCTGAAACAACTTAGGAGCACTCAGAGAGTGCATACATATAGCTCTTCTATTAGCTTTCCCTAGAAAACCTGTCACACTATGTAAGCCAGGTAACCCACTTCTCTTGGTTTTAACCGTGGAAGAGGAGCCAGGATTCGTCAAGCACTCTACTGGCACCAGTGTGAATATAGGTGATTTTAAGGGATACTAAAACCTCTGAATTTTCCAAATACTTCCAAATATTCTCCAAAAGTAGTGATAATTTTCATGTGTAATGTGATGAAGTGACATTTATGAAGGAAAATATTTTCTTAGCCTGTAGACACAGATTAGATCACTGCAAAACACTGGTTATGATTCAGTTTATCAAGTTCACAGAGATGTGATGTATTTCAAGTCCAGTGGACAGACATTTGTGACATTATTATTTTATACATTTTCAAACATGCTTCACTGTTCTGAATCAGGTTATGAAGGAAGAACACCACTTGGTGTTTTGTCCATGAGTAGGTATGACACAGTACTGTATTTCTAGTAGAACCATATTTCCAACCAAGATTTTTCATTAAGGAAAAATCAATACTGGTGGTTGTACCATTAGGATGCTTTAATTTTATCTGAATGCTCTTTCCTGAAGGGGAAGCCACATGTAACTGCCACACTTAGCAGTTACATGTGGCTTGGAACAGGAGCAGAAACCTACTGGATCAGGTACCAGAGATAAACACAGGATGCTTGTCCCCTGAATCACTAGTGAACAAATTCAGATAACCTGCTTTTAGAAACATAGTATATTATTTTCAGTAACCCCTTGCTGAAGTAAAAAATGTGTGAAGGACCATCTTAGTGCCTCATTTGCTATTTCCTATGAGTGAAAAAAGGGGACATTTTATATATATATAATATATATGTATATATAATGTTCTGATAATGCAATTCTACATCAATAGAGAATATAGCAATATAATCCTTGAGATGTCAAAAAAAAGGCAAAAAAGCCTCAATGCATTTTACCATTGTCTGTTGGCATATGTCAACCATAAATGCTAATGAAATGATTAAAAAATTTGTAATACAATCATAGTAATTTAACAAAAGATCAGTTATTTTCAAGGAGGATGGCCATGGCTATTTTTATATTTGGATAGTTTTTGATGTAGGTTAAAAAAGATAAACATATGGCTTTCAAAAATAAATGTGCAAGATTCCCAACAGGTATACACTCACAAGCACAGCTTCTGTGAGTTGAAAATCACAAAAAAAAAATACAAAAGTTTTTGTACTGATATTCATTAAGGCCCTGCGTAGTAGGAGTTACTTCTCAGCTAACAGAGCTGTTTATGTGAATTTGGCAGAGTCCCAAAAGCAGAAACATTCACAGTTCTTAAGTTGCATAGTTCACAATCCTAACTAATTTGAATTTTGGTCGTGCTCATTGAATATACTGCCTTAATGAAGAGACACTGTTTTTTAAAATGCTGCAGTGAATCTAAACTTTCAGCCACGTTCATTTCAATGATTTGGTCTTAAGAATTTTTTTTGAAAACACCTTGGAAAAAAAAAGCCATAGTCACAAAATTTCCCCAAAAGATTAATTTTTCTGTGCTGACAAAATGGCAGAGCTCTCCTTTCTTCTCTTGAAAAATTATGTGATTTTGAGATTTTATGACATTTTATGACATTTTGCTAGGGATTTAATCACATAACTAAACTTTATAAATCATCCTAACTTTCCACTACTATATGTTTCTACCTCAAACCACACATTAAGCAAACTTGAATTGCTTCCTGATATTTTATGTAGAAGTTCAACTTTGTGCACAGCTTCGCACACATTTTCCTTGTTTTGGTGTAAGAAAATCTGCCACCAGGAATCATAAAGCTAGAGACTAACCTCTTACCTAGGTGATCACAAGGTGACCTTGGGATGCACCACAAGGCTCTTCAGCAAGTAACCTGGACAGCACTGTTTTGCACCATTTTGGGTATTCATACTTTTTCAAGGAATAGCTAGTGATTTCATTTTTTTTCTTTCAGAGAAGAGAAGCTAAGATAATGAACTGAAAAATATATTTCTATTTGTCTGAGCTTTTGCCAGCTGCTGATTATAAATATTCAGATTTCATACTTCTTTTTCTTTATTTGTCTATGACAAGTCAAAGTATCCTCTAGTAGATAGTGATATACCTCTGTTAAGGTGAGGACTATCCTAAATCACTACAATTCACTTTATCATTTGTAAGTTTTTGTGAAATTCAGAGCAGACCTAAATGATTATTTGATTCAATACTTCTATGATGTTTGAACATTTTTCAGCTACACTGCAGCTACACTGGTTATAATATTCAGAATTATATAAATGAAAAATTATTCATTTTAGGCACTCTTAGGCAGTGTAACAGAACAGGAGGATTTCTGGGCTCTCCTTCACTCCATGATTCTACAGGAATAAAGGCTTAATAACAAATCCATTAAGATTTTAGTGAGAAATTACTATTGCTGTTAATAGTTTTGTTATCTTTATACTACTTTGTGTTGAATAGACTGTACTGACAAGTGTGTCTGTAGGATACACATAATATCTGTACTCTGATCAATACTTCAGTTACAAGTAACAAAAAAAAAAGGAAATAATATGGTTTCAAAGTGCATTTGGAACCTACTTGATGGATTTTCTGTAGACTTTCTTCAACCCATGATATCAGAGGAATGCTTGAAAAAAAATCTATCCAGTCGATTCCTAGAGAGAGTAAAAATTGTAATTTAAATTCAATATGGGAAAGCTGTATAACCACATAGATTCATGTAGAATTTTGTCATATGATTATGGAATCAAATTATTCTGCATGGGTTATACTTGTGGTGACACAGCAAAAACTGATTGACAGTTGGCATATATATTTTAGATACATTGCTAAACTCCCAAGTTCAATCTAAAACCTGTAATAGTGACTCCCCTTGTCCCAGCAATGTGCTTCTCTTTCAAGACTGCTTGGGTTCAGTGTACCCAGCCTTGTGGATAACTCCTTAATGGAAATATGAACAGGCCTCAGATGCTTCCCTGCTCCTTCCAAGCTTCAGGAAAACTTGACTGTTTATCCTGCACATTCATTAGCCCATTAATATTATTTAATTAATAAACTTTTCAAATTACTTTCATGAATGCATCTGACAAAGGGACATAAACAAATATGAGGCATTTCACTTCTCTTTAACATGACAATACATATAGTGTTCCAGAGAACTTCCAAGGAGCTTGAAATGCTATTGAAATGAGACATGATTCAAACAACTTTTAACTTCATGAAAGCAAACATCAATAATTTTGTTTTGGAAAAACAAATAGAAGACAGCACTGGCAGCACTAGTGCAGTCTAGGAGACAAAGACATGAAAATGACCAGATGTTTACCTGCAAAATCATGGCTTTTCATTTGCATTCACCGTGTTAAAAGCAGCTACAGAAACTCTGTATTTTAAGACCATGTATCGCAAAAGCTTGTGGTTAGAAATAGGTCTGGATTCCTAAAATGTTGAGGGCAATGATTGTTTGTTTTGAGGGAGTGAGACTAGGCTTACTTCAAATCTTTGCAATGTATGAACAGAACTACTTATTTCACCTTTAAGAAAAATTCATTATAATAAAACAGAAAACCAAGTCACACGTTATTCAGGGGTTTCTCTCTTCCAGAACTCCCGTGAAAAAATAAGTGTGCACACACAAGGGACTTCCTATAAGTCTTCAAGTATGTTTTTGGAATATTTGATGAAATTTGAAAGCGTGTCTCAGTTTTCATAGTGTTTCCTATGGTTTTGACTTGTTTAGTTTGAGAGAGTGTTTTTTAGAAATCCATTAGCAATTTTATCAATAGGAATGCTCCTTCAGAAAAACTAATGTTTACTTTCTTATTCAATGAAGCGTACATATTGTACACTATTGGCAGCACCTCTCTTGCAACACTTCTGTTTTATTTCTTACACAAAAGCCATACTAATAGCCACACTAATTCGCAGTTTTGAGTAGAATAGCCTTTTATACTGTTATTTCCTATTGCCCTCTCCTCTATGGTGAAAATTAAGAGTTTAATGGTAGGTTGTCTGAATTATGCAACCGCATGTCTACTGTTAATAAAGTTTCATAGAAATGCAGCTACTTCATTTTATGATCTACAGTATAAAGGTCACACACTGTGTTAGTGTTTTGTCACTCTGCCATCCCAAACAAGAGGTCCACCATTAGAACTTGTGGTCTAATAGAACTAATATTTTATTTGCTAAAACTGGGATTATATCTGTGGTATAAAGGAAAGTTCAAGTAAGGGAAGGGTCTCTGAAAATAACTGGTACAAATGCTATATTTTAGAGGTTTAGGATGAGACCTAGCAGCTGAATTGTGAACTTTGTTTAGTGGAATTAAAAACTCAGGATTAGGTTTAGTTTCCCAGTACCTCTGTAGAGACACTATATGGTTGGCAAAAGAGGACTGACAGGGCTGGTTGTGGAGGAAGGTCCTCCTAAAACAGTTTATGACATGGAAAAGATTTAATGAGACTGTGACAAATATTTCTCACTGACCTTTGAAAATAAGACAAAGCTACAAGAATTGCTGTTAGTTGTTCTGACGGCTCAGGCAATTATATCCTGTCAGCAGCAGCCCGCCTGTGCCTGCACAATTGTGGCTCCTCCTTGAACTTTACATCTATAATAAGTAGCTGCCACGTTTAAATCTCTGCTGCATTTAGGTTGACTAAAGATGTATTTTGATTCAAGTGCGAGTAAATACTGTTTTGACATGGAGACTAAGGAAATTAGTATTAGCACTAATACAAACATCTGATCTGAAAGCACAGAATATTTACATATAAAAGCACTGCTGAAACATTCGCACGTTTGCATTGTTCATTCACTTTTAGGAATTTATAGGAAATACAAGTAATTGACCTATGGCTGCTATGCTTGGATAGATGTTTCAAATCTTCATTGCCACACAAATTTCTCCTACAATACAGCAGATCTTTCATCAGCCAGTGAATAAATTGGATATAAGTTCTTTGCATGTAAACTGTAAGAGAGGGAGGTTAATTGCAAATCGAAAAAAAAGGAAAAAAAAAAAAAGTATATCTATATTCCTACTTGCAAGAGGATTAGGAAAAGACAGAGGGGGAAATACTGAAATCTACAAGACAAGGCAACCATAATCTAAAGCCAGTCTTCAAAACAAAACTAAAACCTCAGTTTGATTGTGGTTCAAAAGCCATCCTCGGTCTTTGACCATGACAGGCATCAAAAGCACTAACTGCATTTTGGTTAATATTCAGTCCAGCATTTCCCCATGGAAACAGGCAGTTTGTAATTAGACTGAAATTCACATGGATTGCAGAATGGAGTTAAACCTTTTTGTTTACATTTCGAGAACTCCAGGTACATAATATGAACGGATACATCTGCCACAATGTTAGAAATTAAAATGATCCAAAACCAACTTGATTGGCTCTAGCAAGCCTATGCTGATTAAAAATTCAGTCTCACGTGTTGTTATCAGCTGTGTTGCAGGATCAGGAGAAAGGTTTCCAGAAATGGAAACCTGGCTTGGCTGGCCACAGAAATAAGCACATCATGCATGAGGGAATCTCAAGTAGGCCATCATACCTTGGCCAGCTTTCTGCATCTGAGCCAGGAAAAAATTAGTTTTGGTAGCATGCTGTTGGAGTCACATCCCTGACACATTCCAAATTCATTCAGCAGCATGGTATCATTCTCTGTACATGATCCTTGTGCACTGTGGGACAATGACGTCTGCAAATAAATATCTAGTATCAGTATTTTTTCCTGCTGTTTTCTTAATCTGATTGGAGGTGCTTCCAGATGGAATCTTGTAGTAAGCAAATATGAATCAAATATAAGATAATTGAACCAGAGAATGAGTAAATACACTGCAAGAAAGAGAAATGTTTATTCCTATCTTAAGTGTTAAATGCATTTCTAAGGTTCTCCTTAGAGAGGATGAAGTATCTTTCTTGAGAAACCGCAACCAATGGATGGGTTCCTTTGTTAGATATCAAAGCGGATACCTGAACTGGTTGCCCTGTTTTCAAGAAAGAGCAATTCGTGCATCATTCTCAAACATTTCATGCTGGTGGGATCCTGCCGCCTTCATTCTTGAAAGGGGGGATAGTTTGAGACCTCTGCTCTCTGACATGACTCCTAGTGGCTCTTGTGCTTTAAGGGACAAATAAATTCTGCATTAATGAAGAATAAGGAAAATAAGTCGACCAAGTCTTAAAATAATTGTCATAGAATCACAGAATGGGGATCTTTAAAGATCCCTGCCACTTTCCTGCCATAGGTGGGGATAGTTTCTACTAGATCGCAGTGCTCAAAGACTCACCCAACTTGACCTTGAACAATTTCAGTGATGGGGTATACATAACTTCTCTGGGCAACCTGTTAAGTGTCTCACCACTCTCATTACAAAACACGTCTTCCTCTTATCTGGTGCATATCTGTTTTCTTTCAGTTACCCCTTATCCCATCACTACAGGCCTTGGTAAAAAGAAGAGGTGACCGTTTCTCATGGCCCTTCTCTTGACCCACTACAACAGGTCCATGTCTGTCTTGTACTGGGGCCCTCGAGATGAACACAGTACTCCAGGTGGTCTCACAAGAGGAAAGTGGAGGGAAAAAATCATGTCTCTCACCTTGCTGGCCTTCTTTTGATGCAGGCCAGGATACAATTGGCTTTCTGGACTGTGAATGCACATTGCTGGCTCACATCCTATTTTTCATCCACCGATATCCCCAAGTCCTTCTCTGTAGGGCTGCTCTTAATTTCTTCATCCCCCAACCTGTATTAACAATGCAGGTTGTCCTGACCTAGCTGCAGGACCTTGCATCTGGACTCATTGAACTTCAAGAAGTTCACATAGGCCCCACTTCTCAAGGTTGTCTAGGTCTCTGGATGGTATCCTATCCCTCAGGTGTGTCAACTGCACCCACTCAACTTAATGTCAGCTGCAAACTTGCTGAGGGTGCACTCAATCCCACTGTCTGTGTTGTTCAAGATATTAAATAATATTGGTCCCAGTATGGATGCTTGAGGGATACCACTCACTACTGGTTTCCACTTGGACACTGAGCCATTGACCATAACTCTTTGGATGTGGCCAATTCCTTATCCATCTAACAATCCATTCATCAAATCTACCTCTCCAATTTAGAATGTTGTGGGGTTCCTATCATAGGCCTTAGAGAAGTCTAGGTAAATAAAACAGTAGCTCTTCTCTTTCCCACTGATACAATCATTCCATTGTAGAAGGCCACTGGATTAGTCCAGAATGATTTACCCTTGGTGAAGCCACGTTGACTGTCTCTAGTCACCTTATTCCATATGCTTCAACATGACTTCAGGGAGGATCTTTTATTTCTGGGCACTGAGGTGAGGCTGACTGGTTGATTGTTCCCAGGGTCCTCTTTTTTACACTTTTAAAAAATGGGCGTGATATTCCCTTTTCTGTAGTCACTGTGGACTTTACCTGGCTGCCATGACTTTTCAAATATGATGGAGATTGGCTTAGCAAGTATGTCTGCCAATTTCCTCAAGATGTTGGAATGCATGTCAGTGAGTCTCATAGACTTGTATTTGTTCAGATTCCTCAGATGGTGTCAAACCTGACCTTCTCCTAAGATGGGAGGGACTTTCTTCTCCCTGTCCTTGCCTTGAAGCTCAGAGCCTTGAGCAATGCAGGAAGAAGTGAAAAATGAGGAAAAAAAATTGAGTACCTCAGACTTCTGCTTGCCAATTTTTGCTTGTTCTCCAGACCTCTTTTTTTTTTCTTCTTCTTTTTTTTCTTTAATATTCCTTTCTGACTTTCTGAGTACTTGTCCTTTATTGTCCTCCACATTCCTTGCTATCATGGTGTAAGTCCAACTGGCAACAAAGCACAACATTCCTTCCCCTCATGGTGTAATGGGGAAAAGAAAAGATAACCAAGAGCCTTGTGGATCAAGACAAAGACAGAGAGGGATCACTCACCAATTATGGTCATGAGCAAAACAGACTTAGCTTAGAAAAAAAATAAATGTGCTCCTCTACAAATCAACTCCAGCATAGGATGATGAGAAATACAACTATCCCCTTAAGACAATCTTCCTCCCACCTCTTCCTTCTTCCCATACTCAGCTCTGCTCCCCATTTCTTTACCTCCCTCCACCTCAGTGGCGCAGGGGGGCAGGGAATGGGGGCTGTGGTCAGTTCATCACAGATGGTCTCTACTGCTCCTTCCTCTTCACATTCTTCCACTACTCCAATACAGAGTCCCTCCCATGAGATACAGTCCCTCAGAATTGTCTTCAGTATGAGTCCTTCCCATGGGCTGCAGCTCCTCATGAACTCTTCCAGAGCCTGTTCCATGGAGTGCTTCAGAAACAAACAGCTCCAGTGCAGGCTTCCCACAGAGGCACATTTCTTTGGGCACCATTACCTGCAGGCTTCAGGCATTTCGCAGCTCCATTGTTAATCTCAACAGATTGCAGAGGTATCCCTGCTCCAGCACACCACCTCCCCTCCTTCACTGACCTTGGGGTCTGGTTGTTCCTCTTTCATTCCACTTCTTCTTTCCAGTGCAGGTTTTACCTTCTTCAATAAGTTACTTGATATTTGCAGAGGTATTTGATTGGCTCAACATTGGCCAGGGATGAGGTCTGACTTGGAGCTATCTGGATTTTTGAAAGTGTGGGTAAATCACTCAACCATTAAAAAGTTCCTAAACTTGGCACAGTGCCAGCAAAAATTACCCCTAGATAAATCATGGCTAAATGTTTCCATTTTTTCAATTGCTTGTTTTTTTAGTGCTTGTTTCCCATACTTCAAAACATAAATCTTCTTATTTATACGCAGCTGCCACAGCAAGATTTGCTCTTGCTTCAATAAATGCTTCTCTGTCCATGTGTTCCTGGATGCAGTTACCTTGAAAAACTATGTTAGCATAGAATAAATGGCCTCTAAAAGTTAGTTAAACAATTGTTGTTTGTTAAGTAGAATTTGCTGGCAGATTTTGTCTTGTTCTAGGCAAACAATCATTTTTGTGTATAATCAATTAGGAATGTATATGCAAAAGACAATTTGGCATCGCTTCTTTAATGTCTTCTGTGTATTGCTATTCTCTTTCAAGGTTTTGTTAACAAAAAACGCACTTGATATCCCTTCCTTTAGGTGTGCAGGAGCAGCACAATCCTCCAATAAGCGGAAGGGACTACTGCTAGAGTTTCTCAAAAAAAGAGTTTACTGTTACTTCTCTCTCTGCAAGCAAGGACTCTTGCACTAGGAAAGATCAACCCTTTAGAGTGATATAGCTCACAAGAAACCATATCTGCAGCTTACTTATCAGGTCTCTCAGTAAATATGTCAGAATCTAATGGTGATCTGGGATCACTATCAGTCACAACTTAATGCAGTTAAGTACAAACAATGAATGTCGAACCACTGTTTTCCTATACCAAATTATTAGGAGACAAATTAAAGACAGAGTCTAACGTCTAGTTCAAACCTATTTAACCCTTGGTTGTTTTGGGGTTTTTTTTGCAAGTCTCCTTTCATTATTACCTAGATATTTCACCTTTTTTTTTTCCCTCAAAATAAGCAAAAAGTGGTGAGGTCATGAAAAAAATCTTTACCTCATTAAAACCCTGCCCTTTTATGTAGACCTGTGTAGCAATCCCAGAAGCAAATGAGCACAAATAAGGTCATTTAAAGATACACAAAAGGCCTCAGGAGAAATGCTGCCAATTTCCTGGGGACATTTATTTGAGTTGGCACATTCAGATTAAATACAACTAACTGAATTACTGATGCACCAGGGCACTTGCAATCCCTAATACATTTATTGTACAACTATGTCAGATTTCTCATATGCCTTAAGATCCAAAGTCTAGTGTATATGTAGGATATCAACACAAAACCAAATTAAATAGATATAATAGTAAGTATTTTCACTTCTAAAACTATATATTGTTAGAAACTACTCTCACTGGCACATATGATATACCATCACCCTGGGATTGTTATTCAGCCTGAAGAAATGGAGTCTGAAGAGAGCCCTTATAACTCTCTGCAACTGCCTGAAATGAGATTGTAGTGAGGAGACTGTCAGTTTCATCTCTCAGGTAGAGGGCAATGAGACAGGAGGAAATGGCCCCAGGTTGTACTGGGGAGGTTTGTGTTCAATGTTAGGAAAAATTTCTTTGCAGAAAGGATTATCAAGCATTGGAACACATTGCTCAGGGAACTGGTGGAGTCACCATCCCTGGAGGTATTATAAAGATATGCTTAGAGACACGGCTTAGTAGGGGACATGTCAGTGTCAGGTTAATGGCTGTATCTGATGATTTTAAACATCTCCTCCAACCTAAACAATCCTATAATTCTGTGATTCAAAACATTGGCATGATTGTTTTATTCTTTAACTCTTGGCCTAGCAGAGCTAGGCATGAACATCTTTCACAGGAAAGGCATTATATAAGCCACAGTGCCCCAAAAA
Source organism: Urocolius indicus (assembly GCA_013401255.1). Lineage (NCBI taxonomy): Eukaryota > Metazoa > Chordata > Aves > Coliiformes > Coliidae > Urocolius > Urocolius indicus. Next base: position 127,948 of record WBNH01002350.1, on the reverse strand, counting down.
GCATACTTCATTTGCAGTTTCCAGAAACCATTCATGGCACACAGAAGTGGAAAGTTTTGCTAAGGGCTTTAGCTGAGGTAAATGGATTTGTGGTGCATTTCCATTTGTCTGTGTGAAATTAAGCCTCCAATGTAAGGGTATTTGTTTTGTAGTACTTTGCTTTATGTTGAAGCATAGAAAAATGCATTAACTACAGCTGTGTTATATAGCCACATAATATATATGCAGCTCACTAGGTCTCTTTAAAATTGGAATTTATCTTAGTGAGTGTTTGAAAAAAAATCTTGGAAGTAAGGATGAGTAAGACTGCAGCCTGAAGGATATCATGGTCTGATTTCTGTCCTCAAAAGCACTCTTCAAAGACTTTCATACTTTATGCTGCCAGCATGCTGCTCCATTTGCAAAGTAAAATCGCCACACAGCTCTACAGTGTCTGATGCAGTCTGTGCTTTTATACATGATAGAGAATAAAGGGAAAGGTGACACTTTGATTTGTCCAAAAAAGAAGGGAAATGGAAATAAGTATCTATGGTAAAAATAGAGGACATGTTGCTCAAAGCAAAGAGCTGAAAGCTGGAATCAATCGATCAATCTAAAATACTTCATCAAGACATATGATACTGACCTTTATGATTTCATATTTATTATAACTGTCTGCCAGTGACAATATTATTGTGTTATGGAAGTATAAGCAAGAAAACAAAAAACTTTCTTGACATACTCAAACAATACTTTCTCATGTACCCACAAATGGCAGGTGATGATTGCCTTTATGGATCAGACATTGTGGTTCTGGAGCATTTCCACAGATGGGCAATGAAGCTGGTGAAGAGTTTGGAGAACAAGTCCTACAAGGAGTGGTTGAGGCAGCTGGGGATGTTTAGCCTCGAGAAGAAGATGAGAGGAGAGACATGATTACTCTCTACAGCTACGAAAAAGTGAGCTGCAGTGAGGTGGTGGTTGGTCTTTTCCCTCCAGTAACAATAAGACAAGAGGAAATGGCCTCAAGTTGCATCAGTGGAGGTTTAGATTGGACATTAGGAAGAGCTCTTTCACCCAGAGGGTTGTTAAGCATTGGAACAGGCTGCCCAGGAAATTCATACAGTCATCATCCCTGGAGATATTTAAGAGACATGTAGACAAGGTGCTGAGGGAGATGTTTAGTGATGGGCTCTGCATTGTTAGGTTAGTGGTTGGACATGATGATCTCAAAGTTCTTTTCCAACCAGAATGCTTCTATTATTCTTATGACATGGATAATGAAATCTTTCAAGATATGTTTGCCACAGTGCAAGAGCTTATCCTTGCATACATGGAATTCTGAGTATACGATCATGAAATCATAACCACAGACCTAAAAATTTAACATAACTTTAATGTCAAAGGTCTAAATCTAGTCTTTTTAGCATGTACCTGACTTTGAAATACCTGAAGTCCTTGCTGACATGGGACTTCAAGCAGAAATCTGCTGATTTAAATAAGTGACTTGCAAGCTAAAGAAAATCCCACATTGTTTTGTTTCCCAAAAAAATGATGCAAGCAATCTTTTATAAAAAATAACGGTCAGAATAGCTTGCCTTTAATCAGGAAGTTGTTAAAGCAAAAAATGATGCTCATCCAAGCAAGATGAGAAATACTTTTTCAGCTCAGTCTTATCAGAAGCTTAGTACTTTACAGGATGTAGTGTGTGATTTGTTTATTTTTCTGCATTTCATACTAGCAGGTTACAGCATAAGCCACAAAATAAAGTTTAAAAATTGTTTTTTCTATGCTAGGTAGTCTCATATTCAACAGAAAAGACACTGTAAGTCTAGTCTTGAATTTCAGAAGAGGAGGCAAAAGTTAAACACCACATTTTAGTGTATTCCTTTTTATTGTCTTTGTGAAGCAATATGAAACAACTTGGCACAGAGATCATCAGGTGGGCAATACAAATGAAATTAAAGTTAAAAGGCATTCAAACAACACTCAAAATAATGAAAGCAATATAAGCAAATGGAGGTAAATACAACAGAATAATTTAGAAAGCCATTAAATGTTATCTTGGAGAAGAGGAGATGAAGATGTGATCTCATTAATGTTTACAAATATGTAAAGAGTGGGTATCAGGAGGATGGAACCAGGCTATTCTCAGTGATATCCAATGACAGGACAAGGGGCGATAGGTATAAGCTAGAACAGAAGAGGTTCCAAGGAAAGATAAGGAAAATTTTCTTTGCTGTGAGGGTGATGGAGCACTGGAACGGGCAGCTCAGATGGTCTGTGGAGTCTCCTTCTCTGGAAACATTTAAAACCTACCTGGATGAGTTCCTGTGTGACCTACTCTAGGTGGTCCTGCTCTGGCAGGGTGGTTGAACTAGACCACTTTTGAAAGTCCCTTCCAATCCTTAAGATTCTGTGATTCTGTGAAATATGAAGTCTAAGGTAGATTGCCATATGTTTACCATAATAAAAGACTTTGCAAATTCTACTCAAATTAATGACTTCAATATGAAGGTAGTTGCAAGATGAGGTTTTAATGTCTTTTCTCTAATTTTGAACAAAATACTTTTTAAAATCTGAAATGAAACTTTAAAGAATATCCTCTTAGTAGGCCCCAAGTTTTCTCTGTTTCCCAACCACTTTTCAAAGAGTTGATAACATACTTCTTCAATCCCTTTATCTTTGTGGAATACTTTGATTCCTTTTATTATTCCTTTTATAAGTTCCACACTTACAAAAAGGATTGGCTTTGTCAGGCTGTAATATTCTCTGAAAACAAGACCTTGTAATTCAGGGAACATTCACATGCTTAGGACTACTTTGAGCTCAAATTCTTGCCTATGCTTTCCCTTACAAAGGTCATTTGAGAATATAAATTAATCAATACCAAATTAAGAATTTGCATAAAAGCAGCATGATAAATGTTGCTAGAAGAGGAAATAGACCCCTGAGAGTAACAGGCTGTGAAGCTGCACCCTTCGGTATGAAAATATCATCCCAGTCAGAATGAAAAGTGGGGCAGACCTTTGGGTTGCTCCTGCCTAGGCAACAGGTGTGTTGATCAGCTTGTCTTTTCACATAAATACCACCAAATTACTTTGCTTAGGGTAACGTCTGAAGTCTTTAGACCAGGCCTTTGCAATTACAGTGTTCAGTTTCATGAGCCAGGTCAATAATACAAGAGCAATCTGGCAGAAACTTACATGAGAACTTGGTATGACAAAGAGCTCTACAAAGAAATGCTGGCCTGACTCTGCAAATCAGCTGGAGCCAGTAGGTCATAATTTCTCTTTGAAGGGCTTAATATTTCTTGTCATATTTGGAACACATTAATCACTAATTGCTTCCTATACACCTGCAAATGTGAATTTTCACCTTCTGGAGAATAAGAAGCAGGTATTTAAGATCAAATAAAAAATCCACTGATGTGCTTTAGCTTTCAAACAATTGACTCATTAAATCAGTGTATCTTGCCTTTTATATGAATAAGGAAAATCCTGCCTCATAATAATACACTTAGCCTTTTTAGAAATACTGAAACAGGCTCAGGCCTGATTATCAAAATTTGTTTTCATAAAGAAGCTGGTAGATCTCCTTCTAAAACAAAGTATTACTTCAACCTGAAGGTGGCAGAATCACATCTTACCACGTCTATCTTTTTATATTTTAAAACTGTATTATGGTAATCCCATTTAACAAATGAATGCTCCATTATAACGACCCTGAATTATTGCACTGATTTGGGTCCTAACTCTTCCAGTTGACCCATGCAGAGGGATCCTCCTGAAGGTCTCCTGCATAAACCCGTTCAGCCAGAGATGCTGAGCAATATTTGTATGCAGTGTGTATGCCATAAGATACAGCTGACTGTAAAACATGTCCAAGCTTTCGCTTCCTATTGTACGTTATGAATTCCACTGAAAACATCATCTCGTTCAAGTACACTGGAGCTCAACAACCTTCCAACAGCAGTCAGCATGTCTCCCTTACATTCTTCATTACAAGTAAACGACTGCTACCACCCCTCGGTGGTGACCTTACTCTGACTCCCCATCATCTTGATTCACCAACTCCCGGTTATCCGGGAGCTGTCGCAGCTCTACCACCGAAATTCCGTCTCGGATCTAGATGGGGCAACCTTCTTCACCTCTGCCAAAGGCCACAGCCTGTCTCCGTCCCAGTTCACCGGGGCAAGGGGTGCACTAAGCCCCACGGGCGTTCCTGAGAGTGCCGGGATGTGCGAGGCACAGCGGCGGAACGCTCGCTCCCCACATCGACCCACTAGCGGGCTTTGCGGAAGGAGCCGCGACCCTGCCTCGGTCCTCCGACTCGACCCCGGCGGCCAGGTAGGGTCAGCAGGGAAAACCGCGAGGGGACGGGCCAATACGTCCTCGCTCGCCGCGATCACAACGTTCGAGCTCCCCCAAGCCGCCCCGACCCCGCACTCCAGCGCAGCCCTTCCCGGGAGGAACGTGCATGCAGACGTGAGCGACGCCGCGCTGCCCGCGCCAGGAGGGGCGGGCCCGGGGGCGGGCCCGGGCGGGGCCGCGGGG
>WBNH01002350.1:50845-123148 GCA_013401255.1 Urocolius indicus | reverse complement strand
CCCGCCGGTGCTGTGTCCCGTGTAAAGGAGATGGAGGGACAAGACGCTGCGGTGCGGCGTGGGAGGCCGAGGCACGGCGCGCTCTCCTCCCGACAAAGTTTCCCGCAGCGCTCGGCGCCGCCAGCCCGTGCTTCCCCCGGCGCGGCGGGGAGAGAACGGAGCGGCCCGGGCCGGGCCGGGCCGGGCCTGGGGGGGCGGCGAGGCGGCCGTCCCAGGGGCCGATTCCTGCCGCATGTCACCGGGTCCGGCTTAAAGGGGCAGCGGCAGCCTAGGGGTGGCGCGGCGGGGCGGGACCGCGGCCGCCGGCCGGGGCGCAGACAAGATGGGTGAACGCGGTAGAGCCAGAGCCCCTTCCGACTTTGGGACTGCGGTGGGGAAGCTGTCATCCGCCCGCCTCTGGATGCCCAGCCGTGGGAAGCAGTCAGGTGTTGACATCTTGTTGGTCTCACTTCCAGCCGCTGCGAGCTGTGGTGCTGTGGTTCCCGTTAGTCCGTGGGAGTGGCGCTTTCTTTCTTTTTTTCCCTTGCCCCTCTCCTCCCCGAGACTACGTTACTCATTCTGTTAATTCTTTTTTAAACTCCCGTACTGGTTCTTATGCGTTGCTTTTGCGAGATGTATGGTTTATGTGCCAGCCTCTCACAATTTTGGTTTGCACGTGTACCAGAGTTCGGTAGCCAGTGCGCGGCCGTGCTGAGCGGGTATTTCTCATGCCCTTCTGGAGCGGCAAAACCACTGTAGGTGCTCAGGCTCTCTTGTGGACTGCCGACACCGAGGTGCGGCATTGACAAATTGGTGTGTTTTTTCCATAGGCAGTGCATTTGGAATGCCTGCTGTAGGCTTACAGACGAGCGTTTTTAAAGGATTCCAATGGAAAAAAAAAAAGAGAGAAAGAAATCACTGACAATAATTAGAGTTCTTAATCTGCTTATTAAAGATAAAGTGATTGTTTAGCATGGAAATGGAAGTCTCTTTATAAGAAGGCAAACATTTTTATATCTATGTTTTTAATGTGTCACATGATGTTTCCCTTTTTATTTGGGGCGCACTTTTCATTTCTTTACGGGTATTCTAACATTAAAAGTATCAATAATAATCTTCCTTTCAGAAAATTATGGTTTGATTCCAAAATTTTAACCAAACTTCATTTTCTTTAGATGATTAGTGTGTTAGACTATTATTTATGTTTCTGTTTTGTATTGTAGATCAGAAATCAAGAGATAGTTTTTAAAAATAACTCTGATGGGAGATTAATGACATGTGTTTGCCAATTAGTGCTTGCATAAAGAATGGAAAGCAGGTTGAATTTAATCCTCAGGTACCTGGCTAGCTTCTTTGATGTGGTGATCTCATCACTGGTGCAAGTGAAAATGAGAGATCTAAAAGGTAAAAAGGTGCCAGTAGCAAAAAGCGCGTACAGAATGCACAGCCCTTCCTTTGACAAATGGAGGCAGAAGTCTGCACAAGCATGTGTGCAAGCAGGCTGAAAATAATCTTAGAGATTCAATCCTTTCCTCAAAAAACCTGTTTTGTTGCTTTATCTGCTTCCTTGTCAAGTGAGATAACCTCCAGGCTGCTGAGTGTCAAATAAGATACAATTGAATCTGGTCTTCAAAAAGATATTTCTCTTCATGTGACTGATACAACAAAATGTTTTATTTGAGAGTTTTCTTCTTGATTACTATGAATTGTAAGAAACTGTGGTGTCAAATGCGTGCATATTGAAGACAAACTTATTCTTACCATACTGCTTACATTGTATGTGGAGTCATGGCTTTAAGGGAGCCACGAGGTTGGCATTTGTTCTTCAGTCCTCATTTTACAGTTTAACTGAAGTATACATGTTGAATACTGAAGAACAATGGAATTTACAATGAAATGAAGAGTATATTGAAAAAAAAATTTGTAACTTGCCAGTTTTCCATTTAACACTTAGTTGGATTTAACCATTACTGGCAATGTGTGAGATGAATAAACTCCTGGGATGCTTACACATATAACAGCACTAGCCAAAATTACAGCTGTTAATACAGAGGAAGATTTGAAAATGATCATGAGTCAAAGCCAAATAAGCTAGAAAAATTATTTCTGGTTTATATCTGGAAACAATTTATAACAATTAGGATATAATTACTTTATGGAATAGGTTATACTGTTATTAGTCCTTTTGTTTCTTGAGAATTACATGCGGTGCTGGCTGCTGTGACCAAATTGTTGCTGGAATGGTTTACTAGTCTTCTGTAGAATGACAGTTTGTAGAGTCAAAATAGAGCTCAATCTAATGATTTTCCCCTATCTTCTCACAAGGGTAGGAAAATTTTCTAATGTGCTCTCAGTCTTGCCTGTATTCAGATTCCATTTTTTTCCCATTCACTAAGGTAAGGATAAGTTGTTACTTACACACTTCCCAGGGATGCTGAATCAAAGTCCAAGAATCTTTGAGGTAATGATTCTATGTATTCCAACAGAAAGATCTAAAGTTTTTACTTGAAAAATATTTGTCTTTCATATTTCTTCATTGTATGGGTTATTTCATAATCTGTGATTCAATTTTTCACAAGTTTGCTATTAAAGGTACGTGGAAATGAACATGTGGAGCACTTTGTATGTTTTGTTTATGGTAAAGATGTGGAACCATAAGATGAAATTGAATAAGGTACAACTGGTGACCATATGTGCAAAGAACAAGTACTGAAAAAAAAATAGCGTAGATATAAGTTCATGTTGGTGCTGGCTTTTAAAAATTCTGTTCTTCAGGCATATGTCTAAAATTTTGAGGTTTATTATTTTTGAGAAACACAAGTTTCTCTTTCATCTTCATGTGAGAATGTGAATGAAATGTAAAAGTAGCCTCTAGAAGGTTATGTGCAGAGTGTATGTGAAGAAATGCCACAAAAAAAATGAAAGAAGGCTTTTCTGGTTTAGCTGATGGAAAGAAGATGCCTAACTTCTGTCTGAGGAAGATGCTTCACGGTCATTAGCTGAAAGAGCTTTGTTGTAATAGCACTCCATGGATGTGAGTGTTTGCTATACTTTTTGCAGTATGGGTTGTTTTTTTTCCACTCTCTCCCCACCTACTAATATATTCTATTGCTGATACTCAAAATGCTCAGTTAGAGGAATCCACTGCTTTACATAATGAAATTTAAAAAAAATAGTTTTTTGAAACTGAAAACCAATACCTAATAATCTAGACTATTCTTGCTGCAGTGATGAACTTCCTACATTTTATACAACAGATGTCACTTGGCAAATGGTCTGTTTTGAGATAACATGGTTCTGCAACAGCCAAACAGGATGTGCAACCAGATGAAGTGGAAGTGCAGCAGCTCATAATGGATCACTGGAGAGAAGGAATTACGGCTTTTATTTCTATCACAACCAATTTCAATGACTTTTAGATTTCTTTCATTCTTTCATACTTAGCTTTTGCAGTCCTGTGATTGTGAAGCCAAGGACAGATAGGTCTGACCAGGATGAGTGACAAGGGGAGCAAGGGGTGATGCTCTCAAGCTCCCATCATGTATTTTGGATTGTTTTTGATGGGTAATAATTTTGCATGATCTTTGCTGGTTTTATATTTCCTTTCGATGAAGAATGCCAAGGGTTTTGGTGAGTGGTATTGGGTATTTGCAGGTCCCTGATGGGTTATGATCCCACACTTGACCAGTGCCTGCCAAGTCCTTTATGTTATCAATATTTTTTTCTTGGATTTTATAACTCCAATTGATCTCTTTATTTGCAGTAGGTGTGCTACTCTTCTTAATCCTGCTCTGCATTGATTAAGATCTCTACAAAAGAAAAGTATCTATCAAAAGAAGAATGTATATATAGCTATAGTCTTTTCTTTATAGACAGTTCTAAAGTCAACTCTCCCTAGTGTATAGAGTTAATCAAAGCTTAAGTAACTTTTTTAAAAAATAAAAAACAAGTTTACTTCTGACTCTCTTATTGTGGGTGTTTCAAGTGGCCTACTTGTTTTCAAAGTATTTCACGTTAGTGAATGCTTCAGGTCTTTCCTACTTAAGCACAAAAAAGGGACTATTAGTCTTTCATACTGGAAAATAAAAAGGGATTAGGAAGAAATGTTGATATTGAACTTAAGGTGTTTTTTTTTTTTTTCCCCTATAGGCACAGGACCAGAGTAATACTATAAATTATTTGGTTTGCTTTTATCCCACCCAAGTCTTTTGTTAGCTGTACATTTGTTTTGTGTTGCAGTCCTATAAAGAGTGACTTTCAATCCATATGAAATAACAATTATGATCCACAGCATACCTTTTCTGGCTTCTTTCAAAAATATCTAACTTCCAGCTTAAATTGTTTACGGCTTTCACATACCTGTTTGCTCTTGTTTAGTATTATTCAGTAGCTTAATTCCTAGTTCTTTTGCTGTGATTGGTACATACCTTGGCTTATTTATAGAGAATAGTAACATTTACTTTATACTTTATGTTGCTAGGCTGGACAATCCACTCTATCTCACTGCATACTGGGAAAATTAAGAGCTGCTTGGGTTCAACTTGGAGAAGTTTGGGTGGTCACCTTATTGTAGTCTACACTTTCCTCAAGGAAGATGCAGAGGAGGTGCTGTTCTCTTCTCTGGTGACCAGCAACAGGATGTGAGGAGATGAAGCTGCATTCAGGAAAGTCCAGATTGGACATTAGGAAGAGGCTCTTCACTGAGACAGTGATTTGTCACTGGAGCAGGCTCCCCAGGGCAGTGGCCACAACATCAAGCCTGTCAGAGTTCAAGGAGTGTCTTTTGGGGTAGTTTAGTTGTAGGTAGTCATGTAAGGAGCAGAAAATTTGGCTTGATGATCCTTATGGGTCTCTCCTAACTTCAGATAATCTATGATTCTAGTAGTCCTTTCTCCTACTGCCTACAGTTGGAACACATCTTTCTTGAGCATGACTGGGACTGTACCTGATGTTGCACTTGAAGACAATAAATAGATCTGTAATGAGAGAAGTTGAAATTACTGACTACCTCTTTAAATTGCTTTTTCTTGTTTTGAGGACATTGTAGTAGTTGGGATGCTATAATCACCTGATATATGTGTTCTTTCCAACTGATGCATTTGTAGCTAAGAGCACGTAGTTCCAAAGTGTTTGACATAAAGCAGCAATTACAAAAATAAGTAGTTTTATTGTTGAGATGAAAGCAAGTCTGTTGAAGCTAACCAGTTTGCAGAGAAATATGACATCTGGATATACTCCTAGGATCATGACTCAATAGAGGTGCACAACCAGGAGAAATTCTGTGAGGTCTGGGGATGGGCTGACAAGGATGTGGATCAGGCGAGGAACTGGAAAACTGGAATAGGAGAAAGGCTTATATAAGCTATTGACCAAAAAATTGATGTGAAAGACTGGAAGATTGAAGATTATACATTATTGTGAAGTGGGGTAGAAGAGAGGAGGAGACAGGAAAGACACACTGGAATGGGTCATATACCGAACCAGCGTTGCAGCAGGTGTGTTACTTCTGTGTCTTTTGTGAAGAACTATTCAAAAGATAGCATTAACAATAATTGAGCATAATTGGATGCCTTGTTCTGTGAGGTACATTAGCATGCATTCCTTAGCCAGTATCAGTAATAAACAGTGATACCTTCTTCATCTCTGTTTTTCCAGAAAGGCATAACTTTTTCTTTTAGAAGCAGGTACCCATCTGTCATCTGTAAGTCCTCCCTGTACTTGTTCCCTGTTGAGTCAACTGCATGTGAAACTACACTTTTACATCTGTTCAGGTACTAAAGTTGATTGTAGTCCAGTGTTTTATCCAGAACAACAGTCCCTGTTGCTTTGGGACTATTTTTGATTCTGGAGTGGCAGTGTTTATTTTGATTTATGAGTCAGCTTTCTTTTAATAAAGTTTTTTGTGTGGATTTTTGTTTTGTTTTTTTTTTTTTTTTTCCTTGAACCTTGTTCCTGGGTCCTAAAGCTGAATATTTTCAAGGGTGAAGAAAAGGAACTTGAAAACCAATCATGTCAGCCTTGCATGCTTACAATATTGCATTTAAAGAGGGGAAAAAAACCCCAACTAGTGTTAGTTTTAAATCAGTAGTATTCTGTTGCAGACTTCTATGTTGTATTCTTTAATTTTCTGTGATTTATATTGACTGTTACATTCAGTTGATTTTAATTCCTTTTGCCAGCATGTTTTACCCTGAAGTCAAGTTAAGGAGCTGGATTGCATGACAATAAGAATCTTGATCTCATTATAGAAGAGATTAAGGATCTCTGGTGGATTTCTGATGGATTTTAATGCACCTTTTTAATCCCGACTTTAAAGTAGTTCTTGCTTTCAACTTCTTTACTGATGTTTGTGTTGAAACAGTATTTATATATTTTGATCACAAAATTATTAATATTTGAAGTTAGAGTAGTCCTTTTTGGAGAACTTTCTATGATACCTGTTAGAGAACTTAGCTATTACTATAAAAACTATTTCTATTATAACGTGGCTTTTATTACCCATGACATGAGAATATTAATTAAACAGTGATTTCTAGTTCTGTTTCTTTCTGATAGCAAAGATGTGCTTACTAGTCTTTTTTTTTTTTTTTTTTTTTTCTGTCTTTGTCGGTCTCACTTGACTTTCCACCTGTGAGATTAATACAGAATCACAGGATGGTTGAGGTGGAAAGGTGCCTTTGTAGAGCACATAGTATAACCCTACTCTTCCCAATTAAACAGAGTCAGCTTGCCCATGTTGCCCAGGGCTGTGTTTAGTCAGGTTTTGAGTATGTCCATGAATGGAGACTCTGCAGCTTCTCTAAGCAGCCTCATGCCAATGTGTGACCACTCTCTTAATAAGCAAGTGCTTTCTTGTGTTCAGACTGAATTCTTTGTGATTCAGTTTCTACCCATTGCCTCTTGCCTTGTCAATGGGCACCCCTGAGAAAAATCTGCCACTTTCTTCTTTGCTTTGGCCCTATGACGATCAATCTGATATTCATACGCATTGATAAGGTTCCATACCCTCCCCAGCAGACCTCTTCTTCTTCAGGCTATAAACAGTCGCACCTCATGTGGCAGATGCTCTAGTCTTTCACACCTGAAGTCATCTTTGTAGCCATTTTCTGGGCTTACATCACTATGTCCCTGTCTCTCTTATGCTGAGTTGCCCAGAATGGAAATAGTGCTTGACATGTGAGCTGGCCAGTGCTGAGGTGAAGCCAAGGGATCACCTCTCCCAACCTGCTGATGATACAGTTCCTCAGGCAGCCCAGGATGCCCCTGGGTGCCTTTGCCATAAGTGAACTCCTGCCTCCCACTCACCTCATCCTCCAGGGCATTTACTGCAAAACTGCTTTCCAACTGGTCAGCTCCCATTATGTACTAGTGCATGGAGTTGTCCCTTCCCATGTGCAAAACTTCATGTTTCCCATGGTTGAGATTTGTGAGGTTTGTGTAGGCCCCTTTCTCTAACCTGTCAAGGATCTCTCTGGATGGCCAAAATGACCTTCTGGTGTATTGAGCCTCTCCTCCTAGTCTGATGCCATCTGCAAATTTGCTGAGAGTGGTCCCTGCGTTACTATCCAGAACACTGAAATGTAGGACTGAGGCTAATATTCACTCCTATTAGAGGCTGGCCTCCATGTGGGCTCTGTGCCACTGATGGCTACAGCCCTTTGAGTCCATCAGTTCAGGCAGTTCACCTACCAATTGTGTTCCTATACCATATTTCACCAGTTTTTCATGAGGATATTATGAGACTCTATAAAAATGTACATGCTTATGTGACTCAGTCTGTGTAGTTAAAAATGATGGATTTGCAACTAGTCTGTCAAATGGCTGTTCTGGAGTTTCACAGAGGAGAAGGGAACTTAGCTGGGGGTTCCAAGTCTGCTTGCAGCTACATGGCAAGGGTTGAACTCTAGCAAAGGCTTGAGGTGATTTTTGCTGGCAGTAGTTTTGCAGGCCTGAAAATGTGTTCCTATAGGATGTGATTTCAAAGTCTAAAGTGAGCTTAAATTTTTAGTTAATACAACAAAGTGATGTATGTGAAAAAAAAACTTTGATTACCCATCTAACTTACTCAGAAAGGACAAATATCTAAATGGTGGGTGTCAGGAGGTTGGGGCGTCCCGTTTTTCTATTGTAGCTAGCAACAGGACAAAGGGAAAGGGATGAAGCTGGAACACAAAAAGTTCCACTTAAATGTAAGAAAAAAACTATTTTACTGTGAGGATGATGGAGCCCTGGCACAGGCTGCCCAGAGGGGTTGTGAAGACTCCTTCCTTGGAGGTCTCCAAGACCTGCCTAGACGTTTTCCTGTGTGACCTGATCTAGGTGAAACTGCTCTGCAGGAAAGTTGGAGTAGATGATCTCTAAAGGTCCCTTCCAACCCTACCATTCTATTATGTTCTCCATACATCACTAGCTGTGGTCACTGTTGCAGCAAGTTCTTGTAGCCTTTCTTTTGTGTAAGGAACCTTAAAAACTCCATCAAGTTATAGATGTTTTTACATTATAAATTGCATGAAATAAATATAGATTATTCTCATCAGTAAGTTACTAAATTTATTTCTGTAAAAGATCAGTATTACACAATCTCTGCAAGGGTCATTAAGGCATGGGAGTCTTCACAGACACATCGATTTCCAAGGCTCCCTTTCCTGGCATCCTTGGACATCAACCAGCATAGACATCTGAAAATTAGCCCTCTAGTTCCCACCAGAGTTTCCATTGTCCCCAAAAATATGCTGGACAAGTGAGACTTCAAGTGTCGCTGTAACCTGCAGGTTGCTGAGTGGTGTTGCTGTGGGCATATGCAGTGCTGAGACTTCCTGAGGAGAATACCTATATCTTCTTGCTGTAAAACAGATGGAACACACAACTTTTAATGAAATATATATTGCAGAACATATTAAGGAATATTTTCTGAGTCTTCTGAAATTCAGAATTTAACCTGGGGCCTCTATTCTGCTGTTCAGATTTATTAGTACTTGTGCCAGCATTGTTGACCAATTTTACCAAAATGCGAGTGGCTGGAAGAATTCACTGTTGTGTTTTTTTTTTTTTTTTGGGAAATCATTAGTACAGACCACAAGAGTGGCTCTGCAAGGTTGACTGGATATAAGGTAAACCCATGCTATCTGTTTTTTGCTAGACTGCTGATGGACCATTTGTCCTGCAAATGACAACCATTGACTGATTTAATACAAAAGTGAATGCCTAACCATTGGCTTCAAAAGTCAAGGCCTTTGATAGCAGCCTTCTGGTTGGCATGGAAAGTAAGCAATAAAGCCCAGTGGTTTTACATATATCTACCATGCCCTGTATTTGTTGCAGACCCTGGCCTTTTGGAAATAGCCCAATGTAACATCTGTCCGGTGTGACTTGGGGCTCCCACTGCTCTATCTGGCCATAGGACTGTTGTGGCAGTTTTCTTCCTTTTATTAATTTGCAGATCTGGTATTCTTGAAAACTTAGTTTTGAATGGTCTCACTTGAGCACAGAATAACTCTGTTTTGTCTCCATTTGCACACAGCAGCTGTCCCTAAGTGGCTTGAACTCTTTTGAGCCCACTTAACTAACACTTCCTCATTGGTGAGATACTGAAGAAATATGTATCTTTGGCATCTGATCAGCAACAACATTGTATTCCTGTGCCAGCTCACTGTGATGTGAAGTGTAGGTGCCTACATGTCTTGTCCAGAGAGTGACGATTTTGCACTTGTTCTCCTGCCACCAAAGAGGTTCACCATGTATCATCCAGTCACTTGCTTGCAATTTACTATCCCACAGTATCAGAGCTTTATATACTGCCCAAGAGTCGGTATAAAGATTTCTGAAGCTGATGGCTCTTTAGCACCATAGCTGCAGCCATCAATTTGACATGTTGGCTGATCCTTCCTTCCCTTGATAGGTGAACCATACATTTGCTCTTGGGTTAATTGCTCATATGGTGGAGCATGCTGTGCCCAAGATGAAGGCAGACCAGGTGGTGGGGCCACGATGTTACTCAGGCCTGCTTTTTTTTTTTTTTTTTTTTATGTCCTGCTTTTTTTCTTGTAAGGTACTTGCTTTGTTTGGGCTGGGAGATACAAGCATAGAAGTTCACAGCTGACACTTCACAGTACCAGTCTGTTGCACCTTCCTCATTTACTGGGTGGAGTAATTTGACAGTACCAACTGTAAAACTGAGACCCCTGCAGTCAGTAACCTTGCCCTCCTGGGTGATTCTTTCCATTTCAGCTAGGGCTGAATAAGCAGCTGACAACTGTTGTAGTTTTGTGTTGATGGGGCAACCTCTGAGACCAAAAGCTCTGCACGACAGTTATGTGTTCCACTCTTGCTGCCAGAGGCTCCAGTAAGCCATCTTCTTATATGATACCAGGGCTTTGAGCTCTGCTTTCTTTGCTTATTCAAAGGCAACTCTGATCTTCTGGAAAGAACTGACCATTTATTTTCTTACTTTATTATATAATAATATTACTGTCTGGGCCACATGCAGTATAAATTGTCTCCGAAACCTAAAAGACCAATAATCTTTGGTGGTTTTGCTTTGCTCTGCATTTCTGCCATATAGCGTACGGTTTGTTTACCTGATTTGGACATCATTCTACGAAGTGTCTGCCAAATTATTCTTTGAAATTTTCCTTCTGTGGTTAATTTCACTTCTTGGGGTTAACTTCCCAACCATGGTTTTGTATTGTCTCAGTAATGTTACCACTTTTTGGTCAATGTACCCAGCAGTTCCCCTATCATCCGCATAGCTGAGCGACTTACAGTGTGGGGAAGCATAGAAATCTTCCAAACACTGGGCTACCAGCCCACAGCAAATCGTAGAGCTGTGTGGATAGCCCTGGGGCAGTACTGTGAAGGTGTACTGCAGACACCAGAACAAGTGTGTAGATAGCTGCTGTAGTTCATTAACAGTTGGAATTCCAAAGAAAGCCTTAGATGCATCCCACATAGCATGCCACAGCTTTTGATACAGCTTGCAGGAGGAGAGTGCTAACATGGGGCATCTCTGAGCATGGGGCAGCCTTGTTTAGCAATTATTAACCAGCTGTCATTCTCTGGGAGCAGTCAGGCATTATTCCTGTCCAGATGGGGCTGCTGAAGGGATGAATAGACTGTGAATAACTGCAGCCTCTAATAGCTGTAATCATCAGGGTGATCTCTATGTAACCTCTAGGCATTCTGTATAGGTTGGATACAACCTGTTTTGAGGGAGACTCCAAATTAGCAATACCTTTTCCCACAGTGGCAGTATTAAGCCTGAAAGAATATTTTTCCCCTGTTGTCATAGAAGTTATGCTTGCTATCTCCCCACTTTCCCTGATTAATTTTGATCCAGTTCTTTTTTAGATACAGGGATAGGTCTCTGTGAATTGCTCTGACCTGTAACTGTTATAATCATCAACCAATGACTGTTATGACTGCTCCAGTGTACTGCCAGTAGAATATAAGGTTTATTACCTCCCAGCCACCTATTTCACCTTGCAGTGAAAATACCCAAGTCTAGTCACTTGATGTAGGTTTTGTATGTGAACCACTGGACTGATGTAATTAACTGGTCCTCAAATACTCTTTTCATACTGAATTACGAAGCAGAGGGTGTAATTGGTCTATCCATTGTCCTGATTTCTTTTTGTGGTCCAGTTTCTCTTTTCACTAGTTTATATTTTTTCCCATAAAACTGATAGCAGAACACTCTGAACTTGCCTTTTAGGATCTGGAGTAGAGTAAAACTGAAACCATCTCTCTTTGGGTAACTTTTTTTTTTTTTTTCCTGTTGCAGAGGATATATACACTGAGTGTACACAGTATGTTTTCCCCTGATAGGCATGTCATGTCTTTCATGACACTCACCCAGCAGGCAACACAGGTCCTCATGGGGCACTCCAGCAGGCTCCCTTGCAGCAGCTGCCCATGTGGACATGGAAGCTTCCTGTGCCATAAGTACAGAGCCTGATAGAGCAGATGTGGCTTTCCCAAGATCACTGACTCCTCAAACACAATGTCTTCCACAAGACTACGAGTACACGACACAGTTTGTTGAATTCAAAGTGATAGGGTCAGAGTTTAAAGAGGAAATAGTGAACAGGCATCTTCAGGCACATAATCATGCCACTTTTGAAGGCAAATGTTCACATAATGAGTATTTATACATTGATGTTCATAGTGAAAAAGCTGGTAAAGTTGAGACTATATCTGCCCTGAAACAAAATCAGTAATGACTAAATATCATCAAAAGGATCACGTTGCAATGAAACTTTCTCACCTTTCTTTCTGAAAGGAGTTGATCAAACAGAAGGGTGCTGTATTTGTCTGACTCAGTTTTGAACCGTGTTCTGCTTCTATCCTGAAAAGTTTGATATTGCCTTCTTTTCGCACCATGGGATATAGTATGATCATTCCTTCCTTTTAACTGATTTTATGTAATGTGATCTATTTCGTCTTCAGAATAAATTGAATTGAACAAAGTGAATAGTTACCAAGTCTCCTGTTTTGCTTGTGGCAAGGAAACAAAATAATTCAGAACTACATTTAATAGCATAGTGCTATTTTCATAGGGTCTTCAAAGACATCTCTAATTTGGAGGCTTTTCCTCGAACTGTAGTGTCAGTGTCATGTGATACTTTGCATTTTTATTCCTAAGAATATGTGAGGATAATACAGATAGCTAATGCAGTATTAGATTTATTATATTGATTCATGTGCTGTTCTTGCACTCACAGTACATACCAGTGGAAACTGTGGGCATATGTAGTGGATTGATGATCAGTTCAGTTCTTCTGCCTGCACTAGTTGTCTTTTCAATCTAATCAGACTAGAAACAAAATTATATGCTTAATATTTTGGGTTTTGTTTTTAATAGGCATCAGATCTAATCATATGTTAAGGAACTGGGAATGCTGTTTGGCCAGCTGCAAAAGTAGAATCAGCCTGTTGAATATACTTCTACCATTGTGATAACCTTCTAGGTCTTATTTGTGCAATGTAATAATGATTCTTTTTGATACTGTGTTTTTTTTTTTTTTTTTTTTTTTTTTCTTTTTACTGTTATTTTGCCTGCTGCTAAAAGTATTCCGTAGTTTGCTAATGTAGCAAGGAGTTCTGTGTTTGTTTGGCTACTTGTGACTCTTTCTTGCAGTAGCCTACTGGTTCAGAAATTATTGCAAGCATGATTTTGATTGATGAGGAGCAATCTGTTTTGGAAAACTTACTTTGAAGTGATATAGCTCTCCTCAGATGTCTGTGCTTAGCCTCAGAGCGGTGTTTGATCATGGGAGAGGATCTTTAATCTGTGGAAATGTTCGATACTTTGGTCTTCCCAAAGCTATACTCTGACTTGTACAGAGACTTGTCCTTTTGTTCTTGCTGCTTGTGAGCAATTAATTAGCTTCTAGCATGAGTTCTCTCACATTTTAGACAATAAAGTAGCAGAAAACTTGCTGATATTCTCAGTGGATTCATTATGCAAATTGCTTTATTTTTATCATGCAGTATTTCACAGTCTTGAGTTTCAGGAAAATGCCTAAAACAAACTTCTATTCAGACTCTTACAGAAAAGTAAAAAATAAAAATTCCTATATAACTAGTCTCCAGCTTTACTGGAAATACCTTTTTAAAAGATAATTTCTTGCACTGCTGTCAATACAAAACTTGGTAGCTGTGCCACAGAGACGAGCCCATAACTGTAGAGTTAGAGTGCACTGTAGTTGGGAGGTTATGTGTATTTTGAGCAGGTGTCATTGAGGTTGTGTGAAATTTTTTAAGCTAACTTGGGATTTATATGATTATCAGGGCTTTAAAAGAAGTGTGTCCTGTGAGAACTATGTCATTCAGTCTATACGGTTGTTTAATTGTATTTTAATGCAGTAGTTATTTGCATAGAATAAGGGTACATCTGTATAGAATTGTATATCTGTATAGAATGTGGTTCGTTGTATTTTTGTTTTGATACTTTTTTTTATTTCAAGGTAATTGCCATTGTTAACTAGTTTTGGTTGTCACTGCACACATAGCTCTGCACACACTCTCCCCATCCTCCCCACAGTTTGATTTTTGAAATGGCTTTGCTCTACATCCATCAGCTGTGACTAGGTAGGAAACTAATCTAACAGACCTACTATATCTGTCTCTTTGGGGAAATCAATTTGATTACAAGTGCTTCCTTTATTACCATCTCTGCTGGAATTGTGTAAAAATGAAACTGGAAAAATACATTACTAGTGTATGAACAGTGACACTGCCAATGATACAGTGAAATAAAGCTTCAGCATAGTGTAGTAGTACTAAGCAAATGTTCTCAAGTCAACCTTGGTGCTTAGACATCTTAGAAAATCTGCACTAGGGCTTCTACGGTTGTCACATTCTACTCCTCACAGAGTGTTGGAAGTATTGTTTTTGCATGAGGAAAGTACCTGTAGTTGCACTACCCTGTAGTATCTCATGTTAAAAGCCTAACAATGTGACTCAGAAGCAGATAGCCTTGGGCAAGCATATTCCATTGAATTTTAGTTTCATGAGACTTTCTCTTAGTGCTTCATAGCCTCACACCTTTGCTTTTTTCAGATTCCTGTGTGACAGCAAGGAGTAAAACGACAAGGTGGCTTCAAGAAGGTTTTAAAATGTGTTCAAATTGGAAAATAAGCTTTAACAACAACAACAAAAAACCAAAAAAAGAACCAAAAAACTGAAACAGCTTGAAAACCTGCAAACTGAGTATTTCTCTTATGAATACATAAGCAATGTCAAAGCGTTGAAGATGGCTTGTATGAAGTATTGCACATACTGTACTTTCCTAAAGCCAAGCTGAAGCGTTTTCTGAAAATGACTTGCAAACAAAAAAGATTAATGATCTAATTAATCTCAAACCCAACTGTCTTTATTTTTGCGTAAGTGCAGTTTCCTGTCATTTACAAGTAATTTGCAGGTTTTTGCTACTATAAATAGTGTTCTCATTATGTAGTTATTCTGCTTGACCTCTTTGATTCAGGTTCTGTTCATACAATCCATTTAGTGGACATGTTTGTACTACATACATTTGCAAAATAGACAATGAATTATTATCTTGTATTTTAGTGCTCTTTGAAGAATTCACTATGAAATACAATAAGAAAGTTTCTCAAGGATCATGTTTCTTGGGATGTTGGTGGTTTCAGCCATCTGAAGTTACTGAGGTTTGTAGGTCATCTTGATGGACGAAAATGTGTGCCAGAAAAAGAGGAAACCATGGATTAAGGCCATGCTTGTCATGTAAATTCTTGAACTGCCAAGATTTTCTCAACACGAGTAAATGGACCCTTCTGGCTGTGGGCAGAGCTGCTTACCACTCCTGCCTGCTATTTCCTGTTCCTGTCCTCCCTGTTGGCTTTTACACAGGCTGGGGTTTTTTTTTTGTTGTTGTTGTTGTTGTTTTTGAATTTTTCTTTTTCCTCTCCTCTGACTAGTTCTGTGGCTCGTCACAGAATCATAGAATGGTAGGAGTTAGAAGGGACCTCTACAGATCATCTAGTCCAAACCCCTTGCTCAAGCAGATCCACCTAGAACANGTCATCTTGGTGGCCCTGTGCTGGACTCTTTCCAGAAGTTCTCTGTCCCTCTTGAGCTGGGAAGCCCAGAAGTGGACATGGGACTTCAGATGAGGCTCCACCAGGGCAAAATAGGGGGGAAAGAGAACTTCCCTTGACCTGCTGGCCAAACTCTTCTTGATGTATCCCAGGATGTCATTGGCCTTCTTGGCCACAAGGGCACGTTGCTGGCTCATGGATAGTTTATTATCAACCAGGACTCCCAGGTTTCTCTCTGTAAAGCTGCGCTCCAGCAGGTGGACTCCCAGCCTGTACTGGTGCATGGGGTTGTTCCTCCTTGTTGAATCTCATGAGATTCTGCTGTGCCCGACTCTCAAGCCTGTCCAGATATCACTAAATGGAAGCCAGTCTTGATTTCTTTATTCCTTCAGCCAATTGACTTTCATTGTAGACCACATTTTCCCCAAAGTTATTCATTTTAATTCCCTTCTCTCTTGCAGTGGTGAGGCAGCCTGATTTGAAATTGGCAAGGAATTTGGGTGAGTGGCAAGATTAAGGGAAAGATATCTTCATGCTTTTAGTTCAGATAACTGGATCTGTAACCTGACCTTTTCTTGTCAATACCTTTAACGTTTGTAGAGGTAGAAGTGCTGTTTTTACGATATTGCCCCCAAGTGTGTTAGAGTTGTTATGGTTGGTACTTGGAGTCTTCTTGGTTTATTTTTTTTTCTACCTGTCCTGTTTAGAACAAATGGTTATCAACAAATACTGTTACTGGGGGATACTCAATGCTCTCATGTGTTTGCCACATTTCTGAGAGCTTCTTCTATTCCTTTTTTTATGTCCTTGAATTTTTGGAGGCTTTTAAAAGTAACTCAGCTTCATAGTTATGTCTTCAAAATATTCATTCAAAACAGTTGTTTACCTATAATTGGGTTTTCTAATTTGATCTGGTTTTCTGTAGTTCTCTTGTTTCATATATCCTTTTAATAACATTGTGTATATTACCAGTACCAGCACTTTCAGGATTATGACTTTGTTTTGTTGTTGTGTTTAAAGGAGAAGTAATACATTAAAGAGATCTTTTAATAGATATACATACAGATAAGCAAAAAGGTTCTCTGTTTGAAAGTCTGTTGGAATCCTGCTTCACTTAGCATGTTCTGCCTTTACAATTTAAAGAAAATATTTTCACTCGTTCTATTGACTTTCTATTTTCTGCACACTACCAAAAGAAGTCCACTTAAATGACAAATNCAGTCGCCTGGTCATCTTGGTGGCCCTGTGCTGGACTCTTTCCAGAAGTTCTCTGTCCCTCTTGAGCTGGGAAGCCCAGAAGTGGACATGGGACTTCAGATGAGGCTCCACCAGGGCAAAATAGGGGGGAAAGAGAACTTCCCTTGACCTGCTGGCCAAACTCTTCTTGATGTATCCCAGGATGTCATTGGCCTTCTTGGCCACAAGGGCACGTTGCTGGCTCATGGATAGTTTATTATCAACCAGGACTCCCAGGTTTCTCTCTGTAAAGCTGCGCTCCAGCAGGTGGACTCCCAGCCTGTACTGGTGCATGGGGTTGTTCCTCCTTGTTGAATCTCATGAGATTCTGCTGTGCCCGACTCTCAAGCCTGTCCAGATATCACTAAATGGAAGCCAGTCTTGATTTCTTTATTCCTTCAGCCAATTGACTTTCATTGTAGACCACATTTTCCCCAAAGTTATTCATTTTAATTCCCTTCTCTCTTGCAGTGGTGAGGCAGCCTGATTTGAAATTGGCAAGGAATTTGGGTGAGTGGCAAGATTAAGGGAAAGATATCTTCATGCTTTTAGTTCAGATAACTGGATCTGTAACCTGACCTTTTCTTGTCAATACCTTTAACGTTTGTAGAGGTAGAAGTGCTGTTTTTACGATATTGCCCCCAAGTGTGTTAGAGTTGTTATGGTTGGTACTTGGAGTCTTCTTGGTTTATTTTTTTTTCTACCTGTCCTGTTTAGAACAAATGGTTATCAACAAATACTGTTACTGGGGGATACTCAATGCTCTCATGTGTTTGCCACATTTCTGAGAGCTTCTTCTATTCCTTTTTTTATGTCCTTGAATTTTTGGAGGCTTTTAAAAGTAACTCAGCTTCATAGTTATGTCTTCAAAATATTCATTCAAAACAGTTGTTTACCTATAATTGGGTTTTCTAATTTGATCTGGTTTTCTGTAGTTCTCTTGTTTCATATATCCTTTTAATAACATTGTGTATATTACCAGTACCAGCACTTTCAGGATTATGACTTTGTTTTGTTGTTGTGTTTAAAGGAGAAGTAATACATTAAAGAGATCTTTTAATAGATATACATACAGATAAGCAAAAAGGTTCTCTGTTTGAAAGTCTGTTGGAATCCTGCTTCACTTAGCATGTTCTGCCTTTACAATTTAAAGAAAATATTTTCACTCGTTCTATTGACTTTCTATTTTCTGCACACTACCAAAAGAAGTCCACTTAAATGACAAATCCTCATGAAAAGCAATTTTCTACATGTTTTGCACTCTGACAAGGAGTTATATATTTGCCTTCTTTATGCCTGTGTAGATATGTTATCCACAGGACAAAGAAGTAAATTGGTAATAAACATGGTGCAGCGGAAAAGAGTTCTCTTTTCTTTTATGTATCTGTGCTTTTCTTCTTTATATACGAAACCTTCCTGGTTACAGCTCCAGATACTGCTTTGCAAAGATCATCTCTGTTAAATCTTACTATCCATGATACAAATCCTTTCTTTTGACTAAATCAAACATGTCTGTCTTTTTGTAATAAATTTGGCCATTTTGTGTCATCTTTAAATAAAAAATAACCCTTCCACTGTAATCTGTATTTTCTGACTTGTAGGGCCAAGATGAAAGAAAAAACTGTCAGTACATAAGTGCTCATTTCATAAAGTCTGTCTCAGCTGAGCTAGTTTAGGGAGCATGCTTTGCTATGCTCGGCTTGCTTACCAGATGTTCTGCAATGCATTCTTTTGTCTTAGTTAAATAGTGAAGATTCTTTCACTGAAATTTTACTTTTATATTCTTGTAACTAGACAGAAGTTACTGGAAGACACAGAAATAAAATACTCCATCTGTGAAGTATTCAGTGTGGAGGTTTGCCAATTGTAAAGTGCTGTGTAACTGAAAATCACTTCAGCGTGAAAATGAAGTCACATACTCTAATCCTTCTTATATGCTACTCTCTGAGACTTTATGTGGTTACAGGAGAAGAGTTGTCATAATGTGAAGTTTTCCTCTTTTTTTTTTTTTTTTTTTTTTTTTTTTTGTCCTCAGTTAAGAGATTCTTACCTGGAAAAGCAATGCACTTAATGTGGGACAATGGCTCTGGTTTGTAGAGTTGTAAGCTGGGAATTTATCTAGCAAGTAACTTACTTTTGTGCCATAAACAGGATGAGGTCTTTTCCTAACTCATTTTGATATAATAAAAGCTAGAAGCATCTAAAATGTGCTGACTGGGGAAAGATCCTTCTACAAAGAAATTTCTTACTCAGGAAAACGAAGTATACATGTATCACTGGGATTTGGAAGCAGTGCAAACTTTCTATCTTACTTAAAGTAGTTTTCAAGTTTCTGCAGGACCATGGAGTGGAATGAGGAATTTTTTAAAAGCAGTATTTGATTCTCTCAAGCATTTAGCAGACCTTTACTGCACTTCAGTCAGCACTCATGCCAGAAAAGCAGTAAAGAAATGGTGTCAGTTAATGACTGAAGAATAGCCCTAGTTTAGCGCAAAGAAATTTTACCATCGAATATTGAATGCAAAGCTCAATTGTCATAGGACCAGCTAGGGAAAAAAGGCC
The DNA here is from genome assembly GCA_013401255.1 of Urocolius indicus. Classification (NCBI taxonomy): domain Eukaryota; kingdom Metazoa; phylum Chordata; class Aves; order Coliiformes; family Coliidae; genus Urocolius; species Urocolius indicus. The sequence continues at coordinate 103,814 of WBNH01002350.1, read as the reverse complement.
ATGATCAGGCTGAAGTACCATAGACCTTGAAGCTTCCAAAGGACAGGGAGAGCTCAATTGCCACTTATGGTCTTGGACAAAACAGACAAGGCTATTCAGCTTGGGGAAGAAAATGAAACTTGATTTAATCCGCCTCAAACCAAAACATAAGCAAAAGTATACAACAGAAAAATAATACAGAGTAGGGTGAATGACAAAAGTACAACCAGTCCCTTAAGATCTCTTTTCCCACTCCCTTCCTTTCTTCCCAGGCTCATAGGCCTGAGCCTGGTGTCATTACCTCCTTCTCCCCATAAGCAGAGTGGTGGGCAGGGAATTGGGGCTGCAGTCAGCCCTTTCCTGATGTCTCTTGCTGCTTATCGCGCTCCTGAGGGGAAGTGCTCCTTGCCAATCCTACCTTTCTCTGGCTCGGGGTCTCCCACATGCTGGCCAGCCCTGCATGGGACACTGACAGCCCGCTGCAACTCAAGGTCTTGACCCCTCTGTCATGGAGTGTATGTCTCTTGCTGTGGGCTGCAAGGGTGTCTATAGTCCAGCATTGCTCTTCCTTTTCCTTTCTTTTCTGGGGTCCTTTCTTTCTTTGGGGTCCAAGTGGTCACCTCCATCTTGTCTGACCCTTGCACCTCCTCCCACACATTTCACATTTCCCTTCTTAAAAAGTGATGATAGGGAGCACCAGATTGGCCCAGCTGGGATGGATGTGGGTCCAAACCCAGAGATGGAGGAAACTCTGCAAACTCGTTACTGGGACGGCACTGCAGCCCTCTTCCCCCGTTACCAAGCAAAAGGTATAAAGCTAAGGGGGTGGAAGGAGGTTAGTGTGCATTTTTTTTCAACGTGTTTCTGAGGAACAATGGAACAGAACAAGACCAATGTTTTTAGATGATGGGAGGTTGGGATTTACTTTAGAATTTCTCTATGAAATGCAAAAAAGTAAAACAAAATGAAGTTTGAACTGTAGATACAGCAGTCTTGGCAGATACCCAATTTTGTGCTCTCTCAAATAGCATGACATAAACTGTTCCACCCCTACAAATATAAGTAGATGCTATTGAGCACTCTGGTATTCCTTTTTAAGAAGTATGTCAGAGAACTACTTGTGTGTTTCAAGGTTCCCAAGCATTAATTTACATCTGGATGTTTTGGTACAGTGTTATATGCAGACCTTAATCTTCAGAGCTATGCTTGAACCTTTGGTGAAATCTACGGAGCATCTTCTTATATTGTTTAAAATATGAACATACCAATGCAAGTACCTAGGTGCATGCTGTTCATCAATATGTTACACCATAACTGTTTTAGAAGCAGTAGCATCATCTTGTCTCTTTCTAATTTTAGTTTTTGTAGTTGATCTCTGTGTGTTACATAATGCAAATTTGTCTAGGCAGTAGATACTCTGATTCAGAAAATAGGATGTGTTTGAGGTGCTTAAGGGGAAACGTTTTGTGTTACAGGAGACAGACAAAATCACCTGTTAAGAATAGAGTTCTCGTGCTGCTTGCTAGCGTGCCCCCCACTCCCCTTGAAGAGTGTCCTTGAACATACTGCTGGTGATGGTGATTCCAGAAGTATACACATGTGTTGATCCCTTTCTCCTGCATTACAACATTGGAAAATATGATTTTCTTGAAGATATGTGCAGCAACAAACAGCATCTGAAAAAAACAAGATTGTGTTAGTGTTCTTTTAATGCTGCTTCTGTGAAAGCCTTATAGGACTACCTAGTGCATAATATGCTGAAGTGAGGCTTTTTGACACTAATGTGGTAATGATTAGAATATTATCTCTTGTTTGTTTTTCTGTTTTTTTTTTTTTTTTTTTTTTTCTTAGCAACATATTATTGTAGAAAATTTAGAGAAAACCTTCATTTGGAGATATGTACATGAAATAAAACACAACGATATCCTAATTCAAAATATTTTCAAATTGAATTTGGTGTTCATAGTCACCTACATTGCATCTTACTAATAGTATGGGTTTTGCATGTGTTTCCTGCTTTCACAAATAGTCATCTGATTATTTTCACCAGTATTCTATCATGTGGTAAATATACATCACTTTATAAGCTGATGCTTCTTATAGCTTGTCCTGTAACTACTTACTTAACAGCCCCTTGCCATGTCCCCATCCCCTGGTTTTTACTTACTGATACTTGTATCTGATTTCCGTTGGGTGGGTTTCTGTGGGATTCCAAATGTGACATTGCATATACAAAATTGACAGTATCAGCTTCCCATACTAAATTAAATTATTGCTCAGAGATGAACAAGCTAGCCTTTATGAATTAGCATGAGTTGGAAGACCAAGACCAATTTGCCTCGAGAAACACTTTCACTTGGGAGTCTAGTTGCAAAATCTGATCCAGTCACTTAGCTACTAAATCAAGACCTCAAAGGATTTATAGGATTATTACATCCTTGAGGGGGTGGATGTAGTTTGCTAAATGTGTCAGATATTGTCCATTCTGCCTGTTCCCAAAACAGAAAGGAGATTGTGGAAAAGGTGTTTTGGATAAGTACCACTTTAAGAGTTATGTGTGGCATTTAGGATTGTTTTCATGTTTTCATTTCAACTTTTGTAGCTACATTTTCAACTCTACGGTCAAAATATTAGTGCTTCAATTGTAGAACAAGCTTTTATCTTTTACTTCAAGCCGATCTATAAGGTTTAGGGATTGGGTTTTGGTGTGAGTATTTTTGGGTTTGTGTTTTTTTTTTTTTTAAATTTATTTAGGAATGAATTGGAGATGCTAAACACATTTGCGTCTTTCACGTACTGGCTTCACTGTTATTGTGCTGTGGTCCATTTAGCTTTTCAGCTTCCTGACAAGATGCCAATCTTCAAAGGTGGAGTTGAGTAGAACTTTCTGCTTTTTCTGAGCTACTACTTTGAGCTATTTGTCTTTGAATCTATACACCCACATAGATAAGTGCTGTTGATGTCCTTTAGTGACTTAATACCTATCTCGCCAGAGACGTGACCAAAGATAGTTGTGCCTTTCTACATTGCTGCAGTTGGAAGGAACTTATTTTGAGTTGTGTGTCTAAAACTTTGATGCAGACAATCTCCTATTCTCTACCTTTTGCCTAAAGTGTGCATAGCATTATATACATAAAGCAACAGGGAGTGTGATGGAGAGCAGTACGCTTCTTTCTACCTTAGATCAGTGATTTTAAAACCAGGTATATGCCGAAAGTTGCTATGAAAAGCAGTCTGCATATATGAAGTATTTTCACTTCTATTTGAAAAGAGGAACACAAAGTGTGTGCTTTTTTTTTTTTTTTAAAGGTACAAATTAAGTCTGCAAGATTTGTCACATAGAATGACAACTAACTGTGGAAGTGGTTGGCCCAGTAGTATTCTTAAACTACAGTCTTGTGATCAGAGTTTTCAGCTTAACCGTGAATGATGTTAGAATGTTTGATGTTCGAATTGAAGCAATGACATTCATTAAACAACCAGTCCAGAGCAACTCTTCTAGGTGCTCCAGATCAGGGGAATTGTAACTAAATGTGTGCTGAGAATCTCTATGTGTTGGTAAGAAGCTGACTTCAGTCTCTTCCATAGGAGGCAATGCTGATTTCCTTGGAAATAAATCTGTGGTTTTTCATGGTCAAGCTGAAACGTGGGCAGAGTTGTGCACATTTTAATCAGTACTTTGTGCTTGCTACTGAGTGACAGTGGTTCTAATGGAGGTCAGGTTACTGGCTGTACAGTTCAGCACAGCATGCTATGTTCTTTGCCCACACATATTGAGTATGGATTGACTGTCTCAGCCATGATATTAAAGAACTTGTGTAATGAATTATCCTATGAACTTTTTTTTTCGTTGGAGTAGGTTTTATGATTAAGTTTTTAGGCTTCTCAGTATCATAAAAATTAAAGAAAGCACTGTAGCATTACACTTGCAAAATTTTCATTTATCAACACATTGACAACTACCTTTGGGTTTTGGTTGGTTTGGGTTTTTTTTGTTGGTTTAGGATTTGTTTTCAGTTTATGGGTTGTTTGTTTGTGTTTTTTTTTTTTTTTAATATCCAACATTTGTGAGAAGAAGGAGGTTAAGAAGGTTAGATTGGAATAGGAATTGTCAGAGATTACCTAATAATCTGATATTTAGGGGGAAATTAAAATGTCAAGATTCTGACTTGCAGCTTTGAGACAAACTCAGTACATAAAATGACTGATTCTGTCTTTTCTGGGAAAACAGTACACTTCTAAAAGGACTGTTAATTGTACTGCATAGACAGAACATTATCTGGACAAATGACGAGTAAGGGGAACTTGAGTGCCTGTAGAATTCAAAACTGGAGTATCTAGTATCATCATTCTTTAATTTGTATCATATTTGTGTTTAAGCAGTTAACTGATTTCACAATAACCTGAAAATAGTTAATCGAGACCTACGATTTCCTCCGTTGCATGCCCTTAAGAATTAAACCCCCAAAGTTGTTGCAACTAAAAACTAACGTCAATGTGACTTGGAAGTTTCATTTTTCCTTTTTCTCTTCCATCCTCTGCACCCCCACTCTTTTGCTTTAGCTTTGTGTGATTCTGATTGGGTTACTAGTCATTGGTTATTTAGTTTTGCAAAACCAAATAAACCCCCATCTGAGCTGTTTGTTTTTGCAAAACAAAGAGATAATACTTAAGTTTTCTGGAAAGCTGAGCCAAAACTTGTTTAGGTATCTGTGGGCCAAACCATATCACCACTTGTAAGATCTACTTGAGCTTTGTTCTTCATAATTGATAAGGTGGCAAGTAGTCACTGAAGTTGAGAAAGGCGTGATACTTGGTAATTGAGCATTGATACAAGGACTTGAGGTTCTGTTGTGATCAGTCTGACCCACCAGTACAAAAGAACACTCTATTTAAAACTGTGCTGTGACTTGAAGAGAACATCTCAATGCAGAGGTATCAATGTGCACAAACAAAATACAAATGCCAATAAAATTGCTACCTAACAATATTACTTCTTAACCTGTGACTCCTAACAGGTGTTGCAGATACCAGAAGATTTCAATAAGTAATTCAGGCTGTGACACTTGTCATTTAAAAAGTCACGTCACAGTAATACGTTCAGGATTCAGTGTTGTTTTCCTGTACAGTGTCACACAGGTTGCATCTATGACAACCCTCATTTCCTTCTGAGCAAATGGAAGCCCAGTAGCACAAGCCTCAGGAAGTTGTTAAAGCAATTAAAGGCTTCTGTCTCTCAGCACATTGCATGGTTACCATAGTATCCTCTGCCTCCAAGTCTTTACTGATGATGTCAGTATGCATACAGGGGCTATTCATAGCATCTACGTTAAGATGATTCAGCCTTTGCTAAAGATCATAAGCATCTCTCCATATGTTCTATTATCTAGTGCCATTTTAGGAATTCGTAAGACTGGAAGGTAAGTGGCTTTTGCTTGATATTTGATAATTTTTATATATCCTTTCACTGTGCGGTGTGAGTTGCATTTTTTAATCCTCTGTTGCATTGTTCCCTGAAAACACAAAGTATGTTTTAGCTGAACCAGTTGCATAGCTTATATCATTTAAACTTGTCAAAGTCTAGCTATAATGTTCAACAATATAAAAAAAGGCAAACTAAACATTTCTGATGTTAAAAACTGGTTTATTAAGTAATTAGGTTTTCAACCAAGTAAAATTCCCAAAGCTTTTTTTTAATCATAAGAGACAACATGAATTATATAATGGGTTCAAGCTTTATTTATTAAAACAAGACAGTAACAACAGTTAACCCTCAACTTACAAATTACCATTCTTTTAACTTGTCTTTTTTTTGTGGGTGATAGAACAGTGGATGAACATGCTCTGATGGAACTATTCAGCATGCAGTTTTGTTTGTATATGGAAATGTGAATTCTTATTCAAATCTACTGTTAGTCTTTGGGAAAGTAGAGGTTCTGCTGTTGATCTTGAACAGCGGAAAAACATGAAAAAACACTGAAGGAACTGATTTTATGAGAGACTCGGAAGACTCCTGCACCTTTTGGCCTTGCAAGCTAAGTTTATTTGTGAGCCTGAGATGCTAAGCTGTTAATTGTTTGATTTTGCCAGCTGGATTATTTTTCCTTCTCCAAGTCCACTTGCTACGTTGTTTTAGGTTACTATGATTGCAAATGGACATACCCAGTACATAGTGTCAGATTCTGTCGCTTATAAAAAAAACAACAACCAAAAAACACAGCAAAGGTACACCCCAAAGTAACCCAAGACCCCCAAACCTGCAGGAGCTAAGCTGTGGAACTATAATAAATGTCCTTTTTTAAGTCTTTAATGTCTTACAGGTTATTTATAGTTTTATTATATTTCTCCATCCTGAAAACTGTTGAGTTTTATTTATAAAGCAATCTATGTATTTAAATCTTAAAAGCAGCATTTTTTGCTTTCTAATATGTGCTGATTTTTTTCTCTACTGCACTACTTAGCTTATTAGTTTGGATAGTAACGTAGAAAAGAATAATATTTTAGGTAAACTGAAGAAACCAACTCCCCTTTCAACCCTGTTATTTATTAACTTCCATATTTGATTCTTTTAAATATAAGTGTCTGTCTGTGTACTAAATACACAGTACCAAATGTACTAATAGTTGCAGTGTACTCTTTTATTTTATGGCTTTAGGTGTTACACACGTGTTCTAATCTGGAAGATTACCTGCCAGGTAAGAACAACAAGTTGCATGAAATTTTCAGGAATAGGAAATTTAGCTATATTAACTGGATTTAACTATTTGAATTATTTTAAAGTTGCTTTGAAAGACTTGAGGAAAGAAGCATACCAACCCTGAGGGTTCTATAATCAGAGCTTTGATTAATGAGGTGTTTTGTTTAAATGTCAGAAGTTTTACATAATTGTGCAGAAGAATACCAAAGATCCACTCATAATTTTCCCTTCAAAAAGCTCTGCCAAAAGAGCTGATTCTGAGGATTTTCATAGAATCATAGAATGGTAGGGTTGGAAGGGACCTTTAGTGATCATCTAGTCCAACGCCCCTGCTCAAGCAGGTCAACCTAGATAAGATTGCATAGGAACATGTCCAGGTGGGTCTTAAGACCTCCAAGGAAGGAGACTCCACAATGCTTTTGGGCAGCCTGTTCCACTGCTCTGTCACCCTCACAGTAAAATATTTTTTTCTTATATTTGAGTAAAACTTTTTGTGTTGCAGCTTCATCCCATTACCCCTTGTCCTGTTGCTGGATACAATAGAAAAAAGAGATGCCTCAACCTCCTGACACCCACTCTTTAGATATTTGTAAATGTTAATAAAATCCTCCCTCAGTCTTCTCTTGTCTAGACTAAACAGCCCCAGTTCCCACAACCTTTCCTCACAAGAAAGATATGCCAGTCCCCTGATCATCTTGATGGCCCTGTGCTGGACTCTCTCCAGAAGTTCTCTGTCCTTCTTGAGCTGAAAAGCCCAGAACTGGACACAGGACTCCAGATAAGGCCTCACCAGGGCAGAGTAGAGCGGGAGTAGAACCTCCTTTGACCTGCTGGCCAAACTCTTCTTGATGCATCCCAGGATGCCATTGGCCTTCTTGGCCATGAGGGCACGTTGCTGGCTCATGTTGAGTTTATTGTCAACCAGGACTTCCAGGTCTCTCTCTGCAAAGCTGCTCTCCTGCAGGTTGACTTCCAGCCTATACTGGTGCATGGGGTTGTTCTTCCCAGGTGCAGGATTCTGCCCTTGTCCTTGTTGAACCTCATGACGTTCCTCTCTGACAAACTCTCAAGCTGGTTCAGATCCCACTGAATGGCAGCACAACCTTCTGGGGAATCAGCCAGTCCTCCCAGTTTGGTGTCATCAGGGAAAGCTTAACCTGATTATCTTGCTTGAATTAGCACTCGGAATGTGCAAAAAGAAATAAAAACTTTACAAACATAAATACCAGTAAAGTTACATTGAATACCAGCTCTATTTAACTGTAAATTGACCGTATTCTATCCACAAGACAAAGTATAAAAGTATATCAAGTATAAAAACATTTTTTGAAGTTGTTAAAATGAGTTAATTCATATAAAGCTATATAAAATATATAAATAATATATATTATATATCTATAGTAATGTAAAATACATATATAGATATATGAAAATATAAAGAGAATTGATCTTTCTACCCCTTTGAATGTAGTTATTAATACAGTTGTGGCACGTTTAACCCCTGAAATGCAGTTAGCAGTTTTATGTGTTATGTTTTGTAATACATGCTAGTAGCAATGATGTTTTTGTAATCCTTAGGATTGTCTTTCTTGTCTCAAAAGACACCATAGTATTAATTATGTTTTTGTGATTGTATTTTCTCACAAGCTTGTGTGTTTCACTTTTAACCACAGTCCCAATTAAAAGCACCATATTACAAATCATCTTGAAGTTATTGAAATGACAGTTAGCTTTTGATTGTTTCTTCCTAAATTTGCTTTTAAAATGCTCTGATGGTGTTATTTGTGGAACAAACAATGTTACATGGTTACCACTAAAGAGGGGAAAAAAAAAAAGTATTTTTGGCTGTTGGAGAGATTTTGTTGAAGAATGGTATCATAAAGGCTAATGATCCAACCACAGATCGCATTGACAATTTGCTGATGATTTGCCTACGTAGACAGAGATTAAGTTTCCACTCTAGTTAATTTTAATTCTGCATAATTATACTCTGAGCAATTTTTTCAGTACCTTTGAAAAATCAAGGAAAAATAAGCTATGTTCAGCTAGTGGTGGACACTTGGCAGTTTCCGTATGGGTTGTAGCCTAATTTTTTTAAAGTTTATTTGCTTCAGGAGTTGTTCTTGCTTTGTATCCTGGCATACAAGGCAAAATGAAATTCTGTACCCAGCAAAACCTGTTCAGTATTTTAAGAAATTCTCTTAGTTTGACATATTAGGTATTATCATCCAGTAAGTAACATGTAGCAAAGAAAAAGTGATTTGTCCAAGGCACAACTGTTTCTTTAGTGCTTCTTGCTATCTGATGGCATAGCAGTAGTTTGAGGTTTGGAGTTACTTTTTTTCTTCTCTCTTTACAGAAATTTTTTCCCCACCAGAGCTTTTGACTGTATATTCAGATTTCATGTTCAAACAATCAGTTACAGAAACAAGACTTCTGTTATTCCACTGTAATCCTGTTAGGTCATTTATAGAGGTGCATGTTTGGTTGTACTCTATTTGTATTGTAACACTTCTAGAGGTACTTGAGATCTTCCATTACAGTGGTGTAATTAATCATGGTCATATCCTCTCCATTCTGAGCAGAAGGCAGGCAAGATTGTAGGAGGACTCACGTAAAGGATAAAGACTACTTTTAAAAAAAGAAACGTGTTTTTTTGAAGTCTGTAATATTGTACATTCAGAAGAGCATTACAGAATTGGAGTTTCAGAAGGCTATTGAGAATTAAGAGATTAAGATAATTACCTCAAAAATTGACTAAAGGGGTAAGCTGGAAACCCTTTCAGTCTTATTACAGGAGAACAAGATTATGTAAGCTAATGCTAAGAAATTTTGATGATGGAAAGGAGTAGTCAGTCTTGTGCTTGCTTTTCTTGGCTTCACTCTCCTGGTGCTCTTAGATCTCTACAGCAGTCATAGGATGAGTTAATTGAGCTGACCGGTGCAACAGAAGCCTAATCTGTAACAGAACAAACGGCTTTTTCCACCAGATTAGTGAGATGAACCTACTCCACTTGAAGCTGCAGACTCACAAAGTCTGTCACAGTAGAGAAGATGAGATCAATAGCCCCGCAGAGTAGGAGCTCTGAGCACACTACATTATTACCTTACTTATGAAGTGGAATCATAACCTAAAATTGTGCAAGACTTTTATAGGTTTTGGAATCTCTCTGTTCAAGTGCAACTGTGAAGTAGAGGAACAGATTGTCAGGAGAGCTTTTCTTTAATTGATTTAGTTGATTTAAATGGACAGTTTCTGAATGTTTTTCCTAAGACTTAGTACAGTTACAGTTGTGATAGATATCTTAGAGAATGTTTTTACCTTCTTGGAACAAGAGAATTCAGCTCAAGGTATGACATCAGGAATGTGCTGGTTTTAAATTGTGACATTCCAACACCCCCACAAAATCTTTCAAGCAAGTGCAGGATAAAAGACCACTGCTGCAGGATTATTTATTTTCTGTCTGCCTGATTAAACTCTGAAGCATTACATTACTTGATAAAAACTGGTCTGCACACCCATGAAGTAGATGGTGGTAGGTGGGGTAACCTGCCCTGACTTTGCCTGGGTGCTTCACAGAAGCCGTCAGCAGATCAAATGCCTGGTATCTGCAAACCCAGAAAAGCACAAGAACAACAAAAGTAGGCAGGGGAGTGTACTCCCAATTTAGGGACTCAGAGGAAGGATACATCCTGTCTGGGAGCCCCCATGGGTCTGTTCTGGCAGAGTCTTGACTGCAGTGCTCAGCTATGAAAACCCATTGAGATGAATCAATATGGGAGCGTGCCCAGGGGTATGGGACACATTATGATATACAAGCATTTTGAGTTTTCACAGAGTTACTTGTGGGATATGCAGAGGAGGAGCTAAGGCAGGGAAAGGAATGGAGTGAGGTGATTTGAGAGCAAGACTGGGAAACTAGATGGGTGAGGAATTAAAGCACTCATGTACAAATAATGTGCTGGTCAGTACATTTGTCTGCCCAAGCCCTGCACCTGATCGTTGCAGTTGATTCTGTTAAATTTCTTTCTAACTTGCCTGGTGAGGACTGTCCTATGTGTGCATGGGGTCTGAGCGCAGCCAGTGGAGTTATGCTGCAGAGTGGAGGGACCAGGTGCCAATTGTACAGTGACTGCAGAGAACAGAGAGTGGATTTAAGAGCAAGTAACTGGAATGGGAGCTTGGGTCGTGGGGGTCTGTGTCCCTAGCCCCAGTAACTGGAGCAAGTACAGGTGTGTCAGTAAGGGTGTTCTGGCTAAAGAAGCTAAAGCTAGGCTAGCTGGTGAGTAGGTGAAGTGGCCTGGGAGCATCTCAGATGTGTGTGTCTGTCTCTTTAAAAGACAACACCACGGGAGGAGCAGGTGAGTTAAGGGACCAGGAGGGTGCCAGCCAGCTGCCAGACAGACTGCAAGTCTGGGAGTCTCTAGGTGAGTCTACCTATTGTGGGTCTCTGTGGCTTGGAATATAGGTGGTTGCCTCCTGAGAGACAACGGCAATCTCAACCAGCTCTGTGTGTCTCTGTCATGCTTAACCTCACTATAGTTGGATGTGAGGATGTGGAACTGCATCTACCTTGCCCTTCTTGGCCTGCTCAGTCTGGCCAAATATTCCCCCAGTGCAAAGTTCTAAGCTGTTTTGTGTAACTATGTCTCTAAAGCATGGACCTTCTTTCTTTTTTTTCCACATAAGTTAGTTATAATGGAGGAATAGCGTAGTCTTTCAGAATCAATCAGGGGTGTTTACTGAATTGCCTCCTGTCTCTTATGATGTTATTTTTACATCTGTATATGGAATGGGGAGGTGAAGGCCATGAAACCTCCATTTTAGTCAATAGGTGAAAAATTGTGCCCTAATCTTGCTAAGAATTGCTGGCAGGATGTATGCAATATTTTTAGTCTTGTCAAGGTAAATTAAATTACTTGCAGAATTATGTAAGTGCTCATCTGGATCATTTTAAAAATAAAAAAACATTATTGCATTCTGTAGAGCTTGTGTTGTCCTGAACTGTCAGTTTTATGAATACCGTGTTTATCTACATCTAATTCTGGAGAATTTTTTAAAAGCAGTATTTAGTATTTAGCTTGTTCTGCATTTTTTTCTTTTAGAATTTCATTTTGTGTTTGTATAGATTTTGTTGCTTTTTACTCCCCTTTCACACCCTTCAAGTTGCAGTATTGCTGGGTTTGTGGTTATTTTTTTCCTGAATAAAAGTCAAAATTAGGAACCACAGAATTATTTTGTCTTCTTGCTCTCAATCTTTTGACTAGTTAACCTCAGAATAGAAGCATTGCTATGCATCTAGCAGTGTCATTAATTTACGATTTAATTAAGTACTTCTGTTCCTGCAGTTCCATCAAGTTTTGCTTGAGAAGATTGCAGATGAGGGATTTGGTTTAGGTTTTTGGTTTGTTTGTGTTTAAAAAAAAAAACAACTCCTCACTACTATTATTTTTGATGCATTAGAATTAATATCAAAGTAAAATGAGGTGCTACGAGAGTCTTGGCTTAAAATAGATTTTGTTGACTTCAGTGAAAGCTGCATTGTTTATGCTTGGAATGAATTTGATTTTCAGTTTTCTGAATGGAAATCAGTAAGTGATTTACAATGGAGAAGAGCAGGAGAACTAAGGCAGATCATCTGTGTTTCTACAGGATTGGAAGACTTCGAGACCTCCTTCCAGTGCTCTTTGAGCAAGTCTGGTAGCTTTTTTTTTTTGGAGCCAGGTACTGGAATTAGACTGATGAATGTTTTTACTTGGTGATATGTAAGGAGTTTCTTACCAACTGTTTTTGTACATACAACACACTGGAAAGAAGTTACGGTGCGTGAAGTGTTCCTTAAATGCTTCATCTGTGGAAAAATGCTGCTGATGGGCTATTAAAGAAGGATCAGATTTCTCCAGTGAAAACAGTACTGTTACAATCACTATACTACTATTTTTTTTCTTCATTTGAAGGCTCTGAGGACTTTATCAGTAAAGACATCCATGTCAAGAGAGTGGTAATTTATTGTGTGTATAGTGCTTTCTATCAGAAATCCCCATAGGGAAATGTGGATTCAAAAAGCAGGAAAGAATACAGATCTTCAGAAATGGTAGTGTTGGCAGTGCTTTGATGTTTAAAGTTGGCTTTGTAGTCAACCAGAAGGAATGGAACAGTATGAAATTTCCTGGAGATTTGTCTAGAGTACCATGCCTGAACCTGAAGGGTTGTGAATTACTCCATTCAGTAGTAGCTTTTCTTTAGTTCATTTGTTTTGCATGTGATACATTGTAAAATTCAGAATTTATCTACAGAAGATAAATTTTCTGAGTTTTTAAGATACTTTAAGATCAAATTTAGACTGCTGAAAACATCTGTAAAACATTTACTTGTTTTTATTGGTATGTTTTGGTTTTTTTCCTATTGCGCAAACTTATCTCTTGTCGAATTATTTTTCTTCATCTATCATACAGACAAATCAGAAGGGTTTTTAAATTATGTAATATATAACATTTCTGTTCCTTGTGTGCTTTTCTAGACACTCTTAAAAAAACTAGTGTTAAGTAGAAGCAATTCAGTCGTATCTGTTAGAGCTGACAGCCTGAGAGAAAAGATCAAAGACAATAGTGAAGTATGCTTCTCATTTCAAGCAAACACTGAATTAACTCCAAAGTACAGTGTTTTAAACTTCAAAAATAACCATTTTCTTGCTGATCAAAGGAGACAGAAAATAGTTGCTATAGGTAGCAATCTGAACAGTTGGATGCAGTTTGCTCGTTTTAAATGCAATTGGGTTTGTGGATTTTAGGTTATAAGCTAGAGTAATTTGCTATCTGGTCTGGGAAGCCAGACATGTTTGCTCAGGGAGCTTGATTTTTGCAACTCAATGCATGTTCATTACCACCACAAACTCTGGAAATTAAAGCAGTATTTGCTGTTAATACTTTCATTTCTTAGTGTAGTATAGTTTCCCAAATGGGCTGAACTTAGTGACATATTTTACTGAGAGCATAGTCTACTTTGTGCTATAAAGGTTAGATGACTTCTTAAAATTGCTTCCAGTGTTTTAATTTGTACTTGTTGAGTCTGCTGACAGACTGCGTTATTTAGATGCAATCTATGTGTTCTCAGTCAGCAGAAAGCTGCTCAATTTTACTGCCCTGCTGGAGCTTACCTATCTCCTGTCCTGACAGGCCAAGAGGTCTGTGTGGAACACAAGTTTAAACAAACTGCTAGTTAAAAACAGCCAACCAAAACTAAACGAACAAAAAACCTCTTTAGTGAGCTCAACTGTTTCTACTATCAAGCATTTAATTTGTTAGAGGTAAAGCATGACAGGGTATGGAAGAAAAATCTGTAATTTCTGACTTTTAGTAGCTGTCAGTGTAATACAGTTTTGAAAATAGTTGTTCTGATAAAATTGTTTTGAACAAGGAAATGATTAATTCTGTTTTTTAAAGCATTTAAAAAAGTTTTAGCATTTCTTGTTTAAATAGATAAATTTTTATGAATAGCTGGCAAATTTACCTTGGTGAGTCTACTTTTTTTACAAAAACTATTTTAATTTATAAATTTATTTTATGGGCATTGTGTTCCTGATTCTTAGATTGTACAACATGACTGCCAAAACTGGAGTTCAGGTTGTTACTCAGTATCTGGCTTCCCACTATGTTTGAAAATGGCTTTTTGTAACTGCTTTGTTTCCTGTCTTTAAAACTAACAAATACTTAACAGGAAAGCAAACTTAAGATACATACTGTACCTATTTTCAGAGCAATATCTTGGGGCAGTTGTAGTTTGTGTCTTTTTTGTTAACTTTCTGAAACTGAATGGTAGAAATGCACGTAGTGCGAATGTGCCTTGATGTAAGTCTTCTGGAAAGCTGTTGGGCTTTGTGCTTGGAACTGCCAGGATTGTGGTGGAGAGCAGTACTGGCAGTGCTAAATATAGCTTGTATTAATGCAGCTGTGTGTTTGTTTTTTCTCGAGGTTTTTTCCTCCCCCAAAGCATCACAATGATCATTAAATTGCATCATGCCTCTCTGACTACTAAATAAAGAAGAATGTAGAAAATGTTTTTCTTTTCAGCATAATCCATAATCTAGTGTGATTCTCTTCAGCCAAAGTACAACGCCAAGACTAATAAATGATACAGCTGTTTTGTCATATGATACAAAGCACCTATGAAAATTCTGAATAACTAATTGGAGACTAAGTAGAAATGCTTGTTTTGAGAAAGGTGAATAGAAAAAAAAAATCAAACGTAAAAGCAAGAAACAATATTAGATCCAATTTTTGTCTCTCTTATTAGAAACTGCTTGCAGCATGCTGTGTTTCTGTCTTCTCCTTTTAGAATCTCAATGGAAATTTCTTTTAAAATATATTAAAATCTGTTAAAACTGATTGAAAACAAATTGAAGATGACTCAGTTGCTAGTCATGAGTTTTCAGAAACTTCTTCCATGTGGTGAGTGTGTGCCTTCTATCTAGCAATTACATTAAAAATGTGTGAAGAGTACATGCAGCTAAACATTAGGGTATTTTTTGCTGTGCTGCCTTCATTCTCCCTACATGCTCTTCCTCTGCACTGCCCACCTCCTTCAGTTCTGTAGAAGTTAAGCTCCTTTTGCAGCTGGTTTGTTACTTAACTGTTTAAAAGGAGCATGAAGGCTGACTAAAAAGTAAAGGAGTCTGTGGCTTCTCTGAGGCATCTGCTTGCAGGTATAATAGTGACCCTGATGCCTACCACATAAAGTTTGCTTCTTTCCACTTGATCTGGAGAGTTTGTTATGCTTCAGCATGTTGCCTGAGGGAAACTCTAGCAATGTGAGCTGAGTGACATCACACAGCACTCATGGGACAACCAGATAATCAGGCCAAGTCAGCACGGGTTTCTGAGAGGCAGGTCCTCCTCCAGTAACTGATTTCCTTCTGTGACAATGTGACCCACTTAGTGAATAAGAGAAAGGCTGTAGATGGTGGTTACCTCTACTTTAGTAAAGCCTTTGACACTTTCCCACAATATTCTCCTGGAGAAACTAAATGCTCTATGGCTTGCATAGCAGTGCCCTTCATTAGATGAAAAACTATTTGGATGGGCAAGCCCAGAGAGTGGTGAGGAATGGAGTTAAATCCAGTTGTCAGCTGGTCACCAGTGGTGTTCCCCAGAGCTCAGTGTTGAGAGCAGTTGAGTTCGATATCTTCATCAATGATCCAGATGAGGGGATCAAGTGCACCCTCAACAAGTTGTTAACACTAAGTTGAGCAAGACTGTTGATCTGCTTAAGGGCAGGAAGGCTTTTCAGAGGGACCTGGACAGGCTGGATTGATGGACCAGGGCCAATTGTATGAGGTTCAGCAAGGCCAAGGGCTACATGCTGCACATGGGCCTCAGCAATCCAATGCAATACTACAGGCTTGAGGATGGGTGGCTGGAGAGCTGCCCAGAGGAAAAGAACCTGGGGGGTGTTGGTCAGCAGCTGCCTAAACATGACCTGGAGTGTACCCAGGTGGCCAAGAAGGCCAAGAGCATACTGGCTTATATCAGAATTAGTATATCCAACAGAGCCAAGGAAGTAACTGTATCCTTGTACTTGGTGCTGGTGAGGACACACCAGTACTGTGTTCACTTTTGGGCCTCTCACTACAAGAAAGACATAGAGGTGTTGGAACATGTCCAAAGAAGGATAAAGAAGCTGGTGAGGTGTTTAGAGAACAATTTTCATGAGTGGTTGAGGGAACTGTTTGGTTTATCCTTTAGAAATGGAGGCTGAGGGGAGACTTCATCGTGCTCTACAGCTACTTGAAAGGAGGTTGGAGTAAGGTGAGTGTCAAGTCTCTTTTCTTAAATGACAGGACAAGAAGAAGTATCCTCAAGTTGTGCCAGAGGAGGTTTAGATGGATGTTAGGAGAAATATCTTCGTGAAAAGGTTTGTTGAGTACTGGAACAGGCTGTCCAGGGAAGCAGTTGACTTGCCATCCCTGGAGCTATTCAAAAGACATGTAGATGTGGCATTTAGGGACATGGTTTAGTGGTGGACTGTCATTAATAGTTGGACTTCATGTACTTAAGGGTCTTTTCCAATCTGAATAAGTTTATTATTCTGTTATTCAATGTGTCATCCCCTATTGCCTGGACCTCTTGCGTGCCTGCATATGACTCCTTAAAGGGGATTCTGTTGGCCATCCCTGGGCTCAGAAACAGGCATAGCAGTAAGAGACTGATTGTGGGAAGGAAGAGGGGTAAGCGAGGAGAAAGTTACTACATCTTTTAGAAGGTAATGACTGTTTTCCACCATTCTTTTTCAGTATTGCTAATGAATAGGAGTTTTTTTTATCATCTAGACATCATACATAAACATATTCTAAACTATTGTTACACGGGTGCACCAAAAAAAACTACTATCAAATTTTCAAACCAGTTAGAAAATGTTTGAATTGCCTCTTCTTTCAAGTATTATCTGAAAAAAAACCCGACATTAACTGTTTTATAAAGATGTAATAAAGCGATGTGATTAATTCTCACATCGAATGGTAGATGTGGGGGGTTTGCTGATGGCACAGCACACCATTTCTCCCTTGAATGCTTTAGTTAGAAAAGACATTTATTCACTGAAGAGAAGCAATGCTGTGTGATAATTCTGTATTCCTCACAGATAATGTGACCCAATGTAACACTGAAACGTTTGAACAATTTTTAATGCTCACCTAAAAAAAAAAATAGATTTTTTTTTTTTTACCTTGCTCTCAGATCTGTTTTTATCTCATTACTTTCAACTATTCCATCTCTAAAGTCTTCAGGGATTCAGTTTTTGGGACTCAGCTTGAATAATTTACTTCTGAGTAAAAATGTGTCTGAAACTAGAAGTAACTTTTGCTAAAAATCTGTATAATGTTTTGCTTAGCACTTGAGAGACAGGTAGAGGAAAAGAAAAGCTATGATGAGCTCAATGTGTACCACTCTATATTTTTTAATGAGCATTTTGGAAAATTCTATCCTGCATAGGCTAAATAGTTTTACTCTTTTGATTAATTTTATTTGAAATTCAGGCAGTTTAGACATGCAAAGTAATATAAGTAAGTGTCCAGACAAAGGAATGCTTGTCACGTCATGACACTGCCCTCAGGATTCTGTTAAAGCTAGATGTAATTGAAGCAAAAAGAGAAGCAAGGAGTGAAGATATTTGATTACTTTCTAGGTAGATTACTGTCTTCTCCAGATAAAAATGATGACCTGAAGTGAGTAGCAATGCTGTTCAACAGAAAACTTAAGCTATTGAATGTATTGCAGATGTTTGGACAAGCTTATATGCAGCTTGTTCAACAGCTTTTGTGTCCCTAGTTTGTTGATGTGAGGAAATCAACTGTTCTCTCTTATTCTCACCTCTATTTTTAGAAAAGCATGATGTTCCTGATTGACAGGTGGTGAATATTCAGAATAAATTTTACATGGGAAGAGTTTTGGCATGGCTTTTATCTGCCACTTTTTCATTGTGAAGAATTGTTTACTGCAAACTAGTGGAGTGCTATTACTAGAGCTCCAACATACATCTTATAGTTGAGTTGGTATATTAAAGACCACTGCTTTAAAGTATTGTAATATGCACTGTCAATTTATTGTGTGCTGAAGAATTGCAACCTAAATATATTGCTGCAAGATAGACTCATCATACAAGTTGTAATTACTCTGTCATTCATTCCTCTTAATGGTAAGGACTGTAACTTCGGTGTTGTAAGATATTTCTTTCTATATTTATTTAAAATGTATACTTATAGATGTGGAAACACTTATTTGTAGCAATTTCTAGAATTGCACTGATTCAGTTACTAAAAGCCTCTTATTAAAATAATTTTCTCATTCTGTTTTACAAAAGACGCTACATTTAAACTTGCATTCTAGTTGTGTATTATTTTCCAGATTATTTGAATCATTGGAAGAAGAATATCATAATATGTGGAACACCAATAAACATGTCTTTGAACAGTGTACTGTAGAAATCATCTGAGGAATTTGAAGGAATTGGTGAAGAATGGATGAGAGACAAAGGGTAGACTTTTGCTTGAAAGTCCAAAGCAGTTTCCCAGAGGTGTGTTTTCTCCTGGGGCTTCCATTGTCTGTAGTCTGCTCTGCACTATAAAACTACGATTCGCTCATTTGCACTTGTGAGATTCTTGTGTGGTTTTTATTTAATTCCACTTCTTTCAATGAGCAGCACAAAAGGCAGTGTTTCAAAGCATATGTGGAAAAAAGACTTACATTTGCAGGCAAGTGTTCTTTGATCTTTCTTGAAGAAGCAGGACACCAAAATGAGTTGCAACCCTGGATTTCAGGAGACCTGACTTTGGCCTTTTTGAAGACCTGCTTGGAGGAATCTCATGGGATAATATCCTAGATGGTAGGAGTGCCCAAGAGAGCTAGTCAGTCTTCAGGTACCACTTCCTCCAAGCTCAAGATTGGTTTATCCCCACGAGAAGAAAATCAGGAAAAGGAAACAAGAGTCCTATGTAAATGAACAAGAAGCTAGTGGAACAAGACAAGGGGAAGAAAGAAATCTATGGAAGGTAGAAAATGGCCTGGTTGTTAGACTATAGGAACATCACCAGAGTATGCAGGGACAAAACTAGGAAGGCTAAAGCCCTTTTGGAATTAAACCTGACGAAGGAAGTAAAGGAAAACAAGAAGGGCTCTATCAAATACATGCATAGCAAAAGGATTACGTAGAATGTGAGCCCACTGCTCAATGAGGAGAGTGCCCTGGTGATGGACTATACAGAGGAGGCAGAGCTACTTAATGCCTTCTTTGCTTCAGTCTTTAGAGCCAAGGCTGGCCCTCATGAAGCCCAGTCCCTGGAGGACAGCGAGTCTGGAGAATGGAAGATCTTCACTTGGTGGAGGGGAATTGAATTAGAAACCTGTTGGGCAAGCTGGGTACCCACAAATCCATGGGTCCTGATGAGATACAACCATGAGTTGAGGGAGCTGAGGGATCACTGAGGGAGCTGGCTGATGTTATTGCTAAGCCACTCTCCAACATTTTTGAATGATTGTGGAGCACAGGTGAAGACTGTAAACTCTGCCTCTGCCTGAAGACTAGAGGAAAGAAAGCCAATGTCACTCCAGTCTTCACAAAGGGCAAGAAGGAGGACCCAGCAGGCCAGTCAGCCTCGCCTCTATCCCTGGAAAGATGATGGAACAACTTAAGCTGGATGCCAGCTCTAAACACACAAAAGATCATTATCAGGGGTAGTCAACATAGATTCACCAAGGGGAAAACATACTTGACCAACCTGATAGCCAGTTAAAACATCAGAGAAGGCTATGTAGAAGAGGGGAGAGCAGTGAATGTCATCTACCTTGACTTCAGCAAAGCCTTTGATAATGCTTTCCATTACATTCTCACCAAAAAGCTCAGGCAGTGTGGATTGGATGTGTAGACAGTAAGGTGTTTTGAGAACTGGCTGAATGACAGAACCCAGAGGATGGTGATCAGTGGAGCCCAGTCGAGTTGGAGGCCTGTGACTGGTAGAGTTCCACAAGGATCAGTTCTGGGGCCAATTGTGTTCAAAGTCTTCCATAAGTGATCTGGCTGAGGGGACAGAGTGTACCCTCAGCAAGTTCACTGATGACCCCAAACTGGGAGGACTGGCTAATCAGCCANTCTAGCAACAGGACAAGGAGAAATGGGATGAAGCTGGAACACAAACAGTTCCATTTAAACATAAGAAAAGACTACTTCACTATGAGGATGAGGGAGCCCTGGCAACAGGCTGCCCGGGGGGTTGTGGAGTCTCCTTCCTTGCAGGTCTTCAAGATGCACCTGGATCTGGGTGAATCTGCTTCTGCAGAAGGATTGAACTAGATAACTTCTAAAATTCCCTTCCAGCCATTCCCTGCCATTCATTGATTCTGTGATACTGACAAGGGACAATCAAATATGTCCAGTTAAAAGAGGTGACTACTCTGGGAAAAGGTAAAATTGGTAAATGAAAGTGCATTATAAAAATGTATTGTAGTCAATAAGTTGTATTGTCTGGGCTTTTCTTACCTCTGTTCCATAAATTTAAATATCTAAATAGAATGATTGTAGGGGGAAAAATTGTAGGTTTTTTTTCCTCAAGATCTGGCCTAATGTTAAAATGATCTTGGAAAAGTGTTTAAAGGCTTTCTTTCAGCTATGTTTAATTTATTACCATTGTCTATTAAACCATCCTGTCCCTTGCTCCAACAGGGGATTGATTCTTGATAAATTCTGCATTTCCAAGTCCTTTCTTGCTCCCTTTCTTCTTCCATAGGTGCTGTTATTTAACATACACTGTTTAGAGAAGTGTATTGGCATAAATCAGTTACATGGTGCTTAACAAAAGGCTGTTTTGTCATGAGAAGTCACAGACAGGATGAACCTTTTTAATCTCTGCCTTTTCAGATAGTCAAAATAATCATCTGATAGATGGAATAGAACAGGAGAGAGATTATATTCTATAGAAAAAAAGCAAATCATGCAAAAAAAGAACAGTTAGCAAGTGATATTATTTTTTTTCCAAAAATTGATTAGACTTTGCATTTAAATATTAATTTACACATTTACTGCTGTTGTATTGAGTTTGGGGAGGTAGGAAGAAATAATTTGCAACATCAATATAGGAGCTGTAAGAGTAGTGGTAAATGACAAGACAAATACTAAGCAAAAGAGTGAGTTTTTTTTTTAAACAAAGATTTCATTACAGCTCTTAAATTATCTTCTTTTCCCATCCCTGTAGTAGAATTTGAATGTCCAGAAGTCAGTGGGATTCACTTGTGCAGAAACAGGAAAAGTAATCAGTTTTTGCTGTTTCCTAAGCGAGATTTTTGGTACATCTTTATTTTAATGTTCAGTAAGTAATGGTTGTACTTTGATTGCGTCCTAGCACGTTCCAGTTTCTCTTGCCAGGTGCCTGTAGATCTTAACTTCTGTAGTGAAATGCAGGTCACTGCAAGTTGATTATTTTGTTCTCTGATATGCAGGCTAAGAAGAGGTTAAGCAGGCTGAGAGAGTTGGGGTTGTTTGGCCTTTAGAAGTATCAGAGGACACCTCACAGAAGCCTTAATGTAGCTAGAGAGGACTACAGGAAAGCTGGAGGACAACTTTTTTACAAGGGCATGTAGTGAACTCACAAGAGATAATGGCTCCAAAATGAAAGAGAGTAGAGTTAGGTTACATAGTTCTGAAGAAGTTCTTCTCTGTGAGAGTGGTAAGAAACTGGAACAGGTTGCCCAGATAAGCTACAGATGCTCCATCCCTGGAGGTGTTCAAGGCCAGGTAGGATGGTGCTTTGAACAAACTGGTCCAGAGGAAACTGTCCCTGCCCATGGCAGGGAGGTTGGAACTTTAGTTGCTTCAAATCTAAATCATTGTATGGTATGCCAGAATTCTGAGGATGTGTCCAAACTATGTATTCTAGAAATACTTTTCAGCTAATTGTTGAAATTAGTTAGCCTAAGTATGAGCTAAGTGTTGTCCTTGGTTTTCTTTTTATTAGAGTAAATTAGCAGTCTTCCTCACTCATAAATCATAGTCATCATGCAGGAATCTGTAGAGTGGTATAGGAGGGACAGTGTGACGACCAGTTTTATACCCAAATTTGTCAGTTTTGTGGAAAATAGCAATAAATTAGTATTCAACAAAGCTGATACCATTCTTTCTTGTGTTACAATTCTCATACATTTTGTGCAATATTCTTTTTAAAACACACACAAAAAAAGCCTTATCAGACTTAAACTTTTTTTTTCAAAATTGTATCAGCTGAACTCAAAAAATATATTTATGTGATATCCCAACTAAGGTGTAGGTTATTTTCCTGACAAGTCGGCTTTGTGATCCAGTGCAGCTGATACAAAATGTGGAAGTGCATATTCAAATTTGTGTATCAAACATGGTAAAAAAAGTAGTTTCAGTGAATGCTGTTTGCAATACAGGTGAATGACTAAAGTGTGCTGCTATGCTGAGAACAGATCTTGCAGATCTTTCTGACCTGACCTAGCAGTCAAATATAAGATGCCTGTTTAGGAGATTAAACACCAGAATGGAGTGAGATCTAATTGTACCCAGTCCTGAAGAACTTTTGTGTGCAGTGAAACTTCGTAAAACTTTATTGTTGTTTTGTTGGCTTTATTGTTGCTGTGAACCTGTGTGTGTGTGTGTGTGTGTATATATATTTTAGCTGAGTTATAAGTGTATATGAAATTAAGTCACTCTTGAATGTTTAACAGAAGTGACATTACAACTGTGTGTGCATGATCTGGCTTCTTCCTGATTACTGCGGTTCTATACTCTCAAACTTGTGCAGTTATCTGTCACACATCACGATACTGTTTTCTTAACACTTATCAATTAGAAATTGAAATTAGATGGTCATGATAATGACCTTGAATTTGTGTATATCAAAAGGTCTGTTATTAAAATGTTTTCTTTATTTTGCAATAAGAAAACTAGTACAGTTTTAAAGTTCTGATTTTTTTTTTCTGACATAGAACTTTCCACAGTTTGTCTAATGGCGGTCAGATCTTTAAAAGACAGAGTGTATCTTTAAGTTTGACACTTAAGAGGACCTTCTTTTGTTCTTTCTTCAATGTTCAAAGTACCTGATTGCATTTCATTCAAGGATGGGTCTGATTTTAAACTGCATACTGTAAGCATTGCTGACAATGAATTTGCTTTAGATAGTTAACCTAAAATTAAGATAACTTGTCATCTTTGAAATTACTGAACAGACTCTGGAAGAAAAAAAATGTGCATGACCTATGACTGTTTGTGAAAGTTTTTGGGTTTTTCCTCTTTTTTTTTTTTTTAACTAGCCAGATTTTCAGAATGAATAAAACCTCATGTTACTAACCAACAGGAGTAACTCGTATGTCAGTAAGCTTTTAAAGTTGATGTGATCTCACAAGTATGTGACAACTAATTGTTTAAACTGTTTTATTATGCTGGTGGAGAAGGTATTGTAGATTTTGTACATATCTTCCTAGTTAATCCTACATGCATTTGTCTGAACGAGGAAGTAAAACTGAAATAAAATGTCCTTCCTCTCACATGTCAAACATTGCAGTTGCATGAGCCAAAACAGACAACAGAGTAACTGGACAGTCTTGAATTTAAAGTTTTTTATGCGCCTGCAGTGTATGGAAAAGGAGATCAAACATAATTTGAATTACCTCAATTTTGAAAGAAAACCAAGTACTGCTTCTACTTAAATATTTTTTAAAGTACTTTTTAAGAAACCCCGGTACCCAGAAGGAGTAAACCTGTTCTCAACCTTGCATACATTTGATTTGTTTTTACCTGACAAGACCATTTATTTAGGGATTGAGTCTGAAATTCATATTTTTAAGGAGGGAGGACAGATGGAATTTTTCATGTTTCCCCTTTCTAGTTATACTAGCGTATGGCTGAATGGCATTTTTCCAGGTAAGAACACTGCATTCACTCCACTCTGTCAATGACAATCGTGAGTGAAATGGAAATGTTTTACAGACAGGTCCTAGAATCCCACTTCATACTCCAGGAACCAGGGTAAGGCAAGATTCTACAAGGAAATATTATCAAGAGTCTGGAGGTTGTAGAGGGGAGAGAACGTGTACAGAGTTGTTTATATACTAATTCTCATTTGTTTTACCTTTCGTACTTATTTATCTTTTGGCTTGTTTCGTATTACAGAGATAGCAAATATAAGAAAACTGTGGTTTAATGCTGGTGGGTAACTTACTGCCACACAGCCACTTTCTCACAGCCCCTCAGTGGGATATGGAAGACAATCATAAGGGTAAAATTGAGAAAACTTGTGTTAAGACAAAGTTTAATAGGAATTGCAAAATTGGTGTGCACACGTCAAGCAAAACAGAAAAATCCTTCACCCCTTCCCATCAGCAGGCGTATGTTCAGCCATCTGGAAGAAAGCAAGACTATTATACATAATGGCTACTTTGGAAGATATGCTGTAACTGCAAACATCTCCCCAGTCCTCCTTGAAGTGGTATGGGTATCCCTTTGGTCAATTGAGATTGGCTGTCCTTTCCCTTCCCACCCTGCAACCCCTGAGATTCTATGTTTCTGTGAATTCGTATCATAAGTCACAATAATTCAAATGTAAATCCATTACAGTCTCCATCTATTGTGCCTTCAGACCAGACTGTAGGCCAATGAGCTCCCACTTTTGCACCTGCTGACATGTGAGGTTCAGAGCACGTTCACCGACTCGTGATGTGCAGACATAGGGTTGCATGTTTTGTACAAAGTAACAGATTGTAATATTTTCTTAATATTTGTTTCTTGCATTGGTTTTTGTTTCTGCTTTTTTTCCTTTACTCCTCATTTCCCGATGTGTTCTGGTTTTCTTCAGTTTTTTTTCCTGTGAACTAATATTATTTTCCCATATGTAATAGTGACTATAATATGTGTTCTGGTTTTCTTCAGTTTTTTTTCCTGTGAACTAATATTATTTTCCCATATGT
This sequence comes from Urocolius indicus, assembly GCA_013401255.1. Lineage (NCBI taxonomy): Eukaryota > Metazoa > Chordata > Aves > Coliiformes > Coliidae > Urocolius > Urocolius indicus. Next base: position 78,673 of record WBNH01002350.1, on the reverse strand, counting down.
AATAGTGACTTCTAGCAAAGAAACTTTGGCTACTAGTTCTTGATTTTCTATATCCTATATACTCCACAAATAGACACTTTGTAGAAAAAACATGTGCATTGGGTAGAAAAAGTGTGTTAACAGGCAATTGTGTTGTACTTTTACTTTTTAAAAATTCCATTTATTGTTAAGTCTTGTTCTGCTGGTCTATTTTATTGTGTTATTACCTTAATATTAAGGTGATATTATGCATTGTTGTGTAATACTGAAAATGTGTATCTCTTTCTAGAGACACTAAATCTTTGGCATTTGTATTTGTTTGCAGAACATTTTATATTTACCTTCATGGTAGTTTTGAAAAAGTACAATATGCAATTAGAAAAAAATTTGTCAAGGAAACAACTATGGCAGTTGAGAATTCATGTATCTGCTTTTAGTATAGGTCTTATATTGCTCAATTGTTAAGTAACACTACATTGAATTAGATTCACGGACTTGATTTTCATCTTCCAATCTTCTTATTTTTACTTTATCTGTTATCTGAGCCATTTGAAATAGAAAGAATACAATATTCATTTTGCAATGAACTCTTACCATTATCATTAAATTAAATTGCTTGTGATTTTTATGGAATGCTGAAAATCTCAATTTAGCTGAATTGCTTAGGCTGGATCTGAGAAAGGGAAATAGTCTAGTGGTTGATAGGGCTAGGACAAACACTGGACTAGATGGTCTTTAAGGTGTCTTCTAGCTGAATCTTCTATGATTCTGTGATTCTAATATCCTAAGTGCCACATCTCTTATACACCTCCAGGGACAGTGACTCCACCACCTCCCTGGTCAGGCCATTTCAAGGCCTGACAACCCTTTGAAATTCCTCCTAATATCCAACCTGAACCTCCTCTGGTGCAACTTCAGGCCATTTCCTCTTGTTCTGTTGCTTGTTACTAGGGAGAACAGACCAAATCCCACCTTGCAACAACTTCCTTTCAGGTTATAGAGAGTGATAGGGTCTCCTCTGAGCAACAACTTCCTTTCAGGTTATAGAGAGTGATAAGGTCTCCTCTGAACCTTCTTTTCTCCAGTCTGAACAGCCCGAGATCCCTCACCCATTCCTCATAGGAGACGTGCTCCAGATCCTTTACTAGCTTGGTAGCCTGCCTCTGGATCCTCTCCAGCACCTCAATGGCCTTCTTGTATAGAGCGGCCCAAAACTGGACACAGTATTCAAGGTACACCCTCACCAAAGCTGCGTACTGGAGAATGATCACCTCCTTCGTCCTGCTGACAGCACTGTTCCTGATACAGGCCAGAATGCCATTGGCTTTCTTGGCCACCTGGGCACGTTGCTGGCTCATGTTCAGCTGTTGTCAATCAACACTCCCAGATCCCTCTCTGCCTGACAGCTTTCCATCGACTCCTCCCCCAGCCTGTAGCACTGCTGGGAGTTGTTGTGGCTCCAGTGCAGGACCTGGCATTTGACCTTATTGAAACTCATGGCATTGGCATTGGCCCATCAATCCAGCCTGTCTAGGTCCCTCTGAAAAGCCTTCCTGACCTCATCAGATTTGTTCTAGCAGATGGAACAAATGTTAAACAGGAGTGGCCCCACTACGGAGCCCTGGGGGACACCACTTGTGACTGGCCATCAACTAGATTCAACTTCATTGACTGTGACTCTTTGGACTCAAACTTCTAACCGTTTCTGTACCGAGGAAAGTATATGCCCATCCAAGCCAAGAACAGCCAATTTCTCTAAGAGAATGCTGTGGGAAACAGTGTCAAATGCCTTACTATAGTCAAGGTACACAACATCCCCATCCTTTCCTTCATCCAACAACCTGGTCACCCAGGTTTGTTAAACAGGACCTGCCCTTCATAAACCCATGCTCACTGGGCCTGATCAGCTGGTTGTCCTGCATGTGCTGCATAATAGAATTTAGAGTGATCTGCTCCATCAGCTTCCCAGGCAATGAAGTCAAACCTGTAACTTCCCAGATCAGCATTTCATCCCTTCTTATATATGGATGTTACATTGGCTGACTTCAATCAATGAGACCTCCCTAGTCAGCCAGGACTGCTGATAAGTGATGGACAGTGGCTCAGCGAGCACCCATGCCTGTTCCCTCAGCACTCTAGGATGTACCTCATCTGGCCCCACAGATTTGTCACATCACTGTGAAGCAGCAGATCACTCCTGGCTCTTGGCTTGGAGGGCTGGCTTTCCATGGTGGATATAGTCCTATTACTAAAGACAGAGGCAAAGAAGGCATTAAGCACCTCAGGCTTATCTTTTAATACCAGATTTCGTTCTGGAGCTAACAGGGGTTGGAGGCTTTCCCTGCTTTTTTTTTTTTTTTTTTTAATATATTTATAGAAACTTTTCTTATTGCCCTCTACCTCTAAAAACAATTTGACTTCCAGCTGGGCTTTTGACCTAATTACCTCCCTACATAACCTAACAACATTCCTATACTCATTGTGAGTGGTCTGTCGCTTATTCCAGAGGCCATACACTCTCTTTTTTTCCCTGATTTTAAGCCAAATTCAGCCAGACCGGTCTTCTTCATCTCCACTTCTCTTACAGCACATGGAAATATTTCACATTTTAATCTAGAATAGATGTCCTGAGTCTCCTACTACATATAATTCAAGGAAAAAAAGTGTTTTGTATTTTTATTAAAGATGGAATGCCAACAACCCTCTCCTCTACATTGCTGTCAAAATATTCTGCTGGAAGATCGACCATTCATAACAAAACTGTAACATAGCTACTTCACTGATAACAAGCAGCATTTTCCCCTTGCACACATACCTTTTTTTATTTAGTAAGGTTAACTTATTTTCAAAGTACATTCCCAAATAACAGTAATCTGCTCTTCTTTCCATTATTGAAAATACTTTCCTTTATCTTATCCATCTATTGATGAAGAAAATTTTCTTAGGTGGGTTTTTGCCAGACTGCAGGTGGAGAATATATCTTAGTATCTGAGTTGACAGGACATTTTAGAGCATTGTATTCAGATATTAAGCAAACAGAAACTGTAGAAGTAATCGCTGTAGTATTCTTAGAAATATATGGTATCAAACCAATAAATGTCATTTGCAGAATGCCACACATAAAGGTGCATTACAGTTCTGTGGCCAAACTCACTAGTGTTAGTTTTGTCCACCCCTGCTGGTGTCCTCACTCCTAGCTACATACTGCTATTTTTTTCCACTGCTTGTCTTCATCCAGCACCTTTGGGAAACAGTTCAACTCGTTCTGTCCTAGGTTTAACTGCATTACAGGGCCAAGGGACAGGAAAAGAGTAGAGTAACATCCTGTTTGATGGCAGTGAGCAATTCACAAGGCTCCACAGTCTTATCAACACTGTAGTAGGAATGTGCTCACAGGTACTCTGAGCAACCCCTGTCCTTTGCCTGTCTGTACTCTTGTCAGTTCAGCTGCTTACCTAGTCATTCCTTAATTTATTTTTGTTAAAATGAACCAATTTAAAATAGACTAATAGCCAATTGAGATGGATAGACTTTGGCTGGCCACCAGATGCCCACCATGCCCCTCTAGCATTCCTCCTCCATCAACAAAGCATGGAGTGAAAAATATGATAAAAAGCTCATGCGTCACTGTAAGGACAGAGACATCACTCACCAGCTACTGCACAGGCAAACCAGACAAAAGTTGTGGAAATTAATTTAATTTATACCAATTAGAATAAGATAATGGGAATAAACCCCTAAATCTACAAACCTCTTCCCCTTACGCTTCATTTCTTCCCAGACTCAACTTCACTCCCATCCTATCTATCATCCCCGAGTAGGATGATAGATGTGATGGGAATGGGAGTCGGATCAGATTGTAACACTTTTCTGCCACTTCTTCTTCATCATACTCTTTCCCGGCTTCAGCATGACATTACTCCCATGGAACAGAGTCTTCACGACCTTCTCCAACATGGATCCTTCCCATGGGCTACAGTTCTTCATGATCTGCTCCAGCATGGCACCTCTTCCAAGATATAGACTATGAAGTCTATTCTTCATAGAATAGACTGCTCTAGCATGGATCCACCATGGGCTGCAGTTCCTGCTAGGAGCTTGCTCTGTTTCAGGCACTTCAGAAACTGCATCTTCCTTCAGGGCATATCCAGTCATTTGAGCCTGGGGTCCTCCCTGGACTGCAGGTGGATCTCTGCTGTGGCCTACCTCACCATGGGCTGCACCACTGACTACAGTGAAATCTCTGCTCTGGCGCCTAGAGCACCTCCTCCATCCTTATTCACTGACATGGCTGTCTGCAGAGTTCTTTCTATCACATTTTTCTTACTCAGCTGCTATACAGTGTTTTGTGCCATTTCTTAAATAGGTTACCACTGATGGGATCACCTTTGGACAGCAGCGAGTCTGTCTTGGAGTCATCTGAGACTAGCTATGTCTTACATGGGTCTTCTCATGTCTTCTCACAGAAGCCACCCCTGCAGACCCTGGCTACCAAAGGCTTGCCACATAAATACCATATTCACAAAGTTCTACACATTTAAACTGAAAAAAAACAGTGCTTTAATCTTGTTTGAGTACACATCTTATACACAAGGAATTCAAGGAGCCTGGTTTGAAGTCCCTCGTAGTGAAGGAGCATGCACTGAATGTAATTCATAGTTCATACGTAATGTATACTTGAACTTCAGTATTTTAAGCGATCTCTCATTTTCTCTATCTTTAGAGACTAATCCTAACTATAAAACGTTCTCCCTTTAGTATTTTCTATTTTTGCATAACAAAATGAAAACAAAAGGCACTTCAGTGAATCTTTATTCTTATTACATTCTGCTACTGATAGTCATCTGGATATTAAAATAAAAGCAGAGTCTTCTCATATGTTTTCCCTTTTAAGCAAGTAATTAGTACCATCCAACTTGTTCATTTTTTGAGCTTATGAAGTTAGTATTTTTTTAAGATGTCTTTCAGTGAAAAGTGTTGATCTTCCTTGACAAGAGAATTTTATCTGTTTTGATATTTGGTCAAAGCGGAAGGATTACAAAGTGAGTTATTTTGAATAAAATGCTTTTCAAATGCTATTAAAATGTGAAATGGTAGAAATGTCTGTGATTGCCACAAGAAGAAAAGGAGGCTTTGCAGTATACTGTTTTACTAGGAAGTGTTTCAAGCAGTTTCATCAGTTTATTTCACAACTATACAATAGCAGTGATTACTAAGTTAGCAAATTATGACCATTCTTAATTCTAAAAGATGTTGGGTGAAAAAAAAAACACTCTAAAAGACTTTCTTTCTTTGACTTTCCACAAAGGCAAGAAACTTTCCTGTATTTGACTGCAGGGTTTTCTAGTCTCTGAATGTGGGAGAATGAAAAATCAGGTTATAAAATGAATTTCTGCTTCAAATCTCATAATGTTTTATACAAAAACACTTATATTGAAATGTACAGGAAAGGATTTTGTGTGGTGCTTTGCTTAAATATTTCCATTCAATCAAAAGAAGTACAGTTCCTCATTCTTAAACAACTTTATGCCTAATAGTTTACAGCACAGTGATGAAGAGGAATAACATTTTTACCTTGAATTCTATATCAGATTTTGACAATCTCACCTCATATAGATTTCCAGAATTTCCAAGAAAATTAGGTTTGTTTTGGTCTGAAAGACACTGGCATGTATCTCAAGATTATGTAATATTAAATTTTCATTCTTTTTGGTATTTCTTTGTCTCACACCTGAGTGTGGAATAATTTATTATTTATTTTGGGAAAGAGTAGAAAATATGACTTGAGAAATAGTCCTAGGACAGCTTTGTTTTGTTTATTTGTTGGCAGATACGCAAGTCTTAAAACTGAGGCAGCTCAGTAAGATCACATTTGCAAAGTAGCAGTTATACCTTTTTGCATTTTTTAACTCTTTTTTCTGCTTTAACTATTTAGAAATTTAAGTGTTCTAGAAGTTGATCTGACAAAGCTGGATTTGCTTAGGCTTTGAAGTTTGTGCCTTCAGTCATGTTGAAGGTGCTGATGTTGGTAGCTGTGGGCAGAGCTCAGAGCCTGGAGTGACAGCAATTTCAACCACCTGAGTTGTGGGGGTTTTTTGTGTCTTGGTTCTTCTCTTTCCCCTAATGCATTTCCTGAGGGTGGTTTAAATTTCTTTATAGAATATACGTCAGTAAAGGACAATAAACTTTTTTTTTTTTTTTTTTTTTTACATGATTGCCCTGGAAATAATGTCCGTGACCTTTCTTTACATAAGCACATCTTTATAATCATTCATAACCAGTGAATAGGATTTGCTTATGGCTAGAGGTGGTAGAATTTATGCTATCTTTGTGATTCTCATTCTTTATAGCAGTTAGGACCCTGCAAGTCATGTAGTAAACCTGTTGATCTCCAAAAGGGAAAAGGAAAGGGAAAGGTAGAGTGTAAATGACAGTTCGTCATCCTCTATTTCTTTGCCGCATAAAACTTAGGTTAATTTCAAAAGGAAACTGTTTAGTACGTAAAACTCTCCATACCTTCTGAATTGACAGCACTTGAAGGATTTTGCTTTCTTAATTTTTCTTGGTATAGATAGCCTATCTTCAGATAGTAAGTAGAACTTACTTACAGTAGAAAGGAAACAAATCTCCACACACAACATTGACAAAGTTTTAAGGAAGAATTTTGTAAGATGATAAATGTATTATTTAATCCAAATATTTTGGTAAAAACGTGATACAGAAGTGAGGATCTTTTTTTATACTGATTTTAAAAAAAACAAAACAAACAAACCTCTAAATATAGAGCTACATTTGTTTAACCATCCATAACATCAAAATTTATGTAGGCCTTATATTTTCTGTAATCATTGTTTCATTGGTATCCAAGAAATTTTAAGCTGGAAAAGCTTGTTATATACTTTTCTTTGATATCCTGACATTTTCTTGCACATTCATTGCATTGTGGGCAGTGGAGTTACAAAAGTAACCAGAATACCTCTCTTTGGAAAAATAAAGTTTTCGTCATCTGGCACTGTAATCCAAAGGGAAAATCCTTGGTATCATCTCTCCTTGATGCCTTTTATCTTCTCTGTATCCTGGGAAATGCTTTAACTCCTTATCCACACCACCTGCCATCTTTTTCTCTCAAATTGGTTTGCTACTTGTAGTTGAAATTCTGAAATAACCATATACATTATTTTTAGAGGTTGAACACGTTTATTGTCACAGACTTACAGAATGGGTGAGGTGGAAAGGACCTCTGGAAGTCATCTTGTCCAAAACCTGCTCAAGCAAGGATATGTACTGCCATTTTCCCAGAGCCATGTCCAGGTAGCTTTTGAGTATCTCCAAAGATGAACACTTCACAATCTCTCTGGCCAGCCTGTGCTGGTGCTTGGTCACCCTCACAGTGAAAAAGTCTTTCTTAATCCCCAGAGGGAATCTCTAGTTAGTTTCAGTTTGTGCCTACTGGCTTTGATCCCATAATAGAATAGAATCATAGAGTTACTTAGGTTGGAGAAGACCTTCAAGATGGTCGAGTCCAACCATTAACCTAACACTCACAAGTCCACCACTAAACCATGTCCCGAAGAGCCATGTCTAAATCCAGAAATAGTGATATTGGGCAGCCTGTTCCAGTGCTTGACAACCCTTTTTCCTTATAGCCACACTAAACCTCCCTAGGTGCAACATGAGGCCATTTCCTCTCATCCTATCACTTGATACTTGGGAGAAGAAACTTGACACCCACTTCACTACACCCTCCTTTCCACTAGCTCTAGAGAGGCATAATACCTCCACTGAGCCTTGTTTTCTATAGACTAAAAATGCCAGCCCCCCTAGCTGTTCCTTATTCAGACATGTGCTCCAGACCCTTCACCACCTTTGTTGCTCATCTCTGGACATGCTCCATCTCGTCAAAGTCCTTCTTGTAGTGGAGGGCACAGAACTGGACACAGTATTTGAGGTGCAGCCTTACCAGGGCATAGTACTGGGGGACAATCACTTCCCTAGTCCTGCTGGTCACACATTTTCTGATACAATCCAAGATGCCCTGAGCCTTGGCCAGCTGAGCACACTGACAGCTCATATTCAGGTGTTGACTGACACACCCAGGTCTTTTTTTTTTTTTCTGGGCAACTTTCCAGAGACTTTTCACCAAGCCTGTAGCATTTGACATAGGGTCCTTGTCACCGAAGTGGAGGACTGCCACTTGTTGAATTTCATACAGTTGTACAAGATCCAGCCTGTCCAACTTCCCCTGTAGAGCCTTCCTACACTCAAGCAGATTAACATTCCCATCAAACTTGGTGGTGTCTGCAAACTGACTGAGAGTGCACTCGATCCCTTATCTGGATTGTTTATAAAAGTATGAAACAAGCTGTCATCTGGCTTCATCCTCTTTGGATATGTATACATACTGATTACATCCCTCTGAGTCTTCTTTTCTCTAGACAGAACATTTCTAGCCCTCTTAGTCTTTCCTCCTAGAAGAGGTATTTTACTCCTCTCATCATCTTTGCGGCCTTTCCTTGGTCTCTCTCCAGTAAGTCCATATCTCTGTTCTACATGGCAAACCAGAGCTGGACACATCACTACAGATGTGGCCTCACCAGTGCCAAGTACAGGGGAATGATGAGCTTCCTTAAGCAGCTTGCAGTATTTAGGCTAATGCAGCTGAGGATGCCATTAGGGTTTTTTTTTTTCAGTGGGGGCATATTTCAGCCTGATGTTTATGAGACCTGAATCTTTTATGAGAACTGAATCTTTTATGCCATTCTTCACTGTATAAAACATGCAAATGTAGTGTGATTAATGTAATCAAGTTTTTAAATCTTAAAAATAATTAAATGCAAATCTAGTATAGCTACTGAACAACGAGTGACCAGCATGGCTTCTTACTCTATACATAAGCATGGCTTCTTACTCTATACATAAACACTTCTTTTCATAAGAAGCCTTTTTTGGTACTTGTGCCTTAAGAAGGAAGTGACTTTTTATAAAACACGAATTTTATTTGTGTTTCATGTCAGCCTTAGTTTCTGTTTTGTCCTTATTGCAGTTTTCCATGGGCTGAGAGATAGTTTGTTTGAGGTGTGTTTTTCCTGTTAAATATTTATCTTAAAAGAATTATTATAAAGGTTTTGATTTTTAGTATTACTTGAAGTTTTTCTTCTGACAGAATTGGAATGCTTAATAACATAGTGTATGTCGTCCATAAAATACAGTGCGATTTTTTTTAAGCATATTTTTTTAAAACCTTAGAATCGTGAAATTAAAATGCCACACCAACTAAAATGGAGAAGTAAGAACACTTTAAGTTCAGGCAATGAGTGTAATTGTTTATGCTGCTCTGACCTCAATATATGAAAGGATAGAAAATATTCAACTATAATTCTTGCTGCAGTATTTAAAAAAATAATTTGCAACTATCACCTTAATAACATAATGGTGTATTATAGGATGTATTAAAAGTAAAATGACCTCTCAGGCTGCAATATGTGCAGGAACATTTAGTGATACTTGATAAAATTGACAAACTTTGATTCTTGTCATGTCAGTGTTTTGCTTTTTATTTTTTGCCACTTGTAGAACACAATATACTAGTGTTTGCGTGTGTGAAATACTCCATGCGTTGCCTTTTGCATATTGAGGGCTTTTCTTTATTTTTCCTTCTTACCATATAAAGTGTGTTTTAGAGTTCATTTTGTGTATCAATACGAAATGTGTCAATTTCTGACCTTGTATGTATCAGCAGGGAGGAGAGGATGGAATCCACAGACTTGGTGCAGGCTTCACTGGCTTGGGCTAAAGCTTATGAAAAAAAGTCACTAATATATTGAAATGTCTCAACAGGGATTTGCTGAGAACTAATGATGTGATGTGTTAGTCATCCTTTATCTGCTTCTATTTTTACAGGTTCGAAGGATGACTGATGCTGGTTTCTGTGATGTGACTTGGAGTCTTTGGCACTGTGGATTGATAAGTAACATGCAGATTTAACTGCACAACCTAGAGAAAAAGCATCAAAGTGCCGCTTTTTTCATTTCCATAAGTGGACAGAAGTACAGTGTCATCTATCTGCAAGGGAAGATTCTTAAACAGATTTTTACAACTATTAATAAAGACAACATAGCATCATTTTGATTTAGAGCATCGCCTTCCAAGACAGGTGGTCTCTCAGAAGGTGAAGGATGCCCATGGAGCACAGTGCAATGAAGCAGTGAATTGATACTGCTGTTCCTGCTGCCACCTGATTGCCAGGATCACAGCCCATAGAAGTGCACTGCCCTTTTTCTGCTCACTTAATCAGGCCAGAAACAGTGAGTTGGAAATGGCTGGCCTCCTTAACAATCTGCTAATACTGTTTCTTGTTTTTCAAAANGTGGTGTCTGCAAACTGACTGAGAGTGCACTCGATCCCTTATCTGGATTGTTTATAAAAGTATGAAACAAGCTGTCATCTGGCTTCATCCTCTTTGGATATGTATACATACTGATTACATCCCTCTGAGTCTTCTTTTCTCTAGACAGAACATTTCTAGCCCTCTTAGTCTTTCCTCCTAGAAGAGGTATTTTACTCCTCTCATCATCTTTGCGGCCTTTCCTTGGTCTCTCTCCAGTAAGTCCATATCTCTGTTCTACATGGCAAACCAGAGCTGGACACATCACTACAGATGTGGCCTCACCAGTGCCAAGTACAGGGGAATGATGAGCTTCCTTAAGCAGCTTGCAGTATTTAGGCTAATGCAGCTGAGGATGCCATTAGGGTTTTTTTTTTTCAGTGGGGGCATATTTCAGCCTGATGTTTATGAGACCTGAATCTTTTATGAGAACTGAATCTTTTATGCCATTCTTCACTGTATAAAACATGCAAATGTAGTGTGATTAATGTAATCAAGTTTTTAAATCTTAAAAATAATTAAATGCAAATCTAGTATAGCTACTGAACAACGAGTGACCAGCATGGCTTCTTACTCTATACATAAGCATGGCTTCTTACTCTATACATAAACACTTCTTTTCATAAGAAGCCTTTTTTGGTACTTGTGCCTTAAGAAGGAAGTGACTTTTTATAAAACACGAATTTTATTTGTGTTTCATGTCAGCCTTAGTTTCTGTTTTGTCCTTATTGCAGTTTTCCATGGGCTGAGAGATAGTTTGTTTGAGGTGTGTTTTTCCTGTTAAATATTTATCTTAAAAGAATTATTATAAAGGTTTTGATTTTTAGTATTACTTGAAGTTTTTCTTCTGACAGAATTGGAATGCTTAATAACATAGTGTATGTCGTCCATAAAATACAGTGCGATTTTTTTTAAGCATATTTTTTTAAAACCTTAGAATCGTGAAATTAAAATGCCACACCAACTAAAATGGAGAAGTAAGAACACTTTAAGTTCAGGCAATGAGTGTAATTGTTTATGCTGCTCTGACCTCAATATATGAAAGGATAGAAAATATTCAACTATAATTCTTGCTGCAGTATTTAAAAAAATAATTTGCAACTATCACCTTAATAACATAATGGTGTATTATAGGATGTATTAAAAGTAAAATGACCTCTCAGGCTGCAATATGTGCAGGAACATTTAGTGATACTTGATAAAATTGACAAACTTTGATTCTTGTCATGTCAGTGTTTTGCTTTTTATTTTTTGCCACTTGTAGAACACAATATACTAGTGTTTGCGTGTGTGAAATACTCCATGCGTTGCCTTTTGCATATTGAGGGCTTTTCTTTATTTTTCCTTCTTACCATATAAAGTGTGTTTTAGAGTTCATTTTGTGTATCAATACGAAATGTGTCAATTTCTGACCTTGTATGTATCAGCAGGGAGGAGAGGATGGAATCCACAGACTTGGTGCAGGCTTCACTGGCTTGGGCTAAAGCTTATGAAAAAAAGTCACTAATATATTGAAATGTCTCAACAGGGATTTGCTGAGAACTAATGATGTGATGTGTTAGTCATCCTTTATCTGCTTCTATTTTTACAGGTTCGAAGGATGACTGATGCTGGTTTCTGTGATGTGACTTGGAGTCTTTGGCACTGTGGATTGATAAGTAACATGCAGATTTAACTGCACAACCTAGAGAAAAAGCATCAAAGTGCCGCTTTTTTCATTTCCATAAGTGGACAGAAGTACAGTGTCATCTATCTGCAAGGGAAGATTCTTAAACAGATTTTTACAACTATTAATAAAGACAACATAGCATCATTTTGATTTAGAGCATCGCCTTCCAAGACAGGTGGTCTCTCAGAAGGTGAAGGATGCCCATGGAGCACAGTGCAATGAAGCAGTGAATTGATACTGCTGTTCCTGCTGCCACCTGATTGCCAGGATCACAGCCCATAGAAGTGCACTGCCCTTTTTCTGCTCACTTAATCAGGCCAGAAACAGTGAGTTGGAAATGGCTGGCCTCCTTAACAATCTGCTAATACTGTTTCTTGTTTTTCAAAACATCTGTTTGGGTTTCAGAAACCCACTTTCTGTTTTCAAAAGGTGAGTTATGCAATAAGACCTTATGTGTTGAATGCATGGAGTCACAGTATTATGGAAATACAAAAAAGCATGTTCTAGACAAAAATGTGTATAGTGTTTACTCAATTTTGCTTACTTGCTCTGAATTTTCTTTCTCAATTTTTGAAGGTGATGTTCTTGTCATACATGTCATATATAGACACAAACACTATGTTTTATTCTTAGATTTCTCTTTAAATTAGTTCAGGATGATAAAACAACAATTAACAGAACTTTCTAGATAATGCTACAGATGTATTTTGAGACTACAGATTAAATATATTTCAGCTATTGTAATGAGAAAACATCAACTAGCCTAAAACTGGGCAATCCTGGGGAATTCAGGTGAGTGGAATGTGAATGCAGAATTGTATAGGTAAAATTTAATGTAGTGTGAGTGAGAGAAATAGCCTCTTAGCATTCCAAAAAAAGTGTTTTACTCTTTGTGAAGTATATCGGACACTGTAGTTACCATGTCACTTCAGTATATATATATGTATATGTGTGTGTGTACATGTACATGTTCCTTATATTCCATCTATATATTTCAGAATTAATTTATACCTTACCTTCACTACAGACTTCAATATTCACATGGAGTTGTACAACTTAGTGTTTACTTATTACTTGCAGTAAGAGTTACTATAAATGTCATAGGGTTGGAAGAAAAAATTTCATCTTTACACAGTATGTAAATTTAATCTATATTGAATTATACATCAGGCATATAATATTTAAAAAAAAAAACAAACTGAAACAAAACACAAACCACAAAAGCCTGTCATCAATGATTAACAGTACTTGGCATTTTCTTTTGACTGAACTCTCTATTTCTACATCCATGTACTTCAGACAATTATTTAGATGAGATGACAGGTTACATCTTCTGCCAATGTTTTGCAAACCAGTGTGTCAGATTGCTCAGAGGAACCTCTTCATAACTAAGATTTTTACCTCAGCTCGTGAAGGAGTGAAATTTCCAGATCATTCCAGAAGCTACTCAGTGTTACTCAGCATCTTTTCTCCTTCTTTTTAAGGTATAAAGATACTGCCAGATCTCTTTCCAGTGAGTACCTTGGTAGTGACCGTTCGGTGATTTCACTTAGTCTGTCAGATTTTGCATTGGACATTCGCATGCCCGGAGTGACACCTAAGCAGGTGAGCGAAACACAGTTTTTCCTTTTGCCACTTACTCTTTTTTTAATAAACAGCAAAATAAAGCCCTGCCTACAATGTCACTCACATATAAAGAACAAAAAACAACAGAGTGATGTTATACATGTATGTATGTCCAGAGAAAAGTAGGAAACAGGAAAGTAATCTCAAATGAGAGAAAAATATTTTCATCTCATTAGAACTGAATTGTGGAAGCTTATTAAAACAAGGAGTATGGGTTTCATTAAAGTGAAATATTTCCTGCTGTGCTAGTAAAACATACTTTTTTTTAGAGTTGCAATTTACACCAAATCACAGATGATGCCTCAGTGAATTTAGTTGCATTAAACTGAACATTGCTGCAACTTTTGCAAGCTGAAAGAAAAAAACCAAAAAGCATTTTATAAGGGTAATACTTCTTAGTCAATATTTTAAACCCTTAAAATACTCCAGGAAAGCTGCTATATACAAGTTATAATGGTATACTCTTTCAGATTTGAAGTTGCTTACCTTCTTGTGAGCCCAGTGAATAAAAACAAAGACAATAATGAACATTTTTAACGTCAACATTTTTAAGATTCACATAAAAGTCTGAGATTCTACTGACATTTTCACATGTAGTTTCATTAAGCAAGATAAACAATGATTAATGATGTTTTTTGCAGTAAGGCAATGCAGGGCATTGTATGTCATTAAAAGATTTTGTGTCTTCTTCAGAGGGTTGTAGTGGCTTGAGAAGAGCAGGATGTTGTGCTGCAGTAGATGATGACTCGTTGCAGATAGCACTTTCAAAAATTGAGGAATAAAAATTATGTTTCAGTTATTGGGGAGCTCTCCTCTGAAACATGAAATTCAGAAGGCGGTGGTGTTCCAGCAAGTGCAAAACAGACATATAGTTTCTAATGGATATTCTTCTGCAGCAAAATATTAAAATTCTCTTTCAGAAAGAGAGAAACGTACTCTCAGTGCATCCAGGTGTTAATTTGTAATTACATTTTATTGATTTTACTTGAGGAACCATTAGCTAAAGAGACAAGAAACACAAGAGGTCAGTCACTTTGAATTTCTCTTAAAAAAAATTAAAGTAAACCCAACACCACCAATAAAAGACTGTGGCATTTAATACTTTTCACAATCATGTGTACCTATAGCCAACAGCCTTTATGTACACAATAAACTGAAATGCTGCTTTCTAGTGTAGATTTGGTTAAGCCGGGCTTTGTTTTCCTTTCTTGGTCTCAACTGCCCTTCTGCCCTTGTTCCACAGTGTCCTACACTGAGGCTGGGCATAGTAAAGCAATCTAAATTTCCTCCCTGCCCCATGCTTGCTTCTTACACAAGTTGAAGTCTTTTCATAATTCTTTTCATAAGATGGATCAAATGTACACCCTCATGCTCACGGATTTAGTTCTGGAGAGAAAGAGAAATCAGGACAAAATTATTGTATATTCTGCAGTTTGCCTCTTGCAATGATTTGGTGTCAAGAAGTTCCTGCTCTTTTGTTTGAAGTCTGGAACATTGACAGTTGGAGAGAAGTGACTGAAATCTGTGTTGTTGAAACTAATAGCTGTTTTCTCAATATTATTAGCTAAATATAACGGCATTATCCATTTGGCCAAGCAATCTCTTCTCTGACTATACCTTATCCGAGTTATTTATGGAAAAGTCAAAGAGACAGGGTAATGTGAAAACTAGAGCATACCCTTCTTGTTTACAGTAATGATGACATGTTGCTGGCTTTGATTTTTATGCCAGACTGTCACATTTAATAGGTAGTGATAATTCTTTATGTCATGAATTTGTCAAATAAATTTTAACACATAGATAGCCTTCGAAATTTTTTTTTCTGAATATGCATCTTTCCTTTTAATAAACTATTGGAAGCATTTTGGAAAGGGTAGTACTTAGTTTAATTTTATGTGTTTGTTTCTTGGTTTCACTGCTGTTGAAAAATACGGTTTGACAGGGAAGACAAGAAGAAAAATATTTTTTAAACAATGTAGGTGATAGGAAGGATCAGCAGGAAAGGGTAAAGGATATGTAACTACATTGTGAATAGTATTAAATTTTAACAATTTAAGACAATGCAAACATTAACAAATAAATAGAAAGTTTAAAACTTAGTAAAAATAAAAAAGTAAAAGAATATTCCCTCTCTTCAACTCACCCACCTCACCCTTCTGTTTCTTCTCTGAAGCAGTGATCTTGGTAATTTTCTTTTTTTTTTTTTTAAATTCATTTTCTTTTTTTCCTTCTTAAAAAAAATCTTTGCTCTTTTTTTAGGTTTAAAACCCTAAAGGCACATCTCCTAAAAGCATGTCTCTAAATTGCAACATATAGCACCTCAGTATTGAAGAGAAATGACAACGAACATAGAAGCAAGATATTTAACTGGGACTGTTGCTACTTGTAGATATATTAAAGCAGAGTCAGAAAGGCATGACTGAGTTCTGCAACATCTTAAATAATGAGTAGCGCACTACTATTTTAATATATCTACAATTTCCAGTTAACAGTCTGGTTAAAAATGAAAGATCAAAAAAAAAATACTACATCCAGACTTTGTAGATGTTTTGACATCTACAATTATAAAATGTCAGCCATTGCATCTGAATTAAGTCCTAATATGCTGTTCTTAACTAATTTAATTCTTAATTGGGTAAATGATATTTTTAAAAATACATGTCATCATTGTTTTCAGTCCATACTATTTCCAATTTCAGTTTGTGTCTAAAGACAAAGGATCTACTGTTTATTTCTGCTTACAATATTAAGGATTGCTGGCATTGACTTGCATTGAGTGCAAGTCATTTCATAGTTATCCAGATTCTTGTAGATTGAAGATCTGGATTTTGTTCGTGGTCATTTGTCATGATTTTGCCCAGCCAGCAATGAAGCACCACAACAGTCTCTCACTCAGTGCCCCCCATTCACCCAACCCTTGTTAGGATGGCAGAGGCCCCAGAGAAATGAGAGGGGAAAAAAGAGATAACCAAGGTTGTTGTGGGTTAAGACAAGGGCAGGGAGGGCTCGCTGCCAATTAATGGTTCCAGACAAAACAAACTCCAGTACTCGACTTAGAGAGGAAAGTAAGGAAAGTTTATTCTACTACCTACAAGAAGCAGAAGAGAAAAAAAAGCAAATAAAAAGGGAGTAGGATGATGAGAAATTTACAACCAACACTTCAAGATCTCCCTCCCCGATCCCTCCCTTTTTCCTGGGACCAGCTCACTGCGCCCAATATCTCTACCTCTTCCCCCCTCAACGGCTCATGGGGGCAGGGAATGGGGGATGTGGTCAGTCTCTCACAGATGAGCTCTGCGTCTTCTTGCTTCTCAGAGGAGGATGACTCCGTGCACTCTTCCCCTGCTCCCATACAGGGTCCCTCTCCCAGGACACATTCCCTAACGAACTTCTGTAATGTGGGTTCTTCCCAGCAGCTGCAGCTTTTGCCAAGGGTCCCTCACACAGGATGCAGTCCTTAGTGAACATCTTTGGCGTGCGTTCTTCCCAACAGTTGCAGCTTCTGCAGATACAGGGTCCCTCCCATGGTACACAGCCTCTTCTGGGCATAATTTTAATGAGCTTCTTTGACATGAGTTCTTCCCCACAGTTACAGCTTCTGTGAATACTGGGTCCCTTCCACGGGACATGGCCTACTCTGGCCATAGTAACTGCCCCTGGCATGGGATCTTTAATGAAGTGAGTCACTGCCCTGATGTTGGTTCTCTAACAAAATGCAAACAAATCACTGCTTCACCAGTCCTCTCTACAGAATGCAGGTGAATCACTGCTGCAGCACACCTCCTCCTCTCTTACCTCACTGACCTTGGAGTCCACATGGTTACTTCTCTCTCTTCTCCCACTCCTTGCACCACCACCGGCCAGAGAAGAGGACGGGACAGAAAAAGGATACCTATTCTTCTGGCTTCTTCTTAGAAAGTGATCTTGGAGGCGTCTAATTGGCTCAGCCCCAGAAGTGGGTCTGGCTCAGAATTGGGGAGGGTTTCAAGCAACTTCTTACAGGAGCCATCTTTACAGTCCCTCCTCCCTTACCAGAAAAGGCTGTCATGTCAAACCATGACAACATTGCTCTGAGTTTACTAGGTTTGCATTTTGATTGATTTGTATTTCAATTCAGCAATACTTCCAAGGCTTACGTGCTGAATATTTTAAGGTCAACTCTTTTAGGCAACAAAGGTAACTGTAGCATCATGAAGATGACATTCTTGGTACATTTTTTCTGCTCCAGGAGCTCATTATGCTTTATCTTGTTCGGGTTATTGGTCCAGTTGCTCCAGGAAAATGATATTCTTTTACAGTACTTCAGCAAGAAAATCACATATCTAATGGTTTCTTTTTCATTCATTGATTCCATTCCTTTTCTTTGCTTTAAAAGACATGTGATGTTTGTCAGGGAAGAATATTTTCATTAATCATAATAGAATTAGGTCCACAAATCTAAAATACTTGTATTTAGATGATTGTAGTGACATAGTGCTTTATTTGTAGTGACGTAGTGGTTTATTTGTGGTCCCGTTTATATAAACCCTGGAATACGGTGTAATACTATTATATGCAAAAATCTATTTAGCAATGAAGTCATAGAATCATAGAGTCTCTATCTCAAGTTGGAAGGGACCCATTAGGATCATCAAGCCCAGCTCTCAGTTCTTCATATCTGGAAGTTATCCATATGACTCATTCATTCTAAATGTTCCAAATTTAAAGGTAATTTCTATTGTTTTGTCTTTTAATAGTCTGACACCTACCTCTGCATGTCAATACCCCTGCCAGTGGACGATGAAGCTTATGTAGGTGAGTATTGATTGGCTGGAAGAGCCTAAGCAAGCCATTTAGAAGAACTTCAGCATTTTTTGCCTTCATTGCTTTGCTACAAGTAATGCAGTGAACTTGTGTAGTGGATTTACTATTGCACTTTCTGATGAAAGCATCTGAAAACTAACATACGGCCTGTCACTCTGGGATACCATTCAGTGATGTATTGGAAAGATGGTGTATGTTCTAAGGTGCTTCAGCATGGGGATGTGTGAATACATAGCATTAGCCTAGTTTGCTGAGCTGCTGTTTTGAGACCAGAACCTACATGTTCTGCCTGCAGTTCAGTTCATTTGCATGTAATCATGCCAGTAGATGCCTTCTCTTTTCTGTGTTTTTTTTTCTATTTTTACACTTTAAAAGAACACTTTTACAACCAAATGTTTTTACACTTTGACCAAGAATTTGTTTATTCCTTTTTTGCTTTGTTTTCTATTTTTACTCTATTTTCTTCCATCATTCAAGACAATGTGGAAGATTTCCAGTGGTTGATAGAGCTAGGACAAAGGCTGGACTCGATGATCTTAAAGGTCTCTTCCAGCTGAAACAATTCTATGATTCTATGATTTCTGTGTATAAAACCTGCAGCAGGATAGTTTTGTTGCATATTGGTGAAATATAAAGGCCATGGAACCTTAATGTTGTATGCAGGCAGTACTATATTTGTTAGTAAGTAGAAAATATTTTCAGTAACTTTTTTCAAAATTTTTAAATAAGTTTGTATTAGAGGCCTTTGAACTCAGATTTCAGCTTTACTGTTCCTCTAAAGAATTAAAACTGTTAGGTAGTCATGCTTGTACAGGGACAATGGGTATAACTTGGTCCTGTAGAGATGGAAGGATACTGTACCAACTTGTTCAAAGTCAGTTCTTGGATGTTATCAAAAGGAACACTTGCAGCTTATTAATTGCTATGAACTAGAAGGAGGATTAGAGCAAGTTTTGCCCTAGAGGTCTTTGTCTGGGATACATCTGTGTATTTTTGCAGGTGCTGGTAGTTTTATATATTATATTCTCTAATGGATGGCCAGGCTATCCAGGCTGAGATTTCTGTTTGATCCAGTTGTTTTTCTATCCCAAAGGAGGGTAAGGGGGAGTGTTTAGGTTAATGTTAGGAACCTACCTTTTTCTCCTGTGAACTGAAATGTCTGTGAGATTAATATATAAAAGACACTAATGAGTAAGATAATTTTTCAAGAAAATCATTCCAGCTACATTTAAAAAACATATTGTGGTTTTCTTCTGACTCGTGTTTAGTTAATGTTTGTGAATAAGTAGCCAAAAGAGAACTAGATTGAGTCTTTGGTGGTGCAGGCGTTGATAAAAACTAACTTTTGACTACTGAGCTGTAGTAATAGCTAAAAGTTGCTCTGCAGACACTTATAAGAATTGAATCTGACAGCCAGCCACTCAGCCAAGAAATTTGACTGTCATCTTCACCTCGTTGCATTCAGTCACATGGATGACCTGTAAATAAATTTATCTTTTTCTTACTGACTCATGGTAAGTCCGTATCTGTCAGATTGTGCTGTGGAAATGAGATGGAACAGGTTATGTTCTGCAGTACAAACTGAAGTAATTAGGTGATTTATTTCTTTCGGTCTGTATATGACTCTGAGACACTGTGGGCTTGTTATTCTCATATGGCATGTATAAACTTCCCTATTACCAAGTAATGGTGACTTCAGTGTATCAAAGGCTTCTAATGTCTACATAATCTGCCAAATTGTGGATGCTAATATGTTCATGAATTTCTTTAAAGTTAATTTCATTATAGAGGAGACAGTATTTGGAAAACAGTATATCAACTTTATATCATTGAATTGTTATTTGTAAAGTTAACATCTTGGATTTTTTTTTTAATTCATAGTTTAACTAGACACTGTTAAGATTAAACTGATGTTATGTTCTGTAATGTGGGTTCTTCCCAGCAGCTGCAGCTTTTGCCAAGGGTCCCTCACACAGGATGCACACAGGAGAAACAGGAATGAAAAGAGAAATGCCAGCATTGTACATTCATGGACAGTGTTTCTACACTGTGTAGTAATCTTTTGTTACCAGTTAGTAACTTTTTTCCTGTACTAAACACAGCCTGGAACATTTGAGAAAACAAACCAGTACTTTTTTGTGGCATGGCCCAAAGAACACACATTTAAGTGCTGAGCATTCATCTTTGTCAATGTTTCTAGTAACAAGAAATATTTAGGCAATGTGATTGTGTTTAACTTAAACAAATCTTGTTTTCCATACCAAAGGTTCCCTCCTTGAAACTGTTGTCATAGAATCACAGAACCATAGTATCATAGAATGGTAGGACTTGGAAGGGACCTTTAGAGATCATCTAGTCCAACCCCCCTGCTCAAGCAGGTCCACCTAGATCTAGTCATACAGGAATGCATCTAGATGGGTGTTGAAGATCTCAAGGAAGGAGACTCCACAACTTCCTTGGGCAGCCTGTGCCAGGGCTCCCTCACCCTCACAATAAAATAGGTTTTACTTATGTTTAAATGGAACTTGTTGTGTTCCAGCTTCATCCCATTACTCCTTGTCCTCTTGCTAGGTACAATAGAAAACAGTGACGTCCCAACCTCCTGACATCCACCATTTAGATATTTGTAAATGTTAATAAGATCCCCCCTCAGTCTTCTCTTCTCCAGGCTAAACAGCCCCAGTTCCCACAGCGTTTCCTTCTATGAAAGATGCTCCAGTCCCCTGATCATCTTGGTGGCCCTGCGCTGGACTCTCTCTAGAAGTTCACTGTCCCTTTTTGAGCTGAGGAGCCCAGAAGTGGACCCAAGACTCCAGATGAGGCCTCATCAGGGCAGTGTAGAGGGGGAGCAGAACCTCCTTTGACCTGCTGGCCACACTCTTCTTGATGCATCCCAGAATGTCATTGGCCTTCTTGGCCACGAGGGCACATTAATGGCTCATGTTTAGCTTATTATCAATCAGTACTTCTAGATCTCTCTCTGCAAAGCTGCTCTCCAGCAGGTGGACTCCCAGCCTGTACTGGTGCATAGGGTCGTTCCTCCCCAGGTGCAGGACTCTGCACTTGCCCTTGTTGAACCTCATGGGATTCGTCTCTGCCCAACTCTCAAACCAGTCAAGATCCCGCTGAATGGCAGCACAGCCTTCTGGGGAATCAGCCAGTCCTCCCAGTTTGGTGTCACCAGCCAACTTGCTGAGGGTACACTCTGTCCCCTCATCCAGATAGTTGATGAAGATGTTGAACTAGACCAGCCCCAGAACCTATCCCTGTGGACCTCCACTGGCCACAGGCCTCCAACTTGATTCCATGCCATTGATCACCATCCTCTGGGCTCTGTCATTCAGGCAGTTCTCAATCCACCTCACTGTTCACTCATCCAAGCCACACTGCCTGAGCTTTCTGCTGAGGATGTTGTAGGAGACAGTGTCAAAAGCCTTGCTGGAGTCAAGGTAGCTGACATCGACTACTCTCCCCTCATCTAGCCAGCCAGTTTCTAGAAAGCAGTAAAAATATAAACAGGATAAATACTGTAAGAAGATATCAATGATGCTTAAAATATCAGTTGCTTTTTAGTGTAACATAATGTTTTTAATGAAGTAAAAATTAAGTAGAAAATTTTTGTTAAATAACAAGTGCAGATTTCAAAGCTGTGTTGAAATTAGACTGATTATAGCAAAACTCTGTTACTGTCGTATAATTTTTGGAGTGAAGCACAGCAGTTTTGAGTAGGAACTTAGAATGTATTTTTCTTAATGACTGAGTGAGGTACAATGTTTTAGCTTTTGACACAGACTGTTGAACAGGAATTTAAGGAAAGCTTATAAGTGGAATGCAGAAGGTAAAGAAATGAGTGGGAACATACATGTCTTGTTTCTAGCACTACAGATAAAATATGGCACAAAATACTCTTGCTTATGTAACTTATGGTGAGAGTAAGGCTGGCTTATTTGCTTTACCATTTTGTTTTTCAGTTGACTTTAAGCCTCATGCCAGCATGGACACAGTCCATCACATGTTACTTTTTGGATGTAATGAACCCTCTTCTACTGAAAGTTACTGGTAAGAGTTGCAACTTGCTTTTGTTATTGTACCTAACTCTTCTTGTGTTAATTGCTTCCACATAAACCTTTTCCAGTGTCACAGTTTCTTGGAAAACTAGAAAAATTTCTAAGTTATAACTAAAAGTATAATATTCCAGTCTTTCTACACTTAGATGTTTATATTTTGTTTCAACTAACGCCTCTGTAAAGTCAAGAAAATTTCTGTTTTCTGATTCTGCATGACTCATTTACTGTCTCTAAGAAGGAGACAGGAGCTATAGCAGCAAGATGCCATTAAATACCAAGAAAACTGGGAATCCTCTATAGTTAGCTGCTTTTCTGAGTAAAGAGTAAGCTGAAGAAGATTCTGTCAAGTGGTTTAGTATTTGCTTGTCCTTCAAAATGCCTGAGCACTTAGGGCATAGAGAAACTCTCAATACTGCAAACAGATGCAGAGAGCCAAAATGAAGAGAATGTGATGATGGGTGGGGATTTTTATCTGTCTAGTAGTTTTCTAAGATTCCTTCATGTTTTCAAGAGAGAGCAGAGGTAGTTTTACAAACACCACAAGGCTTATCTGACTCATCCTGATCTGTGGAACGATTCAAATATTTCTGCTACATGGTGTAATCACAATTTGTCTCTTAAACATTGAACAAAGAGATAATAAGAGCTGGAATTCAAAGCTAATAGTATAGTATAATATTTTTTCCACAAAATGTGAGAATTTAGGAATTTGAATAATCTCTGCATGTTCTGGGGAGATTATTAATATTTTGAACATACAACAAACTTTCATCAAAAGTTTTATGTCCCATTCTACCTCCCAGCCGGCAGTTCTAATATTGAAAATATTGTAAACTTGTCTTGCAAGAAAGCAAATGTTTAAAAATTTCAGACAAAAGTAAAACTATGAAAACACAGTTTCTACTGACTTTTTTTTCAAGTAGATGGTTTTTCTTTGTTCTTTTAATTGTTTCTTATGTGGTAGAACATACCTTTGAATAGTTTTAGTGGGAAAAATAGACAGACGTAAAGCAGTTCCCTTTTACGGGAAGCAAAGGGAGAGGGAAAAAAAGATGATGGAAGATCTATTGATATCTGAGAAAACAGTCTATATTAAAAGAACTGTACTTAGTCAATGTAAATCGAAACACATCTACATAGATCTTAAAATTTGTGGCTTTGCATGTAATCCAACTGTCTTTTCTTTGTTTCTTCCCTCAATTTAATTTTAGGGACTGTGATAAAGGAACATGCAAGGACAAATCTAACATTTTGTATGCTTGGGCAAGGAATGCTCCACCCACCAGGCTACCCAAAGGTATTGTGCCTTTAATGTGAAGTTCTCCTGTGGAAGTGCAGGAGAGAGAAGAGAATGTGGAAGCAAGCACCTGGTATATTTAGGAGCTTCTTATAATGTTGTTATGTCTAGTCAATGGAATCTGTATAAACATAACCTTGATAGTTAATATACCTGGGGGCTTTGTTCATCCTGTTTGCTATAACATTATGGATTTGGTAGGTGGGAAAAAGGCTAAAGAAGACATGACTATCATAATGTACTGCTTTATTTTTGTTTAGCATTAATCTTACATTTTCTGCTCTGTATTATAGGAAAGATACTATTTAGATACATTTTGGTGGCACACAAACTGCATTAAAATACTTTTCCCTGTTTGGGAAAGCACAAATAAGTCCAATCTAAACATTGTTTTGTTTTGGTTTTTTTACCAGATCTTAAGTACACTTGACAATTTTATGTGCTTTTAATTTTTCAGTGCATTGATGTAGTTGAGCTGCTTCTTTATGTACTCATTTTCTTCTGTAATAGATGACTTTGTTGAACTCAATCAAAAAATTTTAAGCTACTTGGTATGGTATACCTAGAAATCAGGGAAAAGAGGTTCATTCTAATAGCCACTAAGGGTACTAGAAATAGCTACTGTCTATATAGCCTCAGTCTGAAAATACCTTGAACTCAACTCTATCTTTTAGCTTTTCCCACCTCTTTTCATAACTATGAGCAGTGCACAATAGCATGAAGAGGTTTATTTTTCATAATCTGTTTTCACACTTATCAGCATGAATGTTCTTTGATTTGACTATCAGAATGTCTAGTTAAAAAAATGTTGCTTGGAGGATTCTATGGAAGCCTGGTTTTTACTTTGCTGTTAAACCCTGGCTGGTATTAATTTTCTTGTCTCTAAGCTGCCCAAAAATACAATGTTTGTGGGAACAGTTCATAATGATATTACCTTTGTGTACAGAAAAGCTTCACTCCCATTTATATGTAGGCTTTGCCATGGATAGTGGGATTCACTGACTGCATAGGAAGAAATTAGTTTTGTGCTTGTCTTGAAGATGGTTCAGTGTACAGTTTAGACAAATCTCTTTTGGTGATGGTGATGTTTTACAATGTCATTATTTCAAATTACTACAAATTCCTCCATTTTCTTCTGTGCCTGTGCTTGCATCTGTCAACAAAGTAACATCACTTCATAATTTCCACCAGATTTTTTTTTCTGCATACAATATAAATTTTCATGTAAAAATATTTTACTGCAGATTGTTTTATCTTTTCAGTTTGTATCATTCACATCCTGCAAGGACAGCAAAGCTAGATTAAATGTTTTTCTACTGTTATATATACATAATCTGTATTCATCTTCTTAGATTGGGAGAATTCTCTGCTTAAAGTAGATATGTTTTCATTAGCAAGTAAGCTAAGGTCATAGCTTCTTAGTAGGTTTGGGGACATGCATTGTGACAGTGGTTTTCCCAGTTTTCAGGGCAATGTTTTCTTCAGTGGTGCCTCATTGAAATTTTGTACCCTTTCATTCTAAGATACTGCAGCGATTTCTGTTTTTATATATAATCGGCTGTGGTGAACCATCTTACATTTTCTTGTTTCTGAAAACAATGCATTTTCTTTCCTTTAGGTGTTGGATTCAGAGTTGGAGGAGAAACGGGTAGCAGATTTTTCGTGCTCCAGGTACACTATGGGGATATTAGTGCATTTAGAGGTAAGAATTTTGTTATTTTTTTCTGTCATATCAGTTACAACATCAAAAGATATCTACATTACCCATAGAAAAAATTTTGCTGCTAGTGCCACTCACAGAGGTAAATATCAGTGGGCATATTTGTAATCAAGTTTGTATAGTAACTTGACTTTATAAACTTGCTTTATCTCTATAAATGTTTGAAACTACTTAAAGCAATGAAGAACCAGATTAGTAGTTCTTAGTGAAGAGAG
This sequence comes from Urocolius indicus, assembly GCA_013401255.1. NCBI lineage: Eukaryota > Metazoa > Chordata > Aves > Coliiformes > Coliidae > Urocolius > Urocolius indicus. The sequence goes on along the minus strand of WBNH01002350.1, from coordinate 52,913 downwards.
AAACTTGTTTTTCCCTATATAATTCAGTGTTTCATTTTAAAAAGTTGAAACAAGTACCTGTGAACCTCCTTAACCTGTAACCATATTTGAATATCTGGTGAGAAAGGTCACATACATTGGCCAGTCAATCACAGTATCAGTGTCAGAGTAAGTTGAAATTCGTGGAGATGGTGTCTTCATGTTTTGTTTGAAAAGGAGGAAACACTCATTTCAGGCATAGCAATATTCTTATTTTTACCACTGAGTGTTTCACAGAATCTCAGAATGGTTGAGGTTGGAAGCAATCTCTGGAGGTCATCTGGTCCATCCGCCCCTGCTCAAGCAGGAAAAGCTGCATACAGTTGCCCAGGATCATATCCAGATAGCTTTTGAGTATCTCAAGACTCGACAACTGCTCTGGGCAACCTGTGCCAGTGCACAGTTACCTTCAGAGTGCGTGTTTACTGATGTTCGAAGGGAACCTCCTGTGTATGTTGTTCCTGCTGACACTGACGCTGTCACCAGGCACCCCTGCAAAGAGCCTTGCTTCATTCCCTTTGCACCCTACCTGCAGGTATTTTTGTATATGGATTATATCCCCTCTATCCTTCTACAAGCTGAACATTTCCAGGCCTCTTAGCCTTCCTCAGAGGAGAGATGATCCAATCCCTTCATCTTTTCTCTGACTGTTTGCCGGTCTCTGTCCAGTGTGTGTCTCTCTCTGGGAAGCCGAGAACTGGACAAAGCATTACAGATGTGGCCTCACCAGTGCTGAGTACAGAGCAAAGATCACCTCTTCCGACCTGCTGTCAATACTTTGGCTAATGCGGTCTTCTTTGAAGCAAGGTCATACTGCTGGCACACGTTCAACCTCATGTTCATGATCCCAAAGACCTTTTCTGCCAAGCTGCTTTTCAGCTTGTACTGGTGCCCGAGGTTGTACTGCCTCGGGTGCGAGGCTTTTCTACTTCCTTTTGTTGAAGCACATGAGGTTACTGTCAGCCCACTCTCCAGCCTGTTGAGGTCCTTCTGGTCCCTCTAGCACACCAGGCACTCCTTCCAGTCTGGTGTGTTTCTCTCTGTCAAGTGGTTTGGTAGTTGGCTTGCCCTTCAAAATGCCTAAGCACTTAGGGCAGAGGGAAGCTCTCAATGCTGCAAACAGATGCCAAAATGTCTTCATTTTGTCTTCAGGCGAAGATGGGTGGGAATTTTTCTCTGTGTAGTAATTTTTCAAGTTTTCTCCAAACTTGGCAAGGGTGCACTCTGCCCCATCATCCAGTGTATTGAACAGATACCTCATTGGAGATATGGAACACAACTGGACCCAGTATCGACTCCTGGATTAAACTGCTAGTTACTGTCCTTCAACTAGACCTTTCACCACTGATTACTACTCTCTGGGCCTGACCATTCAGCCAATTTCAAGTTCAGTTCTGCTTATATATCCAGCCCATACATTATAAACTTTTATTAATGAAATATGGATTTCATTGGTACACTTTGAGATATTACTGATCTGAGACTTTTGGGAGCAATATTATTGATTTCTTTTTATATATTTTTTATGCATTTATAGTTCCTGAAACCTGATATGCCTTATTCTGACACTTCTGAGATGCATGAATTCTTATTTTTATAATCTGTGAATCACATTCTGTGTGAAGATTTTGGATTAGTCCTCTGGCCTTTAAGAACAAAACTGGTCATCATTTTCTTGGAACTTAGCTGTGATACGTTACTGTGTAGGCTTTAGATGACAATATGAAGATCGTCATGAGCTAAGTGATAATCGAAGGTTTGAACTTGAAAGATGAGAGGGGAAGAAAGCTGAATAATAGCAAAAAAATTAAGGGAGGAGTATGGATTATGCCAATAGTTTGAGCTGTGCCCATGGCCCCTGAATCTTTCTGTGGTACCAAGTGTCGTGGTTTAGGCCCATCAGGGAACAAAAGACCACGATTAGCCTCAAGTACCGAAGACTTAAGGATTGCTAAAGGGCAGGGAGAGCTTAATTGCGGCTTAAGGTGCAGGACAAAACAGACCAGGCTACTCGGCTTGGGGAAGAAAACAGAAAAATAATTTAATACCA
>WBNH01002350.1:37245-50619 GCA_013401255.1 Urocolius indicus | reverse complement strand
TTCCTCCTTCTCCGACTGTGGGGTCCGCATGGTCGCCTCCATCTTGTACCACTCTTACACCTCCTGCCTGACACCTCAAATTCCCGTCCCTAAATAGTGATCGCAGAGGCGCCAGATTGGCCCAGCCAGGCCAGGGAGTGGGTCTGAACCCAGGAGTCAGGGGAGAGTCTAAAAAAACTTTTACCGGGTCTTCACTGCAACCCGTTCCCCCTGTTACTAAGCAAAAGCAACTCCTTGCTAAACCATGACACCAAGGTAATTGATCCACAGGTTGTACTTGGTTTTATGAAGAGAAATTACCCTGTAGCTGGCAGCTTCCCAGTGCCATGCTACCTCTCCTATATAGACTTTTGGCAAAGTCTGGGCTAGAATTTTCAGCAACACTGTCAGAAGCTGAAGGTATGATTTCTACCATTACGTGAAAATACAATGAGGCATAATGGCAATAATGGTAACCGAGGAGGAAGAAGGAATAAACTGAGTGTTCAAATGCAGCACATACGCAAATGCGCACAACTGATGTTGAAAGAATTGATTTTTGTGAAACAATCCAGATGGACTCGTACAGCTCATGAGATTCTTTGCCTACCAAAATCAGGAATAATTAAAGTTACAAACCTCTGAAGAGAGCATGGTAGCTGAGAGATTGCTCTTCATTATTGCTCGGGGACAGTGAGAGTTCTCACTGTTAATTTTCACTCATAAGAATAATTTATGTGTATGTAGTTATTAAAAAAAAGGAACAAATCAGATCAGTAACTTTGGTTGCACATTAGTTGAGGATGAGTTTGGAAATTTTTATTAGTAAATTAACTTGCTAGTCAAAGCTTTTACTCAGAAACTTCATTTGACCACTCAGAGAAAATATAGTGACAGAAGTTATCACCTGAAATTCAAACTTAATTTTACACTAACATCTGCCCTGCAACATAGATGTAAACACGCAAAATTATGAACATTTGAGAAGAGTGAACTGATAGGATTCTAATTTAGGAGATGATACAAGTGTTGAGTACTATTTCAACAGTTAAAGAGTTTTACAACAGAATGCCCTCTGGTTTATTTCAGTTCCTGTTGCTTTGTAGTCCAGTGGCTTATTTTTAAAGTGAGAATTCGTGTAGTTTCTGTGCCACTTTTGTTAGGAAAAAAAAGGTTTTTAATGTAGTCTGCCTGTGAAAATTCCAGTTTTACATATATTTTTAAACTTCAAGAGTGACTTAAAGGGAGCTTTTTTATATGAATGGATGATGTTGATAGCTATATTCTTATATTTTGACAAGCTGTAGTCGTGACAGTTTGTATGTAAATGCATGCAGTTTTTGCAATTCAGAACAGAAAATAAATGATGAAATATACTCAATTAACTTGTTATACTTTCAGTAGCAGACCAAAGATTCAGAAGGATCATTCAGAGTTTAATTTTCTGAATTAAAAGACATTACAAATTTGAAATTATCAGCTTGAGGTAGTAATTATTTATATATTAGCAACTCAATTCTACTTCCTTTCAATATGAGGGGGAAAAAAATGTCATAGATAAAATTTATCAACTCCTGCCTTCTCTCCCTCCTTAGCTATAATCTAGAATTTGTATGTGTATTCGGATACATATTTTATGCTCAACTATCAAAATAAAGTGTATTATCTCTTGTCTAAAATATATAAAATTCAGAAATAATCTAGAAAAAGAAAACTAAACTCTGCAAAATAAATTCTACCAAAAAAAATAAAATCTTTGCATGTGCAAAGAGCTGTCTCAGAAAAATAGCAAATGTTGTGTTTTACTTTCTTCACTTTGTGTGCTGCAAAACCAAAAACTATTTTTGTCTGATGTTATATAAGAGGTGTGTCTTATATACATTTGTGTTTAAGGTTAAGATTCAAGTGAAAGTGAATCTACCCACCTTTAGATCTCTGAAAGCATCAAGTAACTTTCAGTTTTGGCTGTAGGGAGGTACACAATTCAGTTGTCAAAATGGTATTGATTCTTCCATATAAGTACCTTCAGATATGATTTTTTTTTTAATGTGGTGTTTCTTTCCAATCCCTAGAATTTATTTTTTCATGACCTCCCTGTACCAGAGTTTCTAACATACCATACTACTATCTTAGTCCATGCGAGCATTTGAGAATATAGACGTTATATAATAACCAATAATAAGATTTTTTAACTTGTTCAGTATGAAGATAATTGACATTCTATCATTTTCTATGTGTGTAGCTGTGGCATTTAGTGAAGCAAGTAGTAATTTTTGTCAGTATGCTTGGAGCAAACTTTTGGGAAAAAGTTCTTCTTTTTGTTCAAGTTTGTCGCTGTTCTTGCTACCTCTCTTTTCTTACACAAGAGATGTATAATATTTGCATTCTCAGTTCATTCTCCTAACCTCTACTTCTTCTAAGAACAACTTTATCTCTTACCTACATGAATTATGTTACCCACAGGGATACCTACTTTTGTAAGTTTGGTGTGGGTTTTTTTTTTGGATGGAGAGAATAATTAATTTGACCACCAAGGTGGTAGATACCTTAAAAATAACCATTTTATTCATAGCATGTGAGTTGTACACAACAGTTGAGTTCTAGTCTTGTTCTAAACACTAGATTCAGTATGCTTCTCTTTGATAACCAAAAGGCTGAGCATTGGAATCTTGAATAAAATATGTTTTGCATATTCCAATATATTGATGTCTGTGATGTATTAGGAAAAAAAAAATTAAAAAAATAAGTCGTATGTGTCATTTATAAGGTATTTATTTGTTAAAAAAAATATACTGCAACAGGATGAGCAATTGTTTAATTCTTTTCTCTTTGGAAAGTAAGCTATGAAAATGGCACTGGGGAATCTGTGTTTGCATTTTGGTTTTCACAAACTGAATAAAGGTAGAATTTCAGTCACTTTTAAAAAAAAAAATTGATGAATTGGTTTTAAATGAGTGAACAGATCAGCAAGAGCAAGCATCTTCACTCTTAAGAAAAAAGTTCTAATTGAGCTACTGTTCTTTAATGTATCAAATACTATGTATCAATATTGAGTGCAACTTTCTAAATTTGTCCTAGACTTCAACTACATTTTTGTGCTGCATGTATGGTCTTTCACCTTTCTAATGGGCATTAGTTTTGGAATTGCATTGCGCAGAGGTTGTACTCCAGTTTTGAGGCTGCTTCTTAGTGAGGCAAATCCAATTCTGAGACTATGTGGAGGTTCTGGTACAAATGGAAGGGCTGACTTTGAAATAATGAGGGACTTGGAGCTTCATAAGAAACACCAGTCTGTTACATTGAAAGCTTTTGAGTATTCTAAAAGTATATTCTTAAGTAGCCAGGTATGAGTGCTATACTGTTCCTATTAAATATTAGACATAGAGGCATGAAAAAGCTGAATAAAGAGTTTGAACAGCATACTCCGTGATTTGTGATTCATATACCCAGAATGCAGAGAAAATGGGTTTTGAAGAGTTTTTTTTCTAATTCTGAGTAAAAACCACTTAATTTTACGTATCTAGGAAGCCCTAGAAGACTACACTTCTATGGTAGGTTATTATACACATAACTTAAGAGGTCAGGATTGTAGATCTGCATAGACAGACTGTCAGACTGACGTTGAAAGTTTTAGGAAAATCAGTCTACAGAAAGAGCATGTTTCTGTTTGTGATAATTTGACTCCTCCTCAGTTATGAGTGGTTCATTTGATAAGCTGTGACTATATATTTCTCCTAGAAAACATGATTAGTAGGAGCAGCATAGGTGATTATTTTTAAATAATCTAGGATTTGTTGTTGTTTAAACTTGGAATTACCATTACAAGATTGTCATGTACCATTTTTTTAAATGGTATACTTTAAATTTGAAGCTAGTATTAGGCTTTGACATACGCCATTTATATTGTTTGACACAGGTAAACCAAAGTCAGGAATGTTTTATATGATTGTGTTATCAGTTTCTAGATTCATTTGAATCGAAAACTCAAATGGACAACTGGATTTCATTTGAACTTTTTTGTTTGTTTGTTTTGAGATAATTTTTCAGCAATGTTTAAAAGGCAGATGGTGATGTTTTCAACTGAAAATTGCAAAACTGAGAGACACAAAACTATTGGTTGCTTTTTAGCTTCTCAAAATTTAAATTTTATTAATTTAAGAAATAAATAAAAATATAATGAGAGGAAGCAACCATTTCCCTGTTTCCATTAAAGTAGATATAGTGCAAACTTTCTGACAATGTAAACTTAATGAATTCTGTAACATTGTCTTCGTTAAATGAATAGACTAAAAATTAGTAAAAAAAATGTAGTTTTAAATGAGGAAGATGAGGCAAAAAAGGCTTTACAAAGACCTTTATAGCAAACACAAAGGTACTGAGATTGTAAGTAAAGCTTCCTACAGTGAAGGAAGAGTAGAGGAGGATGAACAGTATATACATACCTTGAACTAAAATCATGGGCAAATAATTTAATTTCTCTTCAGTGTTTTCCTACCGTTCCCTGAAGTGTATACTGGTAGAGGATGTTTTTTCAGCATTTTATATTTACTTTCTTTCAAAGGAAGTAAACACTCCAGTTTCTAATTACAGCTATTTTTGGTATAAATAAAATGAAACTTTCTTGAAAAAGAACAAAGATTGAACTACGAGATCAACAACTAAAATCCAGTAACTGTCAAGACCATAGTATCTTTAAATTAAAATGTCAAACGTAGTAGATAATGCTAATATAGTACAATAACAAATGAATTAACTATTTTTACTATCCTTTTAGGATATCTGAAGTTAAACAGAACCACTGTCTGTGTTGGTAATAAGTTCACCTTATTACAAGGATTTCTGCCTGCTTCATGATGAATGACTAAAATCATTGCTTTTCCTCAAATATTCCATTTTTCTATGCTTTTGTCAAAATACAGAATTGTGTGAAGCAAACTGACTTTAGTACTACTGCAAAAATGTTTAATCTCACAGATACTAGGTCATAAAGATCTGCAATTTCTATCGCCAAAAAAAACAGTTTTTCATGCAACATAGTTTTGCTCTCTATTAGGATTTTGCTGCTAATGCATCACTGTAATATTCAGATTTGTTCAAGTCTGAATAATGTTTCCACAGTATGAAAGCTTTACTACAAGCAGTAAGATTTAAACTTAGTTTTTTTTGTGTACAGCAGAAGAATATTATTAATGTGGAATTATTTCACAGTGTTTAATTGGTAATGTTTGAACTGTGTTTTGATTTCTGCAGATAAACACAAGGACAGTTCTGGTGTAACTTTACATCTGACGCATCAAAAGTATGTATCTTTAAAAATACTCACCTGTTACAATTTTTGTCATTAGAACAGAAGGCATGTAAATCCCTCTTTTAGTTCCCTTTGAAACTGTGAAGTGAAAATAACACGTACATCACAACATTAAGAATTACAAAGCCGCGTGTCATCTGTGGACAAAAAAAAATTATTTCTGATAAGAATCTTGAAACGGTGCTGTCAGTTCTTAGACAGCATCATATTTAGAAATCTGGGACAAGAACAGAAATTATGTAGATTGTCATTTTGTCCTATTTTGTGTACTTTGTAGAAGATGCTGTAAAAATTGTAGCTTTATCAAAAAAGAGGGAAAGAGAAATGCTGTGTAACAACTTCTTTCTCAGTAGACCAGTTCCAGATGTAATCCATCATTTAGAAATTAGTTGTGTTAAATGGTATTGCATATCATGTAATTTGCAGTTGATTTTTACAAAGGACTTCTTTATCAGAGCTTGGGTTTTGAATTGCAGGCAGCCTTTGATTGCTGGAATGTATCTTATGATGTCTTTAAACACTGTAATTCCACCAGGCGAGAAAGGTGAGTCATAATTCCACAAAGTGTTTATATAGTTTAGTTATTTTATAATACATTTAGAAAATTTAGCTAATGCTTGCTGAATAGGAAATGAAAAATTGCTTAATTAAATGGTGAAAAAATAATTATTGTGTCATATTTCCCAATGACTATGCTGAAACAGGTGATCAATGTTGTATAGAACAATGCTGTACAAAACAACAATGATCTGTGCAATAACTGAAGTTCCTAGGATTCTTAGGAGTGTTTCTTTGATTTGTTTTCATCTTAATCTTTTACAAAAAAACCCTCTATTTTCTTAGTCCCCTCTCCTCCTCTAAAAAAAATTCATACTATTCATCATTTACTGGGTTCAGTTTTAAGAGATTAATTTCTGCCAAGTAGAGACTGCTCTTTAAAAATTGTGCTTCTCTGTTCCTAGTTGGCTGAAAGGTCAAAATGCTGAACAAAGATCATAAAACTAAGTTTCCAGACTGTTTCTGTTTAGAATCCTACTCAATGGATTTCATCTGAAACTCAACTTAGATAGTTTCAATTAACTTTTTCAAGCTAGCGTGAAATGTTTTATTTTAAGGAACCTGGACATTAACTTTAGGTTTTCCTATGCTATACCAGATTTTAAAATTAGTTTCCCAAGAGCACTATTTGTCTCATTTATAGTTAGTTGTCTAAGTAGTGTGAGGTGGTCACATGCTTATCTGACTCCAGCAGTTCAGTGAATTCAGCAGCTTGAAATCTTTTTTTATTTGACTTGAAACTCTATACTAGCCTGCAGACATTGTCTGTACAGAATTTCTCTGATAAAATCTGCATCTAGCCATAAATCTTTTAAGACTGGACCTAGCACTGTAAGCCTTCATTATAAATGGTATGATTTTAGAATTATATAATTTTTGGTTTTCTCCTGAGTAGACTATTTACTGTAGCTATGTTTATTTTAAATGTCCTTCAGTATAAGCTGTAAGCATATGCGTTACTTTACTTCATTAAATAGTAGTAGTGTATGCTGTAAGAAGTACTACTGAGTTTTAGCCCCATTTTGTACGTATGTGATCACAGAAAGTCATTTCCAAGTGACTATATTTCAAGTGTACTGTATTTTACTAGTTTTCCTTTACAGATGTCTTGAGATAGACAGTGCACAAATGTAAAATGTTATCCAGTGTCTTTTCAGTTATCTGTTGGCTAGTGTAGGGATAATTTGTAAACCACACTGGATTAAGTATTGTACTGTAACTTTTCTCTGTTTGATAAATAATCTGTTTTTCTTTGTTTATTGCCATCATATTTTAACAGTGGTTGATGCAGACATTGCTTGCCATTACAAAAGATTTCCAATGCACCTTTTTGCATACAGAGTTCATACACACAGACTAGGTAAGAGGTTTATTGCAATATAGAAATGCCAAATACTTAACAAAACTGTTGTTCATAGAACTGTTGTGGGTTTTTTAGAGGTATGTCTCGTGTTCACGAATGTATTGGTGTTTTACAGGTAAGGTAGTGAGTGGATACAGAGTGCGAAATGGCCAATGGACATTGATTGGTAGACAGAGTCCACAACTGCCACAGGTTGGTTGGTTGGTTCAATTGTAATTGTAAACTTTCATTATCTTTATTTAAAACAGAGAAGCTGAATTTGCAGTCATGTACCTACAGTTTGTATCATAGTGTTTCCACTGGTACATATTGTTGTGACACTGTAACTGAGTACTGCCAAGTATGGTCATGGTCACATTACGCTGCAAAAGCCACTCTGAAATTACTTTTCAGATGTGTAGCACTGTCATTCTCATGTGTGTGTGTATATTGCTGTAAGTAACATGAGACACTTTCACTGGTAATGGTAAATGATACTCTTTTTCAGGCATTCTATCCAGTAGAACATCCTGTAGATGTTAGCTATGATGATATCCTGGCAGCTAGATGTGTATTCAGTGGTGAAGGCAGAACTACAGAGACACATATCGGGTAAATTTCCTCTATTTGCTCTATTTTCTAACCATTTTTCCCAAACTATAGGTTAGATGTGGAAGGATATTTATGTTTCATGCCTTCTTCCAAAATAATCTAATAAGCTGTTACATCCTGCCAGAATGATGTGTTTTGTTGTCTAGTCTGCTAAAGGTTTAACTCTACCCAATATTCTTTGCCTTTACTTATGTGATTAATTATTTTGCTGAAGTGTTCAGAATATTCTTCAAATGAAGCTGTGTTTAAGTGTTCAGACTATTTCTCAGGTGAAGTTATGCTGCCAAGTACTTTACTCAGATGTTGGGCTGTTCTGCACCTAAAAGATAGACTCAGAATATCAATTCTAAAAAATGGGTTTTTTAATTATTTTTAAGCTATTGACTGTCATGGCTTAGGCTCATCAAGGGATGAAAGACCACAATTAGACTCAAGTTCCAAAGACTTGAGAATTGCCAAAGGGCAGGGAGGGCTTAGTTGTTACTTATGGTCCCAGACAAAACAGACCAGGCTACTCGGCTTGGGGAAGAAAACAGAAAATAATTTAATCCAACACCAACTAAAGCATAACTATAAAAACCCAAAACGTAACTAACACAAAACAACATGTAGTAGTACAACGATGAAGAGCACAACCAGCCCTTTAAGACCACCTTCTCCACATCTCTCCTCTGTTATCAGGAATTTCCCAGGAATCTTTATCTCCTCCCCCACTGAGTGGCTCAGAGACCAGGGAATGGAGATTTAAGCCAGTGATTTCTGCTGTTTGCCTCTCCTCAGGGCAGGCAGGCTCCACGCTGGTCCTCCTTGCTCCTCAGCGGGGTACCTCACACATACGGCAGCCCTGCATGGGCCGCTCCAATGTGTGTTCATCCCAAGGGCTGCAGCTCCTCTCTGCCTCTCGTGTGGGTCTGCTCTGCGGACTGTAGACTCTCCAGCACGGTCTGCACCATGGCCGCCTCCTCATACAGTCTCTCACCTGTCCAGACGCACTCACACGGAGCTGCTGGTGGCTCTCAGTCCTGCCATTGCCCTCCATGGATTGCAGGGGCACAGCCTGCGTTCTCATCATGGACTGCAGAGTGGTCTCTGGTCTGGTGCTCTTCCTTCTTTCCTCCTTCTCTGTGAGATCCNTTTCATTAATTGACCCATCATAAAATCTAACCTTGAAAATTTTGAATAATATACTAGTTACCTTTTTTCAGTATAAAAATATGCAGGCCTTTGTGAAAAACATAAATAATAAATAATGATAAATAGGAAAATCTGAACTTTATCACTAGTGGTATTTGGCCAAAGATGTCAGACAGATCTCTACAAGTTGATAAGTACAACTGTAAAAATAGATGCATTGTTGATATTCTTTTATCTAGGTACAGTTCTTTAAAATGAGATTTATTGCTTATGTAGTGGTATGAAGATACCCTGCAGAAATATCTCCATTCTAGAGGTATGTGCTGCACACCCCAAGGAATGAAGTTTTTAGTGCATCGAACACCCTAAGATTGCATCTCAGTAGAGGATTAATGATTCAACACAAATTTATCACATATGTGTGGGTTGTTAAGATACTGATGAGTGGCAGCTGAAGCAAAATGAGTTATTTGAGAAGAGGATTTACAAAGATCCTAACACTAATAAAAATACATCCAAAGCCTTAATTTGCCTGTAGAACTGTTAATTGTTTGCAAGTTCTAATAGTATCTGTCACAATTCTGTGACATTCCTCCAAGTAGATCCTTTTGGTGAATAATCTTTACAGTTTAAGAAACAATCCTAGTACAATTATAGTCTTCTGTCTTAACATACTAATGTGTTCTTAATGGATGAATAATGCTAACAGAAATTAAAGAAAGAAACAGACTTTTATAGTTTTATAATATAATTTTATCATGTAATTTCTGCATGTGAATTTTGAGAAACAGTGCATAAACATTTTAAAGAAATAAACTATTACACAAAAAATGATGGATAATATGGAAGTATATATGGTTGGAAAAAAAATGAGAATAATATGAAATGAACAGATGAAAAGGAACTCATGCACAACTATGCTGGATATATGGAAGGATATACAGCTAAAATAAATTAAATGAAAATTGTTTACACCTTGGAAAATGTTGTCCTGATGTTTCAGCTGTGTTACTCCCAGTTGGAATGACTCATTGATCCAAAAGGAATATTGAAAAATCTTTCAGTTCCAAATATAAACAGTGAAAAAATGAGTACAAACACGAAAGGAAAGCTGTGAATTCACGGAATCACAGAATCTTAAGGGTTGGAAGGGACCTCAAAAGATCATGTAGTTCAACCCCCATGCCAGAGCAGGACCACCTAGAGTAGGTCATACAGGAACTTGTTGTGTTGGGTTTTGAATGTCCCCAGAGAAGGAGACTCCACAACCCACCTGGGCAGCCCATTCTACTGCTCTGTCACTGACGCAGTGAAGAAATTCTTCCTTGTATCTCTTTGGAACCTCTTATGTTCCAGCTTGTACCCATTGCCACTTGTCCTGTCATTGGACATCATTGAGAACAGCCTGACATCCACCCTTTATGTATTTGCAAACATGAATGAGGTCACCTCTCAGTCTCCTCTTCTCCAAGCGGAAGCGCCCCAGCTCCCCCAGTCTTTCATCACAAGAGAGATGCTCCACTCCCTTCATCGTCTTTGTGGCCCTGAACTGAACTCTCTCCAGCATCTCCCTGTCCTTCTTGAACTGAGGGGCCCAGAACTGAACACAATATGCTAGATGAGGTCTCGTGAGGGCAGAATAGAGGGGAGGAGAACCTCTCTTGACCTACTGCCCACGGCCTTTCTAATACACCCCAGGATACCGTTGGCCGTCTTGGCCATGAGGGCACATTGCTGGCTCATGGTCCTCCTTGCTGTCCACCAAGACCTCCGAAATAGTGGATCAGATCAAGTCTGTATGTTCACTTTGCCAATCTGTGTATTTAATTTTCTGCCCCTGTTTTTGTTTTTGTTTGAGCTAACTTAAAAAAAGATCTTAAATTTACATGATATACATAATATATGTAATATAGGGAGTTTACTTTGTCCATCTTTCCAAAGCTGGTCAGTTAAAGCTTAACCTTTTGTAATATATGCTAACTGAAGTTAAAGCATTGCATATTTGCAAAATTAAAACTTTATTAACTGTACAATATTTTCTGTGATCATCAACTAGGCCCTTTTATATGAATGAAGTGTCATTTTTGGCCAAGTCTGGTCCTTAGTATCTCACTTGGAGTGGGAGAATAAATGTTCTTGTTTTGTTTTGTTTTTCTTTACTGTACTGTTTGTTTCTTTATACATTTGGTCTTGATTTTTATCATGTTTTTCTTTAGCTAGACTAACTGCTTTCCTTTATCTTAATATTATCTCACAAGCCCCATGGTTTACACTAACATTTTTCATTCTTCTTCCTATCCTAATCTGAGAAATTAAATTAGGTATTGAGGCATGACTCTTAAATGCAATGAAACCTGATTTTGCGTGTGTATTTGACTACATATAAGTTCAAGGTAATTACATGAGCACAGGCTTAATATCTGTGGTGTAAAGCTGAGACAGGATTCATTTCTCCAGTAGTTTCACAAATATCCATTTCAGTTGGCTGGATTTCTCCTGAAGCTCAGACTTTCTCAAATTGAAGGGTTGAATTATCCTTTGTCAAACAAGAAAAACATCAATTTATAAAGCAAGAGTTCTAATTTTTGCTGCAGGCTAATTAAGTATTCAATGCAAACAGTGATTTTTTTTCAGAGTAAGTGATTTTTTTCAGATTACAGTTTGTATAGTATCAAGTATACAGCTTATGAATCCAAGGGATACTGGAGTCCATTCAGTGTAAAGATCCTATCTTTGTAAAGGAAAGTGTCATTAGCCATGGTCGATCCTTGTTTTTCCAATTGCATTGTAATGTATTGTTTAAACTCTTTAACAGACAGAAAATAACACAACCTGAATCTTTCACTTTCAAAATGTTTAACAGGAATTGTGCCATTTATGAGCTGGTTTATGTGCCTGTAGCAACACATTCTTGTTTGGTATTATTTACTATCAATATCTTGCTTTTTTATGATAAATCCTCTGTTTCATTATACTTCAGTGTGTGGTATTAATATACCAAGATCTGGAGACAGTTCTAGACATCTGTGGCAATGGTGTGAAGGTGATTAGCAGGATTTTTAAAAATTTACTGCTTTTGAACTTTTCCTAGTTTCAGGTGGATAATTTTCTCCCTAGGAGCCAGAACAGGGCTCTGGTTTTGATTTGGGATGAAAACAGTGTTGATAACATAGGGATGTCTATGGACAGGGCTTGCACTGCATCAAGGCTTTTTCTGATTCTCACCCTACCCTGCCAGTGAGTATACACGGGGTACACAAGAAGCTGAAAGTGTACATGGCTCAGACAGCTGGCTCCAACTAGCCAAAGGACTGGGGTTAAACTACACTTATACATTAGCTTTTCTACTCATTAAACTGAATTCACAAAGCATAGTTTCTGAGGAGTTCAAATATGTAATGAAACGATTCTGGGTTTTCTGTGAATTTACTCAAATGATAGAGTATCTCTTTTTTTTCCTGTCTAAAACTTTGAAATATTTATACACAGTAACATGTGTCAGGTGAAATACAGTTTGTGTGGGTTCCACATCCCCTTTTATACTGGCATTTTAAAGATGAGGCAATTATAGTGACAGATAATGGGAGTCCAACAGTGAAGTTAATGCTTTCCAAAAGCTTACGCAGAGCTCGCTAAGTCAGAATCTGATTTGTGTGGTCTCCAAGGGGCGTTAAATTTTCAATGCTTGAAAAAATACCAATTTTCCTTTTGAAACAGCCCCTTCTCCCATGTTCCCCCTGCTTCTTCTCAGGCTGGTGTCATTATTGTTGCTATGGTGAATAAATGAGTGCTGCAGGATGCTACTGTAAAAGTCAGTGCTGACGTCTTTTGCACACAGCTAACAAGCCACCTCCGTATCTTTTTATGAGTCTAGGCTCACTGGTTTATTGTGAAAGCTAATGAAAAAATCCTTACGTAAACCCCTTTATTTTGTGAACCTTTCTTTATAATTCCTTGCGTATTCCATCATCAGAATTGTAGCTGTAAATGAAAGATATCAACCTGTATGTCAGAGGAAAAAAAAACAGAAACAGATCACAGCTGCCAAGAGGCCTTGTATTGTCTGCTTCACAAAGTAATATTTTTCAGAAAAAAAATTCTTTCTCGAACCAGCTGTTTTTTCTATTGAAGACAGGATTATATAGTAGTACAGAAGAGCCTTATCTCTTTCAATATATGCACAACATTTATCAAATAACTGAATTTTGGTAGTATTTAATCATTCCACTTGCACTCAAGTTTTCCTTACAGAAGCTTGTGATTAAGTTATTCCCACAATGGCAGTGCTAACCCTAACCCTAACCCCAACCCTAACCCTAACCCTAACCCTTTTCTCTTTAAAGATATTTGTGATGTCTTACTATTAAATGAAATTTTTACTGCGTTAGAACCAGTGAGATTGGTCAATAAATGGATGCACTTGCTCATAAGGGAAAAAAAA